>OX393580.1:826627-1426627 GCA_947652605.1 Elmis aenea
CTGAAATTTGGTATCTGACCGTAATTGTATGTTTCGAATTTGATAAAAACATTAAGGTTGCATTACGACTTTCAGTTCAACCAAAAATTGAGTTAAACTTTTAAATATTAAAGAGAACATCCTGTACGTTTTATATTTTTGGATTACTCCTTAAATTTACTAAAAAAACTTATACAAAAACAAGCTTATATAGGTCTATAGTCAACCGTTTTCATGAAATTTAAATTTTTATAACATTTTTAGCGATACAGCACTTTCAAAAATGTCCAAAATTTATAAACTTTGCAAAGGCAATAGAAATTTGTTGGAAATTTAGATGGATGTTTAAGGTTTCACAAGTCCAAGACAAGCGAAAAAAACGCTATTTATAATATTTTTTAAATGTAGCGAGTGTTAATTAATTTATTGTCATCTAAATTTTTACTTTCTTGAAAAATTGTTTATCTATACTTCAAAAAAAAAAAGTGCATTTAAGACCGTTAGCAATTAATCTTGCACACGTCATAATTATCAACACAGGGATTTTGTAATCATAATTATATATACAGAGTGTCCCAGAGGTGGAGAATTTAATTCTACTTTGGAAAATATTTATTCCGGTAAATTGTCCATTATTACACAAAATTATGTATTTAAAAAAGTATAACAAGATTTTCTGAAAGGCTTTTAGTTAGTTGCAAACTTTAATAAGCTTCTACAATTACAATTAACAATTGGAAAAAAAAGTTTAGAATTGGCTTAAATGTTTCTTACAATGCAATAATAAATATTGGACACTTTGATGATGTTCACGGATACGCATATATGACTAAATTCAACATTTAACACCAAAGAAATACATAGTCTTTGTATACGCAAAAAAAAAACATGTGGGTTTATTTATTTCTCATTTTTATTGACAAAGGAATACAGTTGTTATCCCAATATTAATTTAAGTACTAATGGTTAATGGTTTTACGTGGTTCACAAGGGGAAGTAAATTAATAGTCATTAGTTTTTGGCAACTTCAAATTTATTTATGGCAGCACATTAAAAAACACGACAAAATAAGTAATCTGTATCTTTTATGCAATACAACGATTATACAACAAATATTCACCTTGAATCTAAAAGAAATAACTGGGGTTAGAATCATTATAAGCCTATAGACAACAATTTTAAGGGTGGTTACAAGAAGAGCAGCTTGGACCACTGCATTTATTGGCACAACCAGCTTGACAAGAAGTGGCTTTGTTGCATGTATTGGAACAGGACGAACAACCGTTGCATGAAGAGCAGCTTGGGCCATTGTATGTATTGGAACAGGACGAACAACCATTGCAAGAAGAGCAGCTTGGACTGTTGCATGTATTGGCACAACCAGCTAAACAAGAAGATGCTTTGTTGCAAGTATTGGAACAGGACGAACAACCGTTGCAAGAAGAGCAACTTGGACTGTTGCATGTATTGGCACAACCACCTTTACAAGAAGTTGCTTTGTTGCATGTATTCGAACAGGACGAACAACCGTTGCAAGAGGAGCAGCTTGGGGCGTTGCATGTATTGGCGCAACCAGCTAAACAAGAAGTTGCTTTATTGCAAGTATTGGAACAGGACGAACAACCGTTGCATGAAGAGCAGCTGGGACTATTGCATGTATTGGCACAACCAGCTTTACAAGAAGTTACTTTGTTGCATGTGTTGGAACAGGATGAGCAACCGTTGCAAGAAGAGCAGCTTGGACTGTTGCATGTATTGGCGCAACCAGCTAAACAAGAAGTTGCTTTATTGCATGTATTCGAACAGGACGAGCAACCGTTGCAAGAAGAGCAGCTTGGGGCATTGCATGTATTGGCGCAACCAGCTAAACAAGAAGTTGGTTTATTGCAAGTATTGGAACAGGATGAGCAACCGTTGCAAGAAGAGCAGCTTGGACTATTGCATGTATTGGCACAACCAGATTGACAAGAAGTTGCTTTGTTGCATGTGTTGGCACAGGACGAGCAACCGTTACAAGAAGAGCAGCTTGGACCATTGCATGTATTGGCGCAACCAGATTGACAAGAATTTGCTTTGTTGCATGTGTTGGAACAGGACGAGCAACCGTTGCAAGAGGAGCAGCTTGGACTGTTGCATGTATTGGCGCAACCAGATTGACAAGAAGTTGCTTTGTTGCATGTGTTGGAACAGGACGAGCAACCGTTGCAAGAAGAGCAGCTTGGACCATTGCATGTATTGGCACAACCAGATTGACAAGAAGTTGCTTTGTTGCATGTGTTGGAACAGGACGAGCAACCATTGCAAGAGGAGCAGCTTGGACTGTTGCATGTATTGGCGCAACCAGATTGACAAGAAGTTGCTTTGTTGCATGTGTTGGAACAGGACGAGCAACCGTTGCAAGAGGAGCAGCTTGGACTATTGCATGTATTGGCGCAACCAGCCAAACAAGAAGTGGCTTTATTGCAAGTATTGGAACAGGATGAGCAACCCTTGCAAGAAGAGCAGCTTGGACCATTGCATGTATTGGCACAACCAGCTTGACAAGAAGTTGCCTTGTTACATGTTTTCGAGCAGGACGGGGAGCTGTTGCAAGACGAGCAGGCTGGTGCGTTGCAAGTTGCAGTACATTTGGTTGGGCAAAAAGGTGGTAGCGCACAGGATGAACTTGATGGTACTATACACTTTGCCGTATTACATGGCGAAGCCGTACTACTTGAATAACTACTAACTACTAGTAGCAAATAGAATACTTGTGTACTTAAAGCCATTTTGAGAGTTACTGATACTTGTTCACATTTTGTGCAGGCTTTTTATATCTCTCGAATCTAAATAATTCGTGTCCATAAGAAATAAACAAACACATTTTTCGGTATCCAAATTATGATGTTCCACGTTTTAATGAAATATGACCTTCATAAGTAAAACATACTGCTTATAGTACATAAAATAGTCTCTATGTTTAAAAGTGTGTGAATAATCATTTGAATCAGAATATTTTTAAATATGTTTTATACTAACAAACAGAAAATGTTCAGATCCAGTAATTGTAATATAGTTTATTCAGGTTATTTATATTTGTCCATTTCTTTACACAGAAAACTTAATAATATTTATACAAGCATTTTGGCTCCACATGAAAAAACAACGTTTAAGTCTATTTTGGTATCAACAATTGTTATTTAACGTTAAAATTTATTATTTAAGCAAATTCTACATTCAGTGTTTGCATTAGAAATAAAAATCGAACATTTTTTAACATCTAACACAAGTAACATTTCATTGTTAACATTAAAACTAACTTCAACAAAAAGTAATCAAATAATCTAGCTACTGGTGTAGATTATTTCGGTAAAAAATATTATTTGTCCGTACTATACAAAAATTTGCCATTTTATAGACTGTTCAGACCAATGATTGTCAATCTGCTGCTGATACTTTAGAAAGAAGCAGGTAGTATGCAAGATATAATGTATTTGATATGTTACGCGAGATTGCTCATTTATAACAACTTAATATGTCGTCGAAAAATTATTTTTGTATATGTTGGCGATACCAAAAGTTTCGAGTTTTTCTTTCAATCGTATCCAGTAATTAAAAGGTTGAGAATCGTTGATTTGGATCCATTGTTCCAAAGTTTATGTATCATTCTAAATCATCTTTATCTTGCTTAAAAAATTATTTACAAAAATGATTTTATTAAAACTCAATACATCCTCAAAACCACTTGATGATTTTTTTACCAGTATCCTAAAAGGATGGCATTTTATGACCGGTAACAACGACTTTGTCTTCATAATTAAATTAGGTTTGTGAGTGCAAACATCGCTCATATGTGTAGAAATTTAAAGATTCACTTTTTTATATAAATATTGTCACGTGGGTAACGGAATGTTAAGATTTAAATCAACAATTACAAATAAATTTAAAAATTTAGAGACAAGTTCGCACATTTTTACATACAAATGGAATAGGACCACTTTTATAGATAAATTGATGTATTGACAAATAACAAAAAAAAAAATAGAAGAACTTTGTAACCTGCAATGCGCATATGATATGCGCATAGGAGTTCATTAAAACTATGTTGTATTTCTCTAACACAACGTAATAGTTTGCGCGGAAAAGGAAATATGAATAAACATATTATTTAATATTTGTTTTAAATACTTAAATGTACATAAATTTTACAGCTAAGCTTCATATTATTTTTTTATTGGTATGTTTTATTATGTATTTACATACTTACACAGTTAAACGAAGGTTAACTGTATTAAATGACAACAAAAAACACAGTTGATATTTTTTAAGATTGTTATTATTAATATCTTCAAATTCATTCAACGTAGCAATAACTTCAACATTTTTACTCCCTACTCCTTAAAAGCTCCCAAACAAACTTCTTTCTGAATACTTTAAAATAAGTGTAAACAGCAGTTTGAATCTCCTCAGACCAAAACTTTCTACCAAGAAAATTTCTTTAAAGTTTAAAAAATAATCAAAAGTCGCACTTTGCCAAGTCAGGTGAGTACGGACAATAAAAGTTGATGCTGCATGATCTTCTTCTCTGGAACTTATTGTATACTTAGGATAATATTTTTCTGTGTATCGGTTCACTGTAACTGTTTTCTGTGCAATTTGGCAGTGTTGTCTGCAGTGTATGTTTGCAAATGTTTGTACATTCGCGTAAATATATTAACACTTTAAATTTGAAATATGTAAATTGTTTCTTCTGTTTTAGAACCAAACATCATTTTAACAGAACTATTAGAATGACTGACATAATGCTAAAAATATTTTTTTACTCTTTCACTTAATTTAGAATTATTGCAATGAAGATAATTCTCTACTCTAAGCATAATTTGGTTCAAAATAATGCCTAATATATCACATCTAAAATGCTTTGAAAATATTTGCGCAGTCGTGGCGAAATACAACATTTAACAACAAAGATATAAGTAGTTTTTATCAGCGCATTATATGAAAAACAAATAAGTTTACTAATTCCTTATTCTTATTGACAAATAAATTCGATAAGCGACGATGTAATCATTATTATTTCATGTACTAATCATTAACAGGATCTACAATAGAAAGTAAATTAATAATCATGTTTCTAGCAACTTCAAGTATTTTATTGCAGCACATAATAAACAAGACAAAATAAGCGATTTGTACACTTAATGCAATACAAATTATATTGTATAAAACAAATATTCACATTGAAACTAAAGATAACAACTGGGGTTAAAATCACAATAAATCTATAGACAATTATTTGAAGGAGAGCATAATAATGGACAGGAACCTAAACCACATATGAACTGAGATAAGCATTAAAACAATATACTGGAAGGATGTAGAAAGATGAGCAGTTTGTCACGTTGCATATTTAAGTGTGTATATTAGACAATTATATTATTTGCGGCATGTATTGGAGCAGGATGAGCACCCGTTACTAGAAGAGCAACTAGGACCATTGCATGTATTGACACAACCAGATTGACAAGAAGTTGCTTTGTTACATGTATTGGAACAGGTTGAGCAGCCGTTGCAAGAAGAGCAGCTTGGATTGTTGCATGTATTGGCACAACCAGCTAGACAAGAAGTGGCTTTATTGCAAGTATTGGAACAGGACGAACAACCATTGCAAGAAGAGCAGCTTGGACTGTTGCATGTATTGGCGCAACCAGTTTGACAAGAAGTTGGTTTGTTGCATATATTGGCACAGGACGAGCAACCGTTGCAAGAAGAGCAGCTTGGACTGTTGCATGTATTGGCGCAACCAGCTAGACAAGAAGTAGCTTTATTGCAAGTATTGGAACAGGACGAACAACCATTGCAAGAAGAGCAGCTTGGACTGTTGCATGTATGGGCACAACCAATTTGACAAGAAGTGGCTTTGTTGCATGTATTGGAACAGGACGAGCAACCGCTGCAAGAAGAGCAGCTTGGACTGTTGCATGTATTGGCGCAACCAGCTAAACAAGAAGTGGCTTTATTGCAAGTGTTGGAACAGGAAGAACAACCGTTGCAAGAAGAGCAGCTTGGACCATTGCATGTATTGGCACAACCAGATTTACAAGAAGTTGCTTTGTTGCATGTATTGGAACAGGACGAGCAACCGTTGCAAGAAGAGCAGCTTGGGGCGTTGCATGTATTGGCGCAACCAGCTTTACAAGAAGTTGCCTTGTTGCATGTGTTGGAACAGGACGAGCAACCGTTGCAAGAAGAGCAACTTGGGGCGTTGCATGTATTGGCACAACCAGCTTGACAAGAAGTGGCTTTATTGCAAGTATTGGAACAGGACGAGCAACCGTTGCAAGAAGAGCAACTTGGGGCGTTGCATGTATTGGCACAACCGGCTTGACAAGAAGTTGCTTTGTTGCATGTGTTGGAACAGGACGAGCAACCGTTGCAAGAAGAGCAGCTTGGGGCGTTGCATGTATTGGCACAACCAGCTTTACAAGAAGCTGCCTTGTTGCATGTATTCGAACAGGACGAGCAACCGTTGCAAGAAGAGCAACTTGGGGCGTTGCATGTATTGGCACAACCAGCTTGACAAGAAGTTGCTTTGTTGCATGTATTGGAACAGGACGAGCAACCGTTGCAAGAAGAGCAGCTTGGGGCGTTGCATGTATTGGCACAACCAGCTTTACAAGAAGCTGCCTTGTTGCATGTATTCGAACAGGACGAGCAACCGTTGCAAGAAGAGCAGCTTGGGGCGTTGCATGTATTGGCACAACCAGCTTGACAAGAAGTTGCTTTGTTGCATGTATTGGAACAGGACGAGCAACCGTTGCAAGAAGAGCAGCTTGGGGCGTTGCATGTATTGGTACAACCAGCTTGACAAGAAGTTGCCTTGTTACATGTTTTCGAGCAGGACGGGGAGCTGTTGCAAGACGAGCAGGCTGGTGCGTTGCAAGTTGCAGTACATTTGGTTGGGCAAAAAGGTGGTATCGCACAGCATGAGGTGGCCGATACTGTACACTTTGCCGAATTACATGGCGAAGCCGTACTACTTGAATAACTACTAACTACTAGTAGCAAACAGAATACTTGTGTTCTTAAAGCCATTTTATGATTTACTGATACTTGTTCACATTTTGTGCAGGCTTTTATACCTCTCAAATCTAAATATTCGTGTCCATTAGAAATAAACAAACACATTTTTCGGCATCCAAATTATGATGTTCCACGTCTTATTTAAAACATGACCTTCATAAATAAAACAGACTGTCTACAGTATTATAGTCCGCCACGTTTAAAACTGTGTAGATAATCAATTGTATCTGAATATTTAAAAAAAAATGTTTTATAATAAGCAAGGAGAAAAATTTTATAAGCAGGTTTACGTAGAATATTTTACATTATTTTGTTTTGTGTATTCCTTAACACAGATATTTAATAATATTTATACAACCGCCTTAGTTCTACATGCAAAAACCAGCGTCAAAATCTATTTCAGCATCAAAACTTTAATTTAATGTTCTAATTTTTATAATCTACCTCGACACGGAAAAGTGCAGGAAATTTGGTGATAACTTTGGAAATTAAAATCAAACATTATTTAGCATTTAGCACAATAATTATTATAAAGGTTACATAAAAACTAACTTGTGATAAATGTAAGAACTTCATCGTTTTAAGTGGAAATATATAAAACATTAACATCTTTTGAAATACACATTAATAACAGTTGTAATCGTACATTTGTATGCTCATATTTTGTATTATGGTAGATATGTACAATTTTAACAATATGTATAGCTTTGTTTAATAATACTTTAAAAGCAAATTATTATATACACTTTTTCTAATGCTAATATATAGGTAATTAATTTAGTTATTAGATTCTCCAAGACGCTATCGCCTTAATTTACCAATGGAATCTTAAAAAGGAAACCGAAATCAAATCTATTCCATTTTTAAGATTTAGCCCAAAAACAACAATTAGATGTTATTACATGCTCTAGGAACTCATTTGTATTTTTAATATGTTAAAACCATTTTACGGTACATATTATCGCATTTTTAAATCTAGAAGATAGTGGAACCTCAGATTTAATGCGCCGTCGCCTGCAAATTTAACTAATTAAAAAAACAGTTTTCATAAAAAGAAAGGTAAGTTAACATACAAGTTTATTTTAAAGGCAACTGGTAAAGATCCATTTTACAACTCTTGGTTTAGGTGATGAACAACAAAGGACAAAAGTTAGTACAATTTAATAAATTAATATATTAATAATCAGCAAGTCAATAAATTGTAGAAATGATCGCCAGGTGATAGATAAGATTTTTATTAGAAGATATTCAGCTACCCCCAAATATTTATTGTTATTATTATTATTATTATCATTATTAGCAAATAAATTAATGAATCGTTTTTACTAATCAAAGTTATTTTGTCTTAAAATAAAGAAAATTGATTGCAAACTGAAATAGATTAATGCAATTTATTAAATTGCATAAATTGCTATAAAAATTTGTACGAATATTTGAAGTTATGTACTCATTACCTATAAAATTTTAATAGTTTTAGAAATCGACTTACAATTAGTTACTAATAAGTAACAAAACGTTCTTTATTCTAGCATGATTGTTAGCAATTGTTTTGAAGTAATGGTAACGGGAAAATTCTATTACTCTTTACAAATCGGAATATGCAATTATAATACGCAACACAAGAATTCAGTAATTCTTGTTTTACAGTTAAAGCGATTTATTTAGCTTAACAAGTTAATAATGCCAGAATATTACGAGTATTTTTTTGTGCGTTATAACTAGATTATATGTCGTAAGTAATTTTTAAATTATAACGACGGTATTGTTTTTCCACCAACTTCTCATAATTAATTCAAACCGCAATTGTATAATATTTCAGTTATTAGGGAATTATTTTTATTATTATGTTAAGCAGTTAGTATTGGGTCCCTTTAAACTCAGCATAACTGTATTTCCTCCTTTTAATCAGTAATTTGTTATTATAACTTCTTAAATTATGTATTTACAAATTTGATTATTATAAAAATTAATTGCGTATAATATAAGCTGTACTTTTTCAAGTTTAGTCTCGTAAATGGGACAAAAATTATATTAGAAGGGTGTATACGTGGCTAATAAGTTCAGTAATGATATATGTAGGTATCATATTAAAATAATAAAACATGTTTATTTCACATTTTATGGGGAAAAAATAAAATTATTATCTTTTATAACTAGCTTAAAAATGTTCCTGATTCAAATAAATAATTTTGTTATGGGCCTAATTGTTTCTAGAAATGTTAAACAACGTTTATGCAATGCAACGCGTATTATTTTGTCTAGAAACCGATTAAAAATATTTTTTATAGCTGTTAAAGTTTAAAAAAAAATCCATTTCCAAATCAAATATTTTGTTATGGACCTAAGTTTTGTGTTTCTCTTGCAATTAAAGCCAAATAGTTATTAGAAACATTCTAATATTTTTGTCTTCTAAAATACTAATACATCAGGGGCGCCAGTGGCGTAGACAGGATGCCTTCATGGGGGGGGGGTTAATGAACGCAAAAAGAGCTGTGAACCTTTTTTTAGGCCTTTAGTCTCTCTCTTTTTGTTTTTTAAGCAGCAGGATGCTTTCATGGGGGGAGTTAATAAACGTAAAAAGAGCCGAGGAGTCTCTTTTTTTAGTTTTTGAGCACAAAGTTTACAACTCTCCGGCCATTTTCCAAAGTATATCGACCCTATGGGGGTTCGGGGTTCTGATCCCATTAACCCCCTGCCTACGCCACTGAGGGGCGATATTCATTGTTTGCCTCAGGGTACGATCTAGTCTGTCTTAATATTATTTAAAAATGTATTCAACAGAAGCAAAAGTGCTATGTAATGTTTACAATTTAAAAACTGATTTAGATATGATAATCTGGGAGTGTTCATTATGCGTAGCGTCATATGCACGTGCGATATTTGCATTTGCAGAATGTTTGTAAAAACAAACACCCGTTGGATGAACCAGATACCCGGAATACGATATTAAGACACGAAGGACGACGAAAGTACTGGGCATAATTAAACGTATATGCGCGCCAGGTGCACTCGAATAGAAAAGTTTTCGTAAAAATTACATTTACTCTATCGGTTGATGCAAGGTCATGCGTATGCCCCTGGGGCCTGGTGCCTACAACACATAACAGTTGCATTTTTGTTTTCACCGGCAAGGTTGATGTTTACCATTGCGCGAATTTAGACCTTGTCGTGTAGAATCTCGAATTAAGTTGGCACAGCATTTACCACGAATTTATGTACTAGTATACAAAGTAACCGTTACGTGATACCTTGGGCAAAATGCAGGAATTCGTTAGCCGGCCGGGCACCGAACTCGTTGTATTTCGTAGTCCTTTCATGTCGCTCAAACAAAATTACGCAAGTGGCCTCTCGAAAGAACTCGCACTACACTCCCATGCGAGCAAATTTTATTCATGCGTCGATTGATAATAACGAAGTTATACTGTTACGGGAACTTTTTGTTCCTAATTGATTTAACACTTGAGTTTCCAGGTCGTGCGCTTGCTAATTAAGAATGGGTAACATTTTAACATTTAATGAATATAGCGACACTTAACAAAGAAAACAAGCTAAAACTAAAGGAAATGTTGCAAGAACAATGTGTGCTAAAAAGCTCCGATTCACATGTTGTTAATTCACGGCCAATTGCATTAGAGAATCACACTTTTTGTAAGAGGTATACAAATAAATTTTTGTGAACCATAAACGTATTGTTACATTTTTTGAGCTGTCCTAAAATACGCCTCATTCTTTTTAAACGTTTACACGAAGTTAACGTGTCTTGCAAATTGTTTATGGACGCATAAGTATCTTCAAAAAAGATACAACGTCGGTTAAACGAGAACACTTTTTATAAAAGAAGCGCAATGAAGTAGAAATAAAGCTCATATGAAGCCTGTATAAAACGAGTTCCTACAACACGAATTCATACAACGCGCTAAAGATACTGCGGCGGCTTTTTATTTAACGCGGTACTCGTACAACGCGCTTTATAATAAAATACTGATATTATCCCTTTACATACTTAAGTTGAGCTTGGCGTAGCTTATCTTCACCGCTAGCGGTTTCTTCTGTTTCATAATTGTTTTGTGTTTACTTAAGCTATTAGTATAAATAAAGTACGTGTTTGAAATATCAACTAAATGTTATATACTTCTGAAGGCTCTATCTCGAAAATTAATTACTGGAATAAAGAGCATATCAACCAATTCGCTTTAATGTAAGATTACAATATTTTATGACTTGACTCGCGCTTTTTTAACGTATTTCTTTTAAGAATCTTTTTTTTTTTGTAAACATTCCATGGTTCCTCATACAGACGGTCGTGTAGAATTAAAAACATTAACAAGTTATGCTTCGGCAATTCCTTGCTTAAGTTTTCATTTTTATCTAGGTTTAGTTTAATCGAAAATAACTTAGTGAACAATACCTATTTGAAAAATTTGCGTGCATGTATTTTTATATTTGTTAAATTAGCAGCATAAAACAAATAATTAGGTGTAGGAAAAAAATTCGTACCAAACCTTTGAACATTTTTAAAAATCGTATTTAATTTTCCTTATAATCTCTTTCACTTCAGTAAAAATTAAAGACTACATCCTTTTTTTTAAAATATAAATTATTTATTAGATACACATCATCAAAATGTACAGTTAAAATGACAGTTACCTAATATTTATTGTCTCAACAAATTTTATTTTTTGTTTCTTTTCACATTTTTACAACAATTAGGGCCGTAACAAAATTTTTGAATTTTTGGCAAATAAATATCCAAAGGCACTTGGGAGATTATTAAAAACTTTGAAGGGTTCTAAAAAATATTTTTAATCGGTTTCTGAACAAATTATTAGTCTTTATGGAATACATGAACATTGTTTAACATTTCTACAAACAATTAGACCTGTAGCGACATTTTTAAATTTTTGACAAATAAATATCCAAACTGTATTAAATTGTTTGAGAAGAACATAAATGGTTAGTGGCAACTTTCAGCGCATTTGGTTGAACATGCTAGTTGATAATGGCATGGGCTCGGATTACAGCATGACGAGTAGGATGGTACGTGGTAAGTTTTAGAACATTTGGCTTCACAGATATGATGACTGTTACATGATGGAGCACCACAACATGAATGACTTGCACATGGTTTTGAACAAGGAGAGCATGATGCTACATGGCAACTTTCAGCGCATTTGGTTGAACATGCTGGTTGATAATGGCATGGGCTTGGATTACAGCATGACGAGCAGGATGGTACATGGCAAGTTTTAGAACATTTGGCTTCACAGTTATGATGACTGTTACACGATGGAGCACCACAACATGAATGACTTGCACATGGTTTTGAACAAGGAGAGCATGATGCTACATGGCAACTTTCAGCGCATTTGGTTGAACATGCTGGTTGATAATGGCATGGGCTTGGATTACAGCATGACGAGCAGGATGGCACATGGCAAGTTTTAGAACAGCAGTTACTTGGATGTATGTTATACGTTCCTGAACAACATTGCGAAGCTATGCCACTTAATAAGGTACTAACTACCAGTAGCACATAAAAGGACTGTTGTGTTGAAGCCATTTCAGAAACGAATAATTATGATTTGGAAGTCAAGCTTTTTATATGTGTCCGCGCAAATCAATTCGTGTCTTCGCTAAGTGAATCGGCACGTATTTTGGTACCAAAACACAGAGGTTTATGTCTTGATGTAAACTGACCTTCATAAATGAACTTTAGTGCATGGAGTACTGGAACGTTAAAGTATATAGCAACAAGAAGTTATTAACTGTGTCAGTAAAAGAATGTATATATAACAATAAAGTTTTTTACCTATTTATAATATATTGATTGGGTTTGTGAGGTACTGAAATAAAACCTGAAATGCACATCCGACTGTTCGGACTTTGTTTTTAATTTGTTTAAATTGTCTTTTTAATGGTGACTTATGTCTTGTTATAAACTGACCTTCATAAATGAACTTTAGTGCATGTAATACTGGAACGAATGGAACGGTAAAGTATATAGCAACAAGATGTTATTAATTCAATAAAACAACAGATATTAAAAGTATACCATATCTTACACATTTTATTATAAAATTATGTTTTTATTTTTTAATTCATAAAATCAAAGCCTCTTATTATCTATTAAGGTAATAGCTTATATGGTGTCAATAAAAACTAGTAGCTTGTATTAATAAGTAAAAACCAGAAAAGATTTTGTATAAAATAAAAAATCGTTAAATTATATTGTTTGCTTTTATCCAGTTACGTTCCCCATGGTAGTAGGTACAAAGTCCAAACTTAAAGTTTTTTATAAGTAGATTTATAGTTCCTACTGTATTATGTTGATTCCAACTTTACATCCAGTTAAGGTATTACCTTATTTTAACATGCTTTAAATATACACAACTGTTTAAAAAGTATCAAATTTAGAACGAGCTTTTCAGAAACTTCAGTCAGTGTCTATTTCAAAACGTTTTAGTTTTTGTAAACTTAAAAAATTCTTTAACTGCTGTTGCGAATAATCAAGATACATTCTGACGGCACAAAACAACAGAATATGAAAAATCGGCTGCCAGGTATGAATGAAAAGTTAGGCATAGAAATAGGACGAAAGCAATGCCTCACATGAATCAGGCACCGCTCAATAGAGGCGCCACCGTACAACCGTCGATAGCTACTTGTCTGACGTCATGGCTGCAGTCTCGCACCATTGACCATACGGTTTTTAGATTGAGCTTTGTGCTTTCATTCCATTGTGCGAACGATACCTACAAGTCGTTGCTTCTCGTACCTCACTGAGTGATTGCTATTTTACAGCGCCCATTAATCATACTATGAGTGTAAAAATGAGCATAATGTTTTTATGAGTATGATAAAAGCCACTTTTCAAGATTTAGATATTTAATTTAATAACCCTTTGAAATATTATAATAATAATTACTGCATTATACACTAAGTTTAGTACCCTTGAGTGTTTAAATATTTTTAAAGCAATTTTTATCACCTTTAAGTCCAAATCATCACTTAATAACAAAAATTTCAAGTTAAAAGGCAGTTATAATAAGTTTTTTCCCATTTAAGGAAGCTAACATTACATATTATACTGTTCAAGAATAAAACAAATTTGCAAGTTAACGATATCTGCGCACCTCACGTTACACCACACGTGATATCATATATCTACTTTCTTGGTGATATCGCGCCATATGTTACCCTCGTCTACATAATTCCGGTTGCTATCGGTTGTCCACACTCGACAGGTCCGTCGGGACTGGTTATTATCCTAATGTATTATGACACCATTCGTATCAAACAACTTTATTTTGGTTGGAAACGCGGTATCAAACAATTTTATTAAACAATTCCAATCAGAACTAAATCGTTTCGCATGTTATTCAATCATGAAAATATCACACATCATATAAAACACCTTTTTTGGGTGCTTAAGAAACAGGAAGTCAGCGCCCTCCTCCTATTCAAACATAATAAATTGTAATTTAACTTAAAAAAAAAAATCTTTTAAATATTTTTTTTTATTTGCATGTTTTTGTAGTTTTATACTGAATGTCCTGTTACATTACAATGAACAGCGTTGTGACAAATTATGTTTCGACTAGATTTCATTAAAAATATTTCTGATCCACGAATTCAATAACTAGAGTTAAAGTGCATTCCGTTAACTTTTGGTTGTTTAATGAAAATTGGATGGAAGTTTCATAAGCAAGTTTTTATGATTTGTTGCATTTTTTGTTTTTTCCTGGCACTAAATAAATAAAATTAACTTCTTCTTCTTAATCGGTTCCTCTTGTACATTTCGGTGTCGAGGTATGCTTTTCTATTCTGTATTTTGTTTCTCCACTCCTGCCTATCGTTAGCTAATTGAGGCACATCTCTCCAGCTGACTCCTTTTTCTTCTAGTCGCTGCCTCACTTCTTTTTCCCATTTTATTCTTGGTCTTCCTCTATTCGTTTTTCCGTCCATCTTCATTTTCCATCCCATTTTCGCGTATCTACTTTCTGGCATGCGTAGTAAATGTCCAAGCCATCTTAATTTTCGTCTCCACCTTTTTCTTATTATCTGTTACTCCTAGGTTATTTCGAATTTTTTCGTTACTGATTTTATCGATCATTCTACATCCCTCTATTCTTTTCAGAAATCTCATTTTCTGTACCTGTATTCTTTGTTTTTGAGTTAGTGTCCAAGTTTCTGAACTGTACGTGAGAATGGGTACGTACACTGCATTAAAAACTCGCGTCTTCGTTTCTTTTGATATTTCCTTCTTACTTATCAAATATTTATTAGTGGCGTAGTAAAATTTCATCGCTTCCGCTATTCTATTATTCAGATCTTCCTCCAATTTACCATTTTCTGCAATTATTGTTCCTAAATATTTAAAATTTGCTGCCTGCTCTATCTTTTTATGGTCTAGCATAATTGTAACTGGTTCATGATTTTTTGCTATAACCATAGCCTTTGTCTTTGTTATATTAATATTCATATTATATCTACTTAGTGTATCTGCCCATATGTCTAGTTTGCATTGCAAGTCCTTTTCGCTTTTAGCTAACAGCACCACATCATCTGCAAAGGCTAATTCTGTTAAAGATATTGGTTTTAGTTTATTCCAACCCCAGTAGGCCTTCTTTGTGTTTTGCTTATATTCTTTAATTATTTAACCATAAGAATTATAAAGAGCAGTGGACTTAATGTGCCTCCTTGTCTTACTCCCACTGTTGTTATAAACTCCTGGGAACTGCTGTTGTTGGTTCGCACATAATTTCTACTACTCTTATATAAACTCCTGATGGCGTTTAATAATGCTTCTTCCACTCTACTTTGTTTCAATATCTTCCAGATCTTTTCCCTTTGCACTCTATCGAAGGCTTTAGAAAGATCGATAAAGCACAAGTACACCATTTTTTAATATTCCATTGTTTGTTCACTTAACTGTCTTAACTTATTAATCAAAAAAATAGCTTGTATTCATGATATTGTTTCATTTATGATTATTTAGGGCGTTACGCCAATTTGGTTAACAAATTTGTTACACATCTCTGCGTTCGATATGTCAACATCAGATGTTTACGTTAGTTACTGAAATTTGCGGTTGGGGTAACCTACGCTTTGTGTGAAAATCAATTTTACAATTACAGACCCAAGACCTGAACAAACTATCATTTTCAGCCAAACTAAATATATTGCATGCTAGCAAATTAAAAGTAAATTTCCGAATCGCTTAAATTAAATAAAAGCGACTTTCTTCCTAGTATGCATTTTATAAAATATTTGTATTATGTGTTATCATATTGCACCAACAGGTAGAGATTTTGATAATCTTAATTAACCGTATTAATTTGTTAAGGAAAAAAGATATAATCTGCTTTACCCGGCAGTACATTATAAATTAAACTTATAGCATCCCCATACAGCTCTGATCTTGTTCCCTCTGATGTGTTAAGACCCTTCAGGGCCGGCGAAAAAGCGGTACCTTCCTGGCTGAAGACAACTAAAACTTGTTTATGATGGAATAAAGAAGCTGGTGCTACGATATGTGAGAAGTGTTTTGAAAAGGAGGATTAATATGTAGAAAAGTGAAATATCATTCTAATTGAATTATATATCTCAAAATATTTAATTTGTTTTTAAGTACTAAAATATTCTTCTAATTTTCTCTTATTTAATTATTTTGTAACGATATTAGATATATTTTAAAACGGTTTAAAAAAAATACAATGATTTTTATCGTGGCTAATAAAAGTTGCAATTGTTGATGTTAAAAACTTTGCAAAATATATTTTAAAACCGTTCGGAATATTTTTGTATAGTGTTGCAATTATTGGTTGACTATAAGATTTTATATTTGCTTTAGATATTTTTAAAACATCTTGGGCAAACATAACGTATTGATCGGAAGAAGGCTTTACAAAATTTAACCTCTTCCGGAGGACACCAGTTGATGGGTGATGCCGGAAGAAATTATACACTTCAATAAATTTTGTGTGCATGAGAAATTATTTCAGCGTGAAGACCCGTGGTTTTAATCAAACTTTGAGGAGTGACTCTGAATCTTAAATTTTCCAAGGTATTGAGTTGTGACTTGTAGCGACATATTTGCTCGCGAATACAGGATAAAAATTATCTACAGCATTAAATCGGTAACTTGTTATTGTGCGTTAGACAGTGGTTAAACAAGCAAAGTTGGGTAAAAATACAAAAAAAAATGAATGGCTATTAAAAACTCCAAAAAACTACTAAAACAAAATCAAAAATTTCAAAATAAAAATATATTGTTGTACAGTTTTGCTTACATATTAATGAATTTCCTTTTCTGTATCCAAAAAAACTTTCGAACTTATACTTAAATAGCTCCTGCTAAGTTACTCTAGAAAACCCATATTTTTTTCTTTACAATCTCGTCTCCTGAGTCCACTTTTAGAGGTATTACAGAAAAAAATATTTCGTGGTCATATGGTAGTTCAAAACGTTCAAAACCTTCTTCGTACTCAACTTGAAATATTTAAAAAATAGTATATTGAATATTCCAGAAGCATAGAAGAGCTAGAAATAAAACAGGACGAAAAATAGATTAAGTGTTTTTGTAAAAATATCTCCTAAATAAATTGTTACAATTGTTGGCAGTTGAACCACTGGGGTATTATTTTCAGGCATTTCATGAACGTAAGTAAAACCACTAAGGTGATCAATTTAAAAACGTTTCATTTAAGTTAAGTGAACGCAGCCGGTACATTACACCATACATGCTGTTAAACAATGATAAATTACACGGCTTGAACAAAGTTTATACAAAGCCATCCCGATAAAACCAGCTCTCAAACTTTTAGCAGTGGAACCCTAATATCTTTTGTAATAACGGCTAACGATATTTTATTACCAATAAACTGAACATTTGTTTTTACACAGGAAGTTAAAGTCGATAATAAAATTTTATCTAATGATGCAGAATCACTGTCATAATTGTTATGAGGGTTTGTAAAAATGTATCTGCGTAAATAAACAACTGACGAAAACGTTAGCCTGTTGCAATGATCATCAAACTATAGAGTTCTACTCAGTGACGTAGGTAACAATTGGCGATGTAAAGTGAGAGTTAATGCTCTAATTCTAAAGCAGAGGTCTATGGGCCCCCAAGGGGTGCGAAAAATTTCTACAGGGGTTGCATATTAAATACAAAGACCAGAAAAATTATTAATTTCCGCACTAAATATTTTTACATTGTGTGTTTTATGCTTAATAAACTCCTCTTGAAATGGACCAACTAGCAAGGGGTATATACGTTAGATAAACGTCTACTGTAAAATTCAAATGAAAATCACAGCAGTTTGAAAATTATTTACAATTGTTGAAAATACAGAAAAACAGAATAGTGAAAAAATTCAAAAGTATTTTTGTCATCTAAAGATACGTTAGATAAACGTCTCCTGTAAAATTCAAATGAAAATTCACAGCAGTTTGAAAATTATTTATAATTGTTGAAAATACAGAAAAACAAAGTAGTGAAAAAATTCAAAAGTATTTTTGTCATGTAAAGATACGTTAGATAAACGTCTCCTGTAAAATTCAAATGAAAATTCACAGCAGTTTTGAAATTATTTATAGTTACGTCCGTCGAGATGTGCATTTATTAAAGTCATGGTCCTAAAATTACTTGGGCATGTTTAGCTAACATAGTCGAAGCCATTTTTGTCAATTTTAGCAAAAGACGCCCAAGCGTCGGTACCTCTTTTACAATATATACCGCATATATGAATACTAACATTGATACCGTGAGACAACATATCGTATAAGGGTAAAAACTAGGAAATTATTGAATTCATGGTTCTAAAATTACTTGTGCTAACATAGAGAATATCGTTTTTGTTGTTTAGTGTTAGTAATTTTTTTATATTGCACATATTTTGTTAAATGTTTATAATATAATATATGTATATAATAATAATAAATTCGCATTTTATTTTATATATTGGGCATATAAATAGTCCTCAATTTAAACCATACTGTTCGATTCTGTTTTTTTTTTAAATTATGTCGATGTTTTAAAATTAAAAACAAATACTAATATGGAAACAATTTATAATACGAGCACGCATGTACACGAGAGAATTGAAAATCTAAACAGTTTGTTGTTGCGGTAGGGGAAGAATCTTGTGAAATGTGACAGAAATAAGTCATAAAAGATGTTCACGAATAACGCGCCTAAATGCTTGGTTACATAAGAACCGTTTTCAAGGGGTAGCATTGACTTTAAGCCGGATAAATTGTAGTATTAATAAAATACAAAATTAATTAAATAGATTTTCGTGTAGAACACCTTAAGTCGTCGGAAATATATTGTTTTGGGGTAAAAGTACGCTATAAATTATGTGGTGGACCAAAAATAGTTAGCTCAGCTATAAAATAAACTCACGAGAGAAAATAAAATTGATATAGGTAGTTTGTTCGTAACAGCCAGAAAACAGTTTGCTTTAAATACTGACATCTTTTTAAAAATATTATATTGCTTTTGTTTTAAATAAAGTTTTATTTTAATCTTGAGTGACAGACTTATAGCCAAGATTGAGTAACAGTATATTTGTAGTTAGACTGTGTTCCATTAATGATTGTAAATATAATATAAAATTCCAGAGTAATATATTGATAATGATAGTTCCAGTAAAAGGATTACCACTAAGATATAATAAAGGATAAGAAATCGAAGTTGAATAAATTAGTCAACCTTTTTTTATGAGTTATTGGGCTCAATTTCGAACATTACAAAAATCATAGCTAAATTAGAAACCACAAAAATTGTAAAATGTGCCTTCTTTTTTTGATAATCTACAGATTTTCATATGTATTTCAATGTTTGTTCGGAAAATAAGAAAATAAAATTATGTGTCATAAAGCACACGAGAATTTGATTTTAAAATTTAAAGAAAATCATTATCTTTGAGTAAATCTGTGTAGAGTGGTGCCCTTAACAAGCCACTATGGAGATGCCGTTCCAGTATCATAAAATTGTGGTTTAAAACAAAATTTATAAATAACTAAGTAAAATATTTGATGAAACAATGTTCAATAGGGGTGAATTTCTTTACATAACTGTGACTTGCCATCTAGTAGTCAGGATGGTAGAGCTTATCTTAGGTCGTCAATCGATGATTCAACAAGTACAGCAGTTTTTCACTTAAGTCAAGCTCCAATTTACTTCCAATTAACTTACTAATTAGCGCGCTTATAGGAGCTCTACAAGTATTTAATTAAAATATAAGTGCAATCAGTCTAAATTTGGAACAAATGTTATGTCGATCTATACTGCAGAAGGTCTAGGCGACGAACGCGCCGTGGTCGATATCGGGTCGCCGCGAAACAAGCTTCAGTAACGAGCCGAAAGCTCAGGAAACAGCCCGAAAGCTGCAAACGCGTTCATTATTGTCGAGTGTGATAATGTGCCAACCTGTACCTCAATTGTTTATTCGCTGCGTGCAGTGGATGTGAATTTTTTTGTGAAAACTCGAAAAAAATTATAAGTCAAGTAAGTTTTTAAGTAAACCATTTAATTATTTGTCACAACAGCGCCTGCATCGCACGATTGTAAACACAGAGTTTAAGTTTTGCATTCCACAGTTAAATACACACAATTTGGCAATTTTTATCGAGCGAAGCTTACGTGTACAATTGATTCTAACAAGATTTTATTTTTGAAATGGATTGCACGAAGTAAATTTCATTTAAAACTTCATTGTTTGCAAAATTAAATCAGCAAAGACCCTACCATTGTGACGATCCGTAACGGGGTTTTCCACGGGGTCATAACTTTACAAGGAAAATTTCATCCGTTTGTATAATTTATGTTTTTTTCGAGGCCGGCATTTGCAAAACCTTATCGTCTAAAAACCATCTGAAATATAGAAAATACTACACTACTCCTCATATTAAATAAGATTTAAGAAATACGGCAATAGATTCCGCATATATTTTCATTTTTTTTTTTTTCAAATTTGTATGTATCTATACTTCTAATAGCATGGAGTTAAGCTTTTTAGGAGTTGGGCTCAAAAACATATTAACTTTTATTATTCTCTTACGATCAACTTTTTTAGTTGTTTTAATGCTCAACCATGCAAACTATATTGCTAGTGAATTTATTAAATTGTATGCCCTTTTATTTGATGAAATTTGTTTAATTTGAATCACATACCCTTGTAATCTTTATTCTTTCTGTTTACTGCCGACTTATCATTTCCTTAGTCAGTGTACTATAAATTATTAAGTCATAAAAACAAAAATATGATATTAAAAGAAAGTAAAGATATTATTTGATAAGTCAATGCAAAAATATTCATGAAACAGAAAAACTACGCAATAATTATTGCATAGGGCCGTAGTTAAGAAAATTAATAATTATAAAAAAACATGGGCATCTATGCCCTTAAAATATCAGTGAAAAAATGTTAAAATTAAATTACCCGTACGTCGGCAACCCTTTACTAATTCGTACTTATCCCATCCGCATGAGGGATATCATTAAATATTTTAAAGCTAAATTTCAGCGATAATTTTAACTTTGTTTAACAGGAAAGGGAAATGTAAGCAAAATGAAAACAGCTATTTATTTTACTCTTAGTACACATTATCATTTGCAACGATATCATTATTTAATATGCTACAAATTTTTGGTTTAAAAATATACAATGCGTGTAACTGTTGACGGTATTTGAATAACAAAGAGAGCGCAAACTATAGAATAATATAACTAGAAACGTTATTTACTTTGAAACTCACATTTACTTTAATTTCACACTGGAAATCGTTTTAATTTTCATGAAAAGTAAACCTGTTTAAACAAATCTTGTTCCTAGGCTACGTTTTGATGTCTAGTAATGCATTTTATTATACAAAATTAACACTGCAATTAACATGAGCTTATTGCTATCTTTATACGCATAATCAGGAAACATACACCCATTTTCCTGCAGTACACACCTTTCACCTTTTCCTTCCTGGATTTCCTCATTATGGCTGTCTATCACGCACCAGCGGGGGTTGTTCCAACAAAGAACACCTACTAGCAGTTTAACTTTTGGGTCGGTTATAAAGGCTTCAAAGTTAATTTTGAAAGTACTGCTTTATTATTAGTAAGGCGACTTTTTATTTATACAGCCGATAGAACACCGAAGTAATCAAGAACCGGGTGGTAATCTTGTTTATCAAACGCGTTCTTACAACTTAACTACCCACGTTTTGTATCGGTGTGTATTATTTAACTTTATTCACATGTATTTCTATCATATCTGTACATCAGAAGTGAATGTGTCGACCATATTACAAAATGAAAACTGAGTGAAATAGCTCTACATAGCGAAAATTCACTGCACGTGCATGTTTTGAATAACCTATTGTTAAAATAACGTTTTCAATTCAAGTTTCAACATCATAAAGTTAGTTAGATTATCCAAGGAGTGTAATTATTTAAATTAAAAATTCTCCTTAACTGAATCAATTTTTAATAGCGTGATGCCAGTAAAGCCAAACCATCAATACCAAATTTCTAATGTTTATATAAAAGCTATGTTTCGTTTCAGATTTTCGTGGTTATTGCTATTTTTAATTTTGTCTTCGGAGTTTACCCACGTAGCATTTATAAATTCTCGACGTTTCGGCCAGCTCTCCCTGGCCATTATAAAGAGATTTTATGAAAAGCTGTCTGAATAAAAATAATGTCAGAAAGAAACTAATGTAATAATCTTTATATTGATTGTATACATTTTAGGTGTTACAGATTTTAGTTTTTATTTCATATCTATTTAAGATTAACCTTCTACGCCTTTTTAGTCGTACTTTATTTAAAAAATGTAAAAGCGTCTTAATTTATAATTTACTATCATGATAATTTCTTTTGTTAATTTTATTTTCTGGTGATAGGCTGTAAATTATTTACAGTAATCACAAATCTAATTATATTTAGGCTCAATCAATATCCTTTCAGAATTATTTAACTTGCACTGTTAATGTAAATTCTTTTCCAGAAATAAATTTAATAAATCCTTTTCCATACGACGTACCATACAATCAATAACGTGACAAATAGTTATTATGGGAAACGAAACTATAATAGTGGTTGTGGTAACAATCCCGCCTACTTATAAATAGACGAAATCGTATTTTGACATGTAATTTTGTGTTTCGTTTGTATTTAAGTTTTAATGCACCTAAATTGTGATATTATCCAAATAATATATATAACAAAACATTTAATTAGCCTAGACACCTATAGTGTTTTAAGTTTTAATAAGGATTTTAGTAGCCCAAACTAGCAACAAAACTGACTGGCGTTTACGCGGTTTAAAAATGTCTTATCATTACGGTTTTTATTTTACGGATTAATTTATAAGGGCTATAAATTTTACGGGGCTTATTCGGATTTTGGTCATGATTCTGTTACCTCTCCCTTTAATTTAATGAGTAGCGTTTTACAGATATAAATTTTTAAATACACCGATTACAGACAGGGCCGCCCTTAGGTATGGGCGATATGGGCCTGCGCCAGGGGCCCCGCGCTACCAGGGGCCCCGCGCTACCAGTGGTCCGCATTTTGAAACGAAATGGATAAAATTTTACCTCCTCTACTTCAGTATTTTATTCGCAGGGTGGTCCACTTTTTTGTAACAGGACAGTCGATACAAAAACTCATTTTAAAACGAATATTCCATATCAACATGATTCCATAACGCTTCATTTCAAATATACAGGGTGTTGAAATTTTCGAAAAAATATCGATAACTTTTAACCGTTTCCCAACCAAATTTGGTACACAGCACCACCTTATAGGTTACCCACATTCGGTGAGAATGTCAAGCCCCACAAGCAATTAGTGGCGGAGTTGTGATGGTTCAGTTTTATAAAAAACTAGTACGGCCCTGTTCAAAATCAAACTCGAACTGGTTTTTGGGTAGAGCATTTTATACTAAACAAAAAGTGCCTCTTGACTTTTCTTCGTATCTGCCACCGTTTAGCGCGGAATTTGATTTATTTTGCTATTCAGGCGAAAAATTAGCTCATAAATTCGATCTAAAAATATCGCTAATATTCTAAATAAAGAAGTAATTACCGATTTTGAAGTTTTTAATAACAGAAAATGCTAATAATGAGGGAAAAAGTTCTACTAAGTTAACGCTTAATGAATGATCCACATTTTGACCATTTACTGCAATTTGCAATTTTCTGCTTTTCGCGATATTTTTAGATCGAACTTATGAGCAAATTTTTCGCGAGAATAGTGAAATAAATATAATTTCGCGCGAAACGGTTGCAGATACGAAGAGAAGTCAAGAGTTTGATTTTAAAAAGGGACGTACTAGTTTTTTTTATAAAATTTATTAAAACTGAACCCCCACAACTCCGCCACTGGTTGTTTGTGGGGCTTGACATTCTCACCGAATGTGGTACCTGTAAGGTGTGTTCCAAATTTGGTTCAAATATATCTACTGGTTGGGAAACGGTTAAAAATTATCAATATTTTTTCGAAAATTTCAACAACCTGTATCTTTAAATGAAGCGTTTATGGACCCATGTTGATATAGAATATCGCTTTAAAATGAGTTTTTGTATTGACTGTTAAAGTTCTGCTACAAAAAAGTAGACCACCCTGTATAACAAAACCATTCTCCTTCAGGATGAAGGTTTTATGATACTTTTGAATCAAACCAAAAATAATGTAAAAATTATTGCCCAGGGCCCCGCAACTTCTAAGGGCGGCGCTGATTACAGATTTACGCTTGATGCAATTCTCATCATCTGTATATTGTTTAGCACTTACATGTAAAATTGGTTTATAGCAATGAGCTGTTGATATCTCCAGGGAATGTATCCCTAAGTAAAGCGACCTTTTAACTTCGAAACACTTCTGCGCTGGCATTGTGAGCCTCTCTAAACACATAAACCCAAATGTATACGGTGGGTGTTATGTAAGACACCATGTGTCTTTTAAAGCAAATTGATGAGAAGTTATACATCAATTATTCTTCGCCCACATTTTCACTGAAAAGCGGTTCTTTGCCACCAAGAGCTCCCAAGTGTTGAATGTAGCGAACACAAAGTTATTTAATACTGTTAAGTGATCAGTAATATACCTGTATACAGAACAGACTGTGCAAATGGATAATTCATTTTTATAGTCAAGTTTGTAAACACGTCACGTGACGAAGACACCGCGGTTTTATATTTTTCTTTAACATGATATTTTAATGATCACACAATCATTTATATTATATTTAGGTACATTAATATACCTACATAAAATAAATATAGCTAGCCATAATGAGCACGTTTACGTTCAGTTCTGAATAATTAGAAACTGAGTTTAAATGAACAATTATGATACGCAACTTTATTTTATCACCTATTATTTATTTTACTGAACTGTAAATTTAACAGGATTAAAAAACAGTGAACATTGGGGTTTAATATTTGTTTTGTAAAACGCGTAAAATGTGCAACTGAATTAACAACAAACCAATGTAATTACTCTTAAAACTGTGTATTGAATTTATTTACCATTTAATTAACAAGTTTTTTATTTGTAATTAAAAATCATTGTGTCACTTTATATTTTATAGAATAGTTTATTTTGTATTATTGGTTGGTGAAACAATTCACTTTTTTTAATAAAACACAACTATTATGGATTTGTTTGGATTGTAAATGAAAAATTGATTTCAAATAAAATCACAAATAATGAATTTTACACAACGTATTAGACATGGTTTAATTTTATCAAACCTAACATATGCGCCATTTTAATACTTACAAATATCAACGAGTTAAAGTAAAAACTCCGATTTGTTGATCGAGATGTATACCGGTTATTTGATAGTCGTTGCTTTGTTAAATGTTTTTAATAATCATACCGTTTGTAAAAAAAAAACAGATTCATTATACACATTTTTGTCTCCTTCATTATTTTTATATTTACGTTGTTAGGCAGAAAGGATATTGAATTTCGGAAAGTAAATAAACTTAAAATTCTAGCATTTGCTTGATGTATCGTGTAACAAGTTAATTAATAGGATGTAGAAAAATAACGAATAATTTTATTTTGTAAATCAATACGTCTGTTAAAATTATAAAAAAATAGTAAGCAACAACAAACAAATTTTATTTATGGCTTTTATGCTATAAATTGTAATTTTAAAACCTTTTATATCAGTTTCATAGGTCTTAACTGGTTTGTATGTATTATTGGAAATAATCCTTTAAAAAACTTCCTTTGAGTCTGTCACGCATACTCAAAGGTCGATATTTACTATTACCTACGTCTACAAATATTTATAAATAAAATCCTTTATAGGGTTTGTTGAGTAAATTGTAACACACAGAGAAATAAACTATGTTACACAAAGAAATTGACAACCGTCGTTTTTCGCATTCCTTATTTTGCATAAACCTTTTATATAAATATACTGGTCTGAAACAAATATATCGTGATAGCTTTAAAAATTATTTTGCTCTTTGTTTTATGTAAGATATTCTTTTCACGATTTTATATAGTGTTCACAATCGATGACAATAAATTTGATTGTTAAATTGCAAAATATTTTACTTAAGCAAGGGACATAAGAAACATAATAGTAAAATCGAATTTATTTCTAATTATAAACATACTTTTTATCGATACGAAAAATGCATAATTATAAAGGCAAGAAATCTAATGACCAATATTAATAACACATTGTTTCCCTTAGATAGTATGACCATATAAAAAACTTGGCATGTAATATTTAAAAATTTAATTAGGATCTCTTTTATTGAAATGGAAATAGATCATTTCGACATAATCAATTATTTTATAAATCGTTTTTTAGCAAAATGTAAATGTTGGCAAATTTAAACATGTTTTATAGAATTGCTTTGTGTCGCTTAATCAAAAATATCCCAAATACCTTTTTATTTGTGCCAGAAAAAGAAACACTGTTGCCTTTTTGCCGCTTATCTTTATTGTTACTCACAAAAACTAAAGTTTATAAACACTTGTTGTGAACAAGCAGTTCATTGGTTTTTAACGAGGATTTGTATTACCATATTAAAATACCCGGCACCTCCACCATTTTGAAAAATAAATTATTAAAATTGAAATAACTCGAGAAATATTAATTTTAGGTATAGAACATGCTTAATGTTTTTTGTAGGCAATTAAATTTTCTACAAGAAAACGTAAAAATATACAGGGTGTTGTATTTAAAATAACAAACTTGCATGTTAGTTCTCGAAAACGGAACACTCTGTATATTTAAAAATTATGCAGTGTTATGCAATTTGTGATGGCAAACAACTTTTGTATTTAAAGTTTTTTCGTATCTAGTCAAATCACGATGCAAAAAAATAATTTGTGTTAAACCTTTATTTTTTCGAAAAAGTTTAAAAATCGAAGTTAGTCGAGAAATATCAATTTTAGGTATAGGACATGCTTAATGTTTTTTGTAGAAAATTAAATTTTCTACAAGAAAACGTAAAAATATACAGGGTGTTGTATTTAAAATAACAAACTTGCATGTTGGTTCTCGAAAACGGAACACTCTGTATATTTAAAAATTATGCAGGCTTATGCAGTTCGTGATGGCAAACAACTTTTGTATTTAAAGTTTTTTCGTATCTAGTCAAATCACGAGGCAAAAAAATAATTTGTGTTAAACTTTTATTTTTTCGAAAAAGTTTAAAAATCGAAATTAGTCGAGAAATATCAATTTTAGGTATAGGACATGCTAAATAATTTTTGTAGGAAATTAAATTTTCTACAAAAACGTAAAAATATACAGGGTGTTGTATTTAAAATAACAAACTTGCATGTTGGTTCTCGAAAACGGAACACTCTGTATATTTAAAAATTATGCGGGCTTATGCAGTTCGTGATGCCAAATAACTTTTGTTTTTAAAGTTTTTTCGTAGCTTGTCTTAGAACAGAGATATTAATTGATTTGTACTCGGTTTTTAATTCACAAATCATTAAGAACACATTTTCTGTTTCATTTTTTATCGTTAGTGGTAAAGATAGTTATCTTATCTTTACATAAAATGCGGTATTCGAACCAAATTTAAACGAAAAGCATAAAAATCAAATTTTAAAATTTATATTAAACACTGCGTTGAAAAAATAATTTTATTATTACTTAGTCGTGAGTCCCTTTACCATCACGTGTAGGACCACAAAAATAAATATTTAAACAAAATATCCCGCGTGCCATGCAGTTTTATTTAAAACGTTTTTTTAAAAATTCATTAAAAAACTTCTTTAGTAACATAAAACTAGTTTTTCGCTAATAGAGAGACAATTCCAAAAGTTTTTTTAAAAACTAATACAGTTATCAATGATTCAAGTACATTTAAAAGTAGATGTCGGAGCAAAAGTGTTATTCCTAAAAGGAAAATATTGGAAGAAAAATAAATTCCAATTGAAATCCATTAAACGCGTAGGAGTCTAAACTTAAAGTTGTCATTATTGCCGTGTCTACAATTCTTGAGATACTCCAGCTAACAAACGTTTTCAATTTACGTGATTTTTTGTTCGTGACATGAGCTTTTATTAAATTAAATGTACTTTCTTGCACCTTTAGACACTACCAGATATTTTTTAGAAAGTTAAAAATACGTTGAATGGTGAATTTGGTTGTAAATTGAACTCAAAATATTTTTTTAAAAGCCGAAGCACATAATATACTCAAATGTCTGTACCCACAGCTTTCTGGAGTGTTCATTATTCTATATAAACATTGTATTTTCTTGTATGTTTCATAAATGTAGAGGAAACCTTTTTTAATTTGATGAATATATCACAATAAAACTCGATTCTGCTGGCGAACTGCTGTTTAAATTTGCCAAGCTTTTCAATACCAAATGTGACCTTATTCGAGATGTAAATTGCGTATGCCAAGTAAGCTTTCCTTCCATTCGAGATGGAAGTTGATTCTGGCTATTGTAATTCCAGAGCTCGCGAAAAGACACGGTCGTCTGCTGATAATAGGGATCGCTTGATTTTAGGAATATATTTTGGCGACCCTTGTAAAATATAAATAAGCAAAAATGTTTATAGATATAACAATACGAAAAACAAACCAGATATAATGAGTAACAAGATATACCTAAACAAAATTCGAAGAAAAAATAAAATTCTCTCTTTTTTTTCATTCTTGCAGTTCATATGCAATTTAAAAGCTTGTTATGCTGCAAAATATAATAAACGATAAATGAAAAACATTGTTCATGCAGTACAAAAAATTAATCTGCACTAACGGTGTACAGGGTGTCCTAGAGATGATTGCCACCTCGATTAATTGGTATATATTTAGAAATAACACCAAGAAACACATAATATTAATAATTGCAGAAAACGCTGTATAGAAAAACAAATATGAATTTAAAATCTTATAAAATGTATTTTGTTAAAGCGTTATTTAAGTTCCTAATAGCATTTTTATGGTTTTTTTTTTCAAAAATCAGCTAATTTTCAAATAAGAAAAATATGGTAACTTATTGTATTATTATAGTTATCTCCATGAAAATGTTAGATAATTAAAGTGATAATAACTTCTGTGACAGTATCTATGTATATAAAATTTATGTTAGAACTGTATAGAATGCCTTAGGAATTATACAAAATTACCACATCTTTTACACTAAAATTACAAATTTTATTTTCTTTGATCAATATAAACTAAATATGAGTACTGCAATCTTTAGCTGTAATTTGTTTCAGGCATTCAAAAAATTAGTATTGTATACATGTTAAAGATATATCTGTTTAAACCGGCGCATCCACCATATAGATCCAATTCAGTAATTGTTGCTACAAATATCTATATTTGATATGTTATTTGTTTAATATTATATAATTGATTTAACTGCCACTTATTCTAATTCATCGCTTTTTTATAATTATCTTAATATTACATTAACAAAAAAATATTTAAAAAACTTTAAAGAATTTAATATTTAATTTAATTTGTAGGTACTTGATATTCTCGGTTTTTATTTTCCAACGAATAATATTTTTTTCACATGAAACCTCATCATTGGTGAAACATTTGTCAATATCTGCGACAATACGAAACATTAATCACAACAGGATAAATGCTATTGGGAAAACGTATGGACGTGTTTCCAGTAATTTAGCACTAATCAGTGGTTGCATGAAAATGGCGTCATACAATCTCTTTGTAAAAATAAGTCATTGTACCTACAACCTGCATAAAAAAAATCTACTTTATTTAAAACTATATTTTTAAGCTTCAAAAACACTGTACTGCATAAATACAACAATTTTTAAATCTAGAAGTTTTTAATTTTTAATGCTTTTCCCAGGATATTCATTCATAAACAGATTAGGAATAAATGCACTTAAGTTGCTTTAATGTGCAACTTACACATTTCGTGTAAGACAGGCAGAAATATAAAGTAGGCCAATGCGCATCTACATCGATTTAACCTCATACTCTACACCGAGCAACTGGTTAGTACGCCGCCGCTTCCAACGGCTTTGTGACGTAATCTGACCCTATAATGCAAAAAATTTATTTTAAATCCAAACGTTTTATTCGGAACATCACAAGAGATACTTTAGTAGCTCGATCTCACAGAAAGAATCTGATAACAAGCTGTTTTTTGTTTTGTTCGCAAAGGTAAACGCTGTAACTATTCTATTGTTATCTACAAAAAGACGATCAGATAAATATCGCATACACAAATAAAGACGAAGCTACTAAATAACGATAATAAAAGTTGTAGATTTACTGTAACTTTAGTGTCAGCTTAATGGAATTGTGTGTACACAACCTCAAAATCGTTTCCACGGCGCTTTCTTATCAATGAAAACAACTAATAAGATTATATATGAATATAAAAGCTATTTTGCAGGCCGTTTAGACCCAGAACTTGGTAATATTCTTCCACACTCTTCTCTCTTTCACTTTCTTCCTCCTATTCATTATGTTTTTCTCTCTTAGTTTTGCCTCCACAGTTTCTCTCAATCTTTTTCTGGCTCTTCCTCTTTTTTTGTATATAGATTCTTTCCACGTAATTTCTGTTATTATTCTGCTATCCTCCCTTCTCTCAATATGTCCTAGTCATTGTATTCTTCTATAAGAGAGCTTATATTCATCTACGTGTCATTATTATTAATAAGTACTCAATTGGCGGCTTAAAATGTAACCCCCAATTAATTTAACCTTATTTCATTATTTCCAACTTACCACGTTTAAAAATGACGGAAACTGATGATAAAATCAGGTACCTTTAGCTAATGCCTGAGTTTGAAAATTGATTGCTCTGCTACTTGGACCAGGCGAGTAGGCGAATGGGTTTCAGAAGCCCCGGTTATCCGAATGAGATGTTTTAAAATTCAGGGAACAAATTGAAGAATTTGTATTTCTGAATGAAACTAACTGCGCAGTGTTAACCAGAAACCTTTAAGTTTATTTATTTAGTCGATAATTTAAAACTATGTTTATTACACAAAAATATAGTAATAGGTTTTTTAGTAGTATTTTTTTAAAAGCTAGCAAAAACAAACTTACGTTCCGTAAAAACATAAATCTACCTGCAGCGTTTCCAGTTATATTTTAAAATTAAGTAATAGAGAGATTAAGCCTTAATATGCAGAAACATTCATTTGTTGTTTAGGAAATATAAATTTATATGTTATTGTACTCTGTTTATTCAATCTTAATATGTGTGATACTATTTATGCTTTTCAGGTATGAGCAAGCTCATTTGTTTGGGTAAACTTACAAGTTGCGGCAATCATGGTTTACTATAGCTACCTTCACATCACACTAATAGCGCGAATATTCACAATAATCTTATTCTATTTGTTAGAAGTAACAAGCTTCAGGTATTGCGGAAAGAATACTACAAATATTGTATGTATTTTTACTAATAATATAATTTTTATACATTTTTTAATTTGCAAAGACCATAAGAGTCAAAAATGAGTCAGTTTTCGCATAACACGATCGTTGGATTCCTATAAAATCTCGTATAGTGTGAAACTTTGTTATATGGGATTACGAAACAGCACATAAAGAGACACCCTTAAAAATAAACCATTTTTTAAACTTTCAATCATTTTTCCACTGTTAACCTAACACAAGAATTTTCCAGCCCAGTACCTAAGGGTTATTCCAATAATGTTTTGCATAATGGCTAGAAAATCAACGGCCGAGATTCAAGAAAATGTTTAAAAAATGCGTTATTAATGCGAAACCGTATTTACTATACGGAAATTGCTCATATACCTAGCAAAATGACAAAAGCGCATGAAGCCCTGTGGAACCATGCGTCATGGAATAATTGATTGAATGAACGAATGAAAGACCAGCACAAAATAAAATAGTTATGAAAACGTTCGTTTTATTTCAGATAGATATAATATATTTAAATTATTTTAAACCAATAATAGCCAATCCGATGTGGGGTTCTCGTGTATCTCAAGAGCTACAAAGTCAAATAAATTGAGAAAAAGAACGTTATTTGAGGCTTATTTCAAATTCTTAAACGAAATTGCCATAGATTACAAGTTATTTGAGAAAACTTTAATGATTAACTTTACGTTTTTTGTCTGTTTCCACGACGGTTATTTCTTGTTTCCAGAGAACTTGATAAACTTAGAATACTGTTTAAAAACGACTTTTTATTTTTGCTGATATAAATATATTTTGCGCCAGATGTTTGTTTAATCTATTTTCTTACTATAATCAATTTGTTATTTTTATAGACGCCTTAGTAACATGATCTAAAGTAGATTTACATAAAAACAACTAGAAATATTTCTTTTACATAATATTTTTCTAGAAATGTATTAACAATTCAACCTGAACTGTAAAAATAACTTTATTTCTTACTTATTTTTTGAAACTGTTATAAGTAGTTATGTATTGTGTTTTATTAATATTTACATGTTTTTTTTTCTACGTAAGTGGTTCATTCCGTCCACGTTCAGACATAATATCATCTTACTATTTGGTAGCACGTAAGTAAACAGAACAGTTTATTGCTTTCCCTGTCTTGACCAAATGGTGTGTAAGCATTACTTAATGGTGCGTACCAAGGTCGTAGAATCAATCTATATGTTGAATTTATTGGATAGTAAATACACACTTTCAAAGTGGCACATTACAAATAATTTAAACACATTCATAATTTTATTCAAACAATAAATCAATGTGTATAGTTTTTTAAAATACCTCAAGACCACAATAATCTACCATGATAATTAAAGTTTTTATGTACGTAATGATAAAAAATCTGCAACATAATTTAGAAACTCTAAACCTGGAATTGGTAAAAATTAATATGAAAATAAATACCGGAAAAAATAAAACTATGATCGTTACAACAGAGAACAAAGAGCATAGCATCACTTTAAATGAGCTTTGGTTGGAACAGGTAGAAAGCTTTAAATATTTAGAAGGGATCATAGAGAAAAATGGAGAAATGGACAAAAAAATAAGCGAAAGGACAGGAAATGTGGGAAGAATATTTAACAGTTTAAGAACAACATTTTTTGGAAATAGAGAAGTCCCAAATCGAACAAAAGTGGAAGCGGCCAAAAAGGTAGTAACTCCGGCACTTTTATACGGAAGTGAAACGTGGACACACACAAATAAAAATAGTAGCCGAGTGAATGCAGCTGAAATGAGATTTCTAAGAAAAATCCAAGGAAAAACCAAAGAAGATAGAATCAGAAACGAAACATATAGAGAACAATTAAAGGAAAGGCAGCTGGGATGGTTGGGTCACATTTATAGGATGAAAGAAGAAAGGTTAAGCAGAAAAGCATATGAAGCAACATTGAAAAATGTGTTTTTACAGAAGCTTTTATATATTTTTAAGCTTAGAGACATAAAAAATGTTTAATTCAATACTATTGAATATTTTTTTGGGTTATTAGGTTTACTTTAAAAAAACATTAGCTAAGATCAATTACCTTAAAGAATGTGCCTTTTAAAATGTTTTTTCTTAACTGCATTACCAAAAAACCCGTACTTATTTTGTTTCTGGCGATGTATTTCCGGCCGATAAATGGACGTTTCAGTTAACTGTAATAAAACATTAAGTGTTTTTTTATCATTTGTTGTCGTTTCTCTTCTGCAGCTTTCATTAGATTCGTAACATGACCTGTAGCTATGAGTCTCTTTTGTTTTGCTGACTGCACTCTGTGAAATTGGTTCTTGAGATGTTGATACAGATCATTAAATAATTGAGCAGCTTGTATCCTTGCTTCCATCGAATGACCAACAATAATATGTATTTTATATTCATTTTTCATTCAGCATATCTGGAAAAAGTGTGTGCTTTTACAAGGTAACTATCTTAAAGAGTATACCCCGTAAATATTGACCATAGCCTGCTTTTTCTATGCAAAACCAAAATTATTCAGTCAACCCTGGTGACATCAATAAAAAAACTGTAATTCAAGTTCGCGATATTTTATTTTTTGCATAACTTTAGTTCCTTGCTTCAAATTCAAACAGCGTCCTGTTGAATCGCTGTTTATCTTCTTCTTGATGCGCCTATTCTTTGACGTGATTCACACGCTCGTGACACTAAAAATAAAGGTTATCGCAGTCACGTAGCATTTTATATAAAAAGCGTTTACCAAAATAACAATCCAGGAGGAAAACTTATTTCAGGTAAAATATTGGTCATAACCGGTCATAACGGAAAGTTTGGTATATCTCAGGTAGCAATCACATTAATAATAACGACCAGTTTTGGCAATTGCGATATAATCTTCCTCGTAGTTAATGTTTAAAGTTGGAGCCTATCGGTATTGTGCAGCTCCCGAGTATCCTTGATTAAACATAATTTTGTAACTTTTAGTTAACAAAAGAACATCAACTTTTGAACTCCCTAAAAAAGTAACATTACATTGAGAGCTTTCTGTACGTGACAGCCAATTACCGAACGTGATTTTGTGACACGGCTTGCAAATAAGAAAGGCGTATTAATATGGAATTTCAAAAATATACAGAGTGTCTCAGCTAAGACGAATTGTTAGATAGCTTGGTAATTAGTAAGAATTTTTAAAAACGTTTCGAGTAAAAGTTGTTTGTTGGCATTTTCAGCTATACAGAGTGTTTAATTTTGAGCAGCAATAAATTTTGTAAAGATAATTAAATTATCGATAAGGAAATGTAAAAATATAAGGTGTACCACTTAAAACAATTATTCGTGTTTAGTCTAATGGACCGGGTATTGGAAACACCTTGTGTATAATTTTAAGACTAACGAGTCGGCAATCACTACGAAACTATTAACAAATACATTTTTTTTAAAATTGATTCTGATATTGGCAGTTGTTAAATATTAGGAGTAATATTTTTTAGAGTCCCTTTTTGTAATGTTTAAAAATACTGTAATAACTCAAAAACTATTGATTTACGGTACAAAAATCTTTGCATTGTCCAAAGAAACTTTAATTTAAAATCTAAACAAAGTAATATACAGGATGTTCCATTTAAAAGAACAAAGTTCACAAAAATAAAAGTACTGTTTTAAGTTGAAAATTATTTTAGGTTTTATAATAAATGACCCCAAACAACTTTTATAAATTTTTCTAGTTTTTTACAAATAACTGAGCTATCGAATAATTCGTCTTAGCTGGAACCCTCTGTATACATAAAAATCTGTCCTTCATATTTCCAAACAAACCTTTGTTAGGTATCTTTTCCTTGCAACTACGAATACAAAATCTCCTCAGAAATAAATACCTTTTCATTTTGAGCATTTACCACCATTTCAGTGTAGAAAAAAGGCAATGATCACTTTAAATATTAACAAAACAGAAACCCCTAATTTATATATTAAACGAACGTCGGTTAGTGTCCTACGTTGCCTGATATTTAAATATTAAAACATACAAGCGTCACTAACAAATGTTAGAAAAAAGCAGCAATGAACCAAACACTCAATTTTATGATAAAAGTAAGTACTTGGAATGCCATACTTAAACACAATTTTATTAATTTAATATCAAAAATGTCACAACATGGTTAAGTGATATGAAAATGTATAAAACTGTTAAAGTCTTCAGGCAGTTTCCTTGATTTTGTATGCGAAAATAAAAGTATTGTGGTATGAACAGAAACCACAAGAGATTAACAAATAATATTACCTAATATTCTATGAAAATGTCAAGCTGGAAGACGCCTTAAAGCCGAGACGGTACACAACTAGCAATAGCTGGTCGCCAGCTCTTAATATTAAATCGCCACTAGCAACGTCGAAGTAATTAAATTCAAAGCTATGCTCTTTACAGCTAAAGTTGCTACCAACCCTAGCAAATGTTAATTCGAAATACATTACAGACCAACAATCGTTGCCTGTTTCCTGCACAACAAATAAATACACAGTACAACAAAATACAATAGGTAGCATGCCGCATACACTTAACATTCCGTATTAATATTTATGGCAATAGTCATTTGTTTTTTGCGAAACGCAAACGCTGTTAAAACAGTTTTTAGTTAAAATCCTTCGCCTCGTGATTTACATTTCTGTGGGGACTTCATCGAATCCCCTGTACCACTTAGCAAAAGTCAATATTTTATTACTATGTATACACATTATGAAAGGGTTGCTTGCAATATGTACTCTGCATTGCGTTTAAATATTATTCGTAAATTACGAACAAATATACAGAATTTGCATTAAATTCCTTTTTAATCAAACCGTAGCCATATATAAATTACTCCAATATATTCTACATTTACAGCATTACAATTCACAGCGCCATTATCTCACAGTAGAACATAACATATTTAATATAAAAAAAATTAATATTCCGTAGTTTCCAGAGACAAGGGCCTAGCTGGAATTATTGAATGAAAAAAAAAAAACTAGTAGTCTGTGACAAACAAAAACCGCACCTTCTCATTAGTTACTTCTTTACCTGTTTTTTTTTTCATGTTTTAATTGAAAAGCAATCAGAATTTGTTTTCTATAAGCATAGGCTATTTTGTTCGCATGGGATCTACTTTCATTTGAGGTTTAATTCTTATTAGGAGTGGTTTTTATTATCAATAAATTCATCTTGATATTCGTACTATGCTGGGAAGCTGGGACTATACAAATTGATTAATTTGGTGAATAATTTATTCTTTTACGTTAGGCGAATGGTATTATAATAACGTGCTGAATATATAGCTGCAGTCTCATTTCATGCACAGCGACACTCCCCAAGTACCTAAATCATATCGCTGTACTCTGGAAAGGCGTAATCCATATTTAATGAGTAAAAGTCGCACGAGAAGATATGTTTAGACTTTTAGATTTTGTTGTAATTTGACGTAAAGTAATATTGGTTTCAAGTGTCTTGTCGCTTCTTTCATTTTATCATTTCGGTATCCAATGAAAGAAAGAAATTTCCAGATCAATAAGAATTGAACTGGCTTTTGTTTAAAATTGTAACTATCCAATCAGTTTTCATATGAGGGGTACATTATTGCTTTAGTTATTAAATTCGTAACTCATTTTACTACTACTGGTACAACAAGCAATAAAAGTATCGTAAAGGTATTGTATGATGATAATAATCAAATCATATTTGTTGCACTTCACCTAAATTTACTTGTTTTACATATATGACTTCATTTGCAAGAGTAATCAAACAACCAACCGAGTTTCAAAATTACTTTAGTTTTGCATTGCAATAGTTGCTGATTAGTTATCGAACTGTGATCAAACTTAGTTGCAAAGTTGATGGTTTTAATTTATAGAACATCTGCAGTTACTTCTATCCAAAAAAAAATTAATCGAAAAGATTTAATTTTTGTGAATCCCGACTTTGGAAAGTTTGTTTGAGTAACTGATTAATTTGTGCTAGAAATCTCTTGAGTTTAAAGTTTATTTTTACATACATCTTAAAAAGCATCTGCGACGTTATCTTAAAATTTCTGTAAAGTGTTATTTGGGGCAAAATAAATGCGATTATTTATAAAATGCCAGTGAACTGTTATTTGATTAAACTGAGATATATTTTCTTTAAGCTCAACCAGTACTACGGTTTAGTGAAAATACCATATTCAACGTTTAAGCGATCTTAAGAGGTTTTAATAATAAACGGTAATAAATTATTCGGCTTCTGTAAAAGGTTAGTTGCTTCTGCTATTCATTCATTAAAAATGGATAATGCTCCTTCACGTTTATTGCTCGACAAAGATAAAATCTTATTACATAATACAGACTATTTTTGGATGTGACGAACTGAATAGAGCTTCATTACTAGGATAATAAAACAAAACTGACTATTTGAAAATTATAGCGTCAAGTTGAGAGCACGTATTCTAATAATCGCTGGACAAAACACAATTATTTCTGCAATTGCTTTTAACGCAATGAAAGTCAATAATTTAGTTTTAGTAATGGGAGGTGGTGCGAAAATTTTGCAGTTTTGTGTTAAAACATACACCTGTATATACTGTAAAATGTTGTAATGTTGATTATATTATGATTATAAATATATGTAATAATTAAGTAGAAATTAATTTAAAATTGTTCAAACATGTTTGATTCTAATCACTTGTGAAGATATGAAGATAAGGATAAACAAAGATAAGACCAAGCTAATGAGAATAGGACAACAAACAATAAAAGACAGGCTACTGGTAGGGCAAAATTGAGCAGGTAAAAGAATTTGTGTACACTACTCACAAACAGAAAGGAAGAAGAAAAATACATAAAGATGAGAATTCTGAAAGCCAACAAAAATGCAGGAGCTTTAAATAACATAATAAGAGCAAAACGGTTATCCAGGAGCACCAAACTAAGTTTGTATAAAACAATATTAAGACCTACAGCGATCTATGGGAATGAGACTTGGGTACTGAACTTGAATGCAAAGGAAGCCCTAAGAAGATGGAAAAGAAAGATAATTAGGAGAATAGTGAGAGGGAAGAGAACAGATGAGGGATATATAAGAAGAACGAACGAGGACGTTTATACAATTTTCAAAGAAGCGACCATAGACAAAGTAATAAATGCCAGAAGAATACAATGGCTAGGACTTATAGAGAGAAGGGAGGACAGCAGAATAAAAAAAGAGATAGCGTGGAAACAGCCTGCATACAAGAAAAAAAGAGGAAGACCCAGAAAAAGATGGAGAGAAGCTGTGGAGGCAGAACTAAGAGAGAAAAACAATGAATTGGAGGAAGAACGCAAAAGAGAGAAAAGTGTGGAATAATATTATCAAGCTCTGGGCCTAAACGGCCCGCAAAATCGCTTTTATATATATATGAAGATATTTCGCGTGTTACAAACATTTAAGCGTCAACTCCATCGCATTAATGTACAGTTGTATAATTCCTGTTCGTTGTACTGCAGAACGCTTCTGAATAAATAAAATTAACGTACTTGCGAGAAAAGATTGAAAATAGAAGGCCGTGAGCTTTTCACAGTTGGAGATGGGAAACTAAGCTGCTTGTTTGTTTCTAGTCTAGTATTTTATTTAAGTTGTTGAGTAATACGCTTCTAACTTGCCGTGGCATTAATAATTACTGACGGTTACAAAAACAGTCTGAGAAAATGTTGAAACACGATATTTTCGTTAATATAAGGTTTTAGCAGCAGCAGGTGTAACTGTGTCTAGGGTTTTTTAGTATTTTTTATTAGGACAATGTACCAAGAAAACACATATCAACAGACATTTTTTTGTGTGTTCCTTAAAATATGCTTTGAGATTTTTTTGTCTATATTTCTCATATTATGCTAGATGTTGCTTACGTTTATTAATAAGAAATAAATTGGTAAGGTACGATATAATTGGTACGCATTAAACAAATATTTATCCATTTTCTGTATCAAAGAATTTACCACAACTTAAACTGGTCAAAGTCGACATAAATAATGTTTTAGAACATCGCAGTCCGGTTGCACAAAGCTCTGCCAAACTTTACTGGGCAATTAACTCCAAGTCTCTAAAAACTATTGTTGTTTCTATGGAAACGCTTCGTTTACTTTTTATGAAGCTTTGTGCTAACGAAATAGTGACCTTAAACCAAATATTCGCAAGTTAACACTCGTTATCCAGTTTATGAAATGTTAAACGTAATGCAATTAATTATTTGTGACCCAGTTTCGACAAAACTCTTTAGCAAAAAATAAATACAGAGTTTATCATGTTTATGCGTATGTGAACAATATGTACGTTTTGTTACAAATAGCTCGAGCAATCTCTGCGTGTCTCACTGGGACACGACACAACAGCGCTTACTACTAATCATTAAATACCACCAACCGCAGTATTTTCATATTTGTACAAATATTTAACCCAATATCAGTACTACGTAGCTATTGCGGCATTTATTATTGCTTCTCAGGATTGTTTTTATCTTCAGGGCGTTGTGACGTCGTCTTGAATCGCTTAAATATTTTAAACAAAATTAATTATCTATCTGTTATTACATGCTGTATAGCAACCTAAGTCAACTTTTTTTAAAAATTCTCTTTAAAATATAAATAAAAATTTGATTTCATCAGATTAAGAACGAAGACTAAAGTAAATTTATTTAATGCTATTACTATAAATTACAGCGAACTTTTTACCTACTGTAATTAATCCATTCAAGTTTCAATATTAAAATCCATGTCCCGATTTCATTATCCAACTTATTTTGCAGCTACAAAGTAATAATATTATCCAATAAATCTTAAAGGCAGCAAGGAAACCTAGGATAATCCCTTGTGCTTCTCTTTCTTCGTTCTAATTACTTTCAGAATAACAACTGTCACTTCCACACTTCATTCCAGGACGGAAAATCGATATGAAATTTGACTTTGCATCGTGTAGTGGCATTATTTTAAATTCTTTCATTCTCCAAACATCGTGTTTAACAAACTTAATAAACCTACTCCGCGACATTCAGGTTTAAACGAGAAAACACCAAACAAATAGTCATTAACAAGTATTTTATGAAATGAATCAATTTTACAGTAACAAATTGTCAATATCATTATTTGGTTTCATTTTTATTTAAACTTTCTATATTATTATTAAAAAAAGATTAATACCCTTTTTAATATTGTTATCTCTCGAATATCGTATTTCAACCCAATCAAATAAATATAACACTACCTTAAACTGAAACAAATTTCACCTGAAAACGCAATCTTGGTTTACGATGAGGATACGCTGGTATTACGTTCTGTCTTTTGAATAGCGGTTGAAAGTTGAGAATCTGGATCACAAACCCTCTTCTAGATTGAAGTTATTGGCTTTCACCTACTAGAACCTAAGCTGCGATTGACCTATAGCGCATCGAGACTGAAGATACCTTATTTCTAGTTTGTTATTTTGCATTTCCACAGTTCACGCCATGTATAACTTTTATCATATTATTACACAAGTTTGCACTGCAAAAGATACGAAAAACAGTATTGTGCAAAAGTTTTTTCTATTAAATAGGTGGCATTCCTCATGCATTTCCATACAAAGAAATTTTAAGAAAATTTGCGAATTATTTATTAGTGTCTTTATGAAAAGATGCAGCATTAGATCAAAGTAGCAAAAATATTACACAAAAAGTAAAAATGAGTCTTCGATAACCGTTTAATAATTTGAATAAACTGGAATTGGTACAGTATACGTAATTCAGACAAACACTACTTTACTGTTACGCAAATAAAGGTAAAAACCATTTTTAACTGTCTTTTTATCACCAAACATATTTAGACAAAAAGTAGAATTGAAAATCGACAGTAAAAGCATCCAAAAACTGGTTTAGCCTTAGTACTGTTTGTAAACGTCATGAAATTTAATAAAATCTTGATCAACTGTTCGGTTTAATTAGGTTTTAGCATTAAAGCTACATACTTGCAGTAAAAGCATACATTGTATAAACAAACAACATACCAAAGTGAATTTGAATTTCACAAATATTGATCAAACATTTAATAAATGCTCAAACATGTTTGCTAATATAACACCTACTACGTATTTACTAAGTAATTTAAATCTCTTTCTATTCGATGGAATTAGCAAAGCCGTTGAACTAATTCAAAATTATATTAAGAATACGTAATTTAGAAAATTATTACCCATGCTTAAGCGCTTTAGCGTTTATTATTAATTAACAATATCACTACAGTCGCTAGGATTCTAAACAAATATCTGTAAATTGCTTAGTTAATAATTCAGTTAGGTTCGTACTTTGATACAAATATTATTTCAGGCTTACCATTTTGTAAGCTGCTAGAAGAGGAGCAATATTTACCTCCGATATTTTGAAAAGCAAGGCAATTATGCTTCTGTTACAAATAAAATTACAACATGATAAGTACGATTGAAAAACCCAAGGCAGCAAGTATTTTATTTCCTTAAAAACAAACTTCGTAAATATGGCTTTAAAAACATGCAAGGTTATAAAGTTTAATTATTAGGTAATCTGTAGATTTAATAATATAACTCACATGAGGCTTATTATAACTGTTTGATTATATATTTTGCTACTAGGCCATTATTACTTAATAATTTCAATTAAATCCAAGAGCGTAATTCCAGATTGACTCTAGCTTATATATTATTGATAAGTACAGATTCCAAAGGTACTTAATCATTTAGAACCGTGTTACCAACAGTTGTAACTTTAGTAAAGTATTGGATTCCATGATATTAGATAATCCCGGTTAATCACCCTTTGCTGCAGCATTCCCGGTTAAATCCTTTCCGAATCATTTATTAGGATCAGTAAATTTCTACGTCATTGTAGCAGCTCTATTAGAATCAAATGTCATGCAAAATGTTTTTAACGATGGATGAGCTGGTGATTCTGGTACATGAAAAATAAAACGCCCCGCTAACGTTACGATAATACGGCATGTTCAAAACTGAGTCACGTTCTCCTGAAAAAGAAAGTAATGGGAGACAATTGCCCAAATTATTGTCAAATACAATATACAATGCAATGCACATCTCGAGAGACGTAACTATAAATAATTTCTAAACTGCTGTGAATTTTACAGGAGTCGTTTATCTAGCACATCGCGTGTACACTTGTGCGCTTTTTCAGCGAAAGCATATTTGAATTTAATTTAGATTTGTTTTTATTTCGTTAATTTTAAAATCAATAATAATGTTGTTTTGGCTACAGCTTCTTTAAGAAAATCACTTTTTCTCTTTCGCTTTGACATGAGTTGATTCAAGACGTGTAGCTAAACAATTCCTGCAAATCTAGTTTAACCATTACAGTTTGAAAACTGATTAATTGTGTGGTGCTAAACGCTGACAGTTACAACAATTATTTTCCTTTTTTAGTCTTTTAAGTGACGCTATTGGTTCTGTTGCATCGTTTCATTAATTAAAAAAGGAAATTATACGTGCCACCTTTATCAATCATCAACAATATTTGTCAGATATGTCGCCTGAATGTTCCATTAGGCCTGATTAATTACATTTTGTATTTGCTCAGTAATCACGGCACATACATTTTTATAATTCTAACCAAAATTCAGAGTTGGCTGAAAGTCTACCAGATTTTATACTTTATGCAATATTTTAAATTGTAATTCAGTTATCTGGCATTGCTGGTAAGTGTCATTGGCATTGGAACAAAGATAAATACAATTCAATTTAGATTTCGTTGCCACGCTTGCCACAATGTAAATAGAGATAATAAATACTCCTATATGTTATTATAGTAAACGTATTACCTAAAAATTAATTTATTACATAGAAAAGCAGACTTTAACAATTACTTGTAAATAAAGAAAACTTATTTTATCCATTTACCTTAGTTTGTCATTTTATCTGTCTCGCTTCTGTTTAAAACCGAAATTTTCTCAACCTTATTTCTAAATCTCTGTAAGTATTTTATATTAAAGTCTTATTTATTCTCAACAAAATATCAAAGAGAGATTTTAAAATCAAAACTCATTTAAATTTCTTTAGTTGCGTTACTGTTGTCATTTATTATGAAAGAACGCATAAAAGATGAATAGGATCAAGTATTACCCAAGTATATTACATACTGAAGTTCTTTCAGAGGTCGGATGGAAATGAAAAAACGTTTGACGGGATTATATTTTTTTGCCTCAAAAGCGAACACAATACATCTTTCTCAGGAAAAATCAGAAGCTGTAAAATGTACACTTTTACAAGAACTCCGGTTCCAACACTAGCATAGAAGAATAAAAATTTTTTTTACCAATAACGGCGAGACAAATCATTTTCAAAAATAACCATTCGCGATAAAATTAAAGAAATTGATGAAATGTTGCAGTATTTAATTATCTTTTGTGCAGAATGGACAGATGATATGGATAATAACGTATTATTTCTCTTAATTTTAATATCAAAATAACTTTTTTGGAGTATCAGGCGAGTAACTTAAAAAGCTACAAGCAACAATAAGTTTTTAACAACTCAAGGGCTTAAAAGCAAATTTTTTGTTTACGGCTAATGAGTTTAATAAAAGGTAAATATCTTAAACTTGCCTATCGCTGCTACAAACCTCAAAAAATTAGTTTCCTGACTTGCTTTACAAGAAAAGTTGTTTTTTATTACATTTTAATTAATTCTTGCATATTCATTAGATACATTATGTTTCAAAAAAGTTGGGCACAAAATAAGCTTCGTTTAGAGCTTTAAAAAAGCAGCGCAGGTAATGTTGAAAAACTTTAATAAATATATCAAATTCAAGGTATTGCATTTTCTCACTTTTACGATGTTCTAGAACTGTTCTAATTATTTGGTGTAGTAATAACTTGCCAGTACATCATTGTTAACATATACGAATTTGTAGTTAATTAAACATGTTACACTAAACGTAACACACCTTATTAATTGTAACTGCCGTATGAATATGTACAAACCATAAATTTAAGAACAATCAATATATAAACAGAGAGGGAACAATACTAAACAAAAGTCACCAACTCTCGTAAGTTGATGTAGCTATACTGGCAAGAACCTTGAAGGAACTAGGATAGATCACAAACAGAATGACAGAAGCAGCACCAAAAATGGGATTAAGGATAAACGAAGATAAGACCAAGCACATGAAATAGGACAACAAACAATAGAAGACAGGCTAGTGGTCGGGGAAAATTTGAGGAAGTAAATGAATTTGTGTACTTGGGGACACTACTCACAAACAGCATGGAAGAAGAAAAAGACATAAACATGAGAATACTGAAAGCCAACAAAAGTGCAGGAGCTTTAAATAACCTAATAAGAGCAAAACAGTTATCTAGGAGCACCAAACTACGTTTGTATAAAACAATACCAAGATCTCCAGCGATCTATGGGTGCGAGACCTGGGTACTGAACAAAAATGCAAAGGAAGCCCTTAGAAGATGGGAATGAAAGGTAATTAGGAGAATAGTGGGAGGGAAGAGAACAGATGAGGGATATTATAAGAAGAACGAACATAACATAAAAAGAAGCGACCATAGACAAAGTAATAAATGCCAGAAAGTTACAATGGCTAGGACGTATCGAGAGAAGGAAGGACAGCAGAATAAAAAAAGAGATAGCGTGGAAACAGCCTGCATACAAGAAAAAAAGAGGAAGACCCAGAAAAAGATAGAGAAGCTGTGGAAGAATAACTAAGAGAGAACAGCATAATGGATTGGAGGAAGAAAGCGAAAGAGAGAAGAGTGTGAAAGAACATCACCAAGCTCTGGGCCTAAATGGCCTGCAAAATAGCTTTTATATAAACATATACATTTATTTTTCTAGCCCAAATATTTTTTAATTTGTTTTTTTTCTGTAAATTATCTTTAACGTGTTCCTTCATATAACTCATTAAAAAACTAAACATCACCAGTTAATCATTTTAAAACGCACTTTTTATATATTTTATCTTCCGTTCGTCACCAACAATAATAAAAACACTTTCTCGCCAAGCTAAACTATTAATCCGTCATCCTTTTCTATAAGCCATCAATATTGAGACATAGAAATTTGTCTCTGTGATGAGGGTTTGTCGTTGCTGTCCAATTTACTCCATTTAAGATATCATTAGGTACTTCAGCGTTAAAGTGTGTCTCTCTAATAAAAGTAATTGATAATCGCTTGATTTTACATGATTTTTAGATTTGCAACCATCATATTTTCAACGTTCATTAAATATTTAACAATATATTTTATCTAGTATTAGAGTAACATGACTTTTAACAGTATTTTATACATGACTTATTTTATTTCAGGATGAAGCTAGGAATGTGGTCTGTAGATCGAGAGACGTTTAGGCGAGATGGATTAACGCTTTTCAGTAAATTAATTCGGACCAAAAATGTAGAAAGCCTTCAAGAACAAACGCGTCCTCACCGAGGCGACGATCGCAAAATAAAGCTCACGGTAAGTGAATTACGAGATTATTATTGTTTTAAGCACACATGGCATTATAATAAACTTCCTCGTGCCGTTTGTTCTATTTATGATAAAACAGTTGAATGTGAGTTCACACAATTATGTAAATAGCATTTAAAACTCATGTATAAACACTAGTTTACATGAAAATAAATATAACAATTTATAACAATGCGCAAATCATTTGGGAATATAGATTAACCGACACTGATGCAGAAGAAAAAGATAAAACATACACACAGTAGGTATAGGCCATAAGTGCTTTCATATTTGAACCCTGGTTTTAATTTTAAATGCTTTTGTTTAACTTTTTATTTTGAAGTTACAAAGTAATAAAATTCTTGGTGTTTAGTGCACATCAAATTTCCCAACATAACATAATAACACAATGGTTTATTGTTGTTTCATCGAAATGGGAAATATAAATAAAATATTGTAAAGCTACATTGACACATGTGGCATTTCATGTTTGTCTGAAATGTCGTGTTCATAAATTGTTATTGTAATCGATACGATTTATTTAAGTGCCATTTTGAAATATGTACATGCAATTTTCTTAGAATTAGTTTTCGGTCCTTAAAAATTGATTTATCTTGTTCCTTGAGAATTATTATCAGTTAATTTTACTTTTATTAAAGCATTTTTTAATATTTAAGAGTTCATTTTTCTGCCATTTAAGTAAAATATTTAATGTTGGGTACACTTCCAAATATTACGATTAAATCTCTTAATGGCGCCAAGATAATTTGTAAATTATCTATAAATTATTGCACTAATACTAATACTAAGACGAACTATTTAAATTTACAACAGTAATGTCGGTTTATATTTTAATTTTAAATCAACGTTATTTTACGGTTGTTTTATAGATTTCTGTGAGATTATGAATTCTACTAGTGTGCCATGGGATCACAAAGATTTTGATCCTTCTCACATTATATTCAACACCAGAAGGTACTCTATTTGCACTCAACAAAAAGAATTTATTATAAAGAACTTTGTAAGATAAAATACGCTTAACAAAAGAATAAAAGCACCCAATTAATTTCTTTGTGATAAAATATTTAATATTGGTTATGACAGGTTTTAAGTTTAACAATTCCTGCGAAATCATTTTCTTTAAAAAATACATAATCTTTTAACATCGTAACACAGCTTTACATTAAATAAATAAAATGAGATTTTATTGTCACAACGTTTAAAGCTCCTAATACATCAACAGTGTTGCTATTTCACACAACTCATTTGATTAAATTTCTAACGAATAAAAAAATAAACAATATAACCAGATTAAAGTGTTAGGGGCCAAGAACACAATGTTTCCGTTATGCTGTTTTTTAAAACTTGCAATAATTGGATCTCTTGCAAAATTTGCCATCAATAACTTTATTAGCTTCGTTACTGAGATCTTATCAAGGGCGTTCCCTCAGACGCAAGGAAGCTTAGCCACATCAAGGAAGGTTCTATTACATATAACAGATCTGCCAACCTCGACAAACGCTATTATGGTAACACACGCTGCCTGCACTATCATCAGGGTTGCTTACCAACAAACATACAGTTCCTCATGAAACTTTTGACCTAAGTTAACCGGTTTTTCCAAAGTAAACTGAAAAAAATCCAAATGTATAAAACTAGGGTAATCCCTAGTCGTGTGAAGTTTAAGTATACTTGAAGCATGTCAAATTTTATTGGGATTCTAACTTTTCTCTGAAACACGTCCTAAAATACTACCCCGACTGTACAGTACCCTTATAATAGTATGAAAACTTTCCAGCTGCAGTGATAAATATCGAGATCAACGTTACAGTCAATCAACTCCTAAAACCTACGCAACAGACAGGCATAATGTTTGCTCGCAGGATTAAACAACTTAAGCGATATAACCCTAACTGTGAACAATATAAATCCATTCATAAACTAGCTCAAATATGGTATGTTAAATTACTGCAATGTGTCGTTGTGTGTTATTACCTGTTATAGAGTATTACATTGTCATCATCAGAAAATATATTGAAATTGCGACTAAAACTCTAAATCGATTGGTAACAAAACATCGCGACTTGTGGATGGCTTTGAACGTCCAAATACTTATAATAGATGGTCGACTACTCAATCATAACTGACTAGAAGCAATTGTAGATGGTTTACAATAGCCACAGATCGATGTCTTCCATTGTGTGTGTAGATGTGTCTACTCTCTCCTGCAGATATAATTGTAACAATAGTGGTACAGTTCAAAATTTTTTATTCTTTTCTCTTTGCAGGAGTTTTTTTTTGAGGACTTGGTTCGTCATTGTAGAAACGTATTATCAGTTTATTTATTTATTTATTTAGTCATGAGTCCTTCTACTGTTAGGTGTAGGACTGAATATTAGTTTTACTTCTCTTTATTCTTTGTTAATGAAGTAAATACCTAAATTTTATGTGAGTTTAGTCACTTTAAAAGAGTGGACACTCATTCCCATAGGTTTAAGATTATCAACAACAACAAAATATGTAATATTATAATATAAAGAGGTTTTATAAAAAATTACTTTTCGTTTTTGTGAACGTTCTCTTATAAAAAAGCTTGGCCCGTCTGAAGACTCTTGTCTCATTGTCAGTAGCGATCTAATTTATATTGATAAAAGAATTGTAACACTCATCGTGTAACATAAAGTTTTTTGATTACTTTAACAGGGTGTTTGTTGTAATATGAAGAATATGGACATCTTGAAAACCGTTACAGATGTAAGAATGGTTAAATAAACAAAGAAGTGTTTCCGTGTGCTCGGTAAGAACATACACTTGAAATTTGCTGTACTTTTGCATTCCATATCTGTTTTACTTGTCTCTTTGCATTCGGTTGATGTGTCCAAAATATTTCAGCTGGTTTCTCTCGCTCACACTATGTACCGACTCCACATCTAGTTCTGCTCTGATCTGTTCATTTCTTATTCTCTCTAGGTGTGACGCTCTTTACTGCTCTTAAGTATTTCATCTGCATAGCTTGTAATCTGCTTCTATGTGACTGACCCAACTCTCACTACCATACACCAGAGTTGGTATGAATACTGTCTTGTACATAGTCATTTTTGTTTTACTGCTTATTTCTCTTTTTCTTATTACCGATCTATTTATACTATGATATACTTTTGCTGCACTATTTATTCTTTCTTGTATCTCATTTTCTATGTTACCTTCTCTCTCTATCCAAATTTCCAGATATTTATACCCTTCCACCTGTTGTATTTTTTTCCTGGTTCAGTTCTATGTTAAGTTGCTTTTGTTCTTTACCTATGTTAATCTTTAAGTTCCTTTTCCTTCATTCTTTTTCCCACGCCAATAAGTTTTCTTGTAGGGCCTTTTCCGTTGGGGGTAATATAGATACACAAATTTCGATTAAAATGAAGACAAATGTAGTGTTTTTAAAATTCGATAAATATTTTGGTTCCTACTTAAATTAAACCAAACACTATCTCCATGTTATTTGCAACTAATTCAATCAACAAACTAATAGACATTAAAAATATTACTGAGTCAACAATTTGCTAATATTTCTTACAATGAAGGTAGCTAATATTTACCCAAAAAAATATATTTTTGCCGCAAAATTACGACCAACTTATTGACTATTCGAATCCGATGGCCATTGGCTTATGTTAATACACATACACAAAGCTAATGTACTTTAGTTAAGAAATCCGATTACCTACCTAAAGTACAAACCTACAAACCAAATCCCAATTTCAATGTTAAATACTATGACCTACGCAGCAATATAAGTAGTTTATGGATAATAATAGCCATTAGCTGGTTGCTATCTATAATTAAGCACAACCCCACATTCAACGCCACTTCATGATTGGATTTTGGATTTAAATGGCAGTTTGTGTCACACAATAAACTTTTTTTAGAAAAACGTGAAACAGTTTGCCACGTTTATAATTACTTTTAAACTGAATTAATCATACTGATAAATGTGAAACCAGTGAATATTCAAAATTAAAAGCAGATCACATATTAAAAACAATTAAATTTCGCAATTTGAAGGAACAACCCCTTCAATCTTTTAATCTTTGTTAGGCGTCTTTTCCTTTTAAAGCTCTTTTTTGCATCGCCAGCCCTAATGCTTTTCCCCATTATTTATGCATACTGATACGAAAAAATGTAACGATTTTTAAGATCGTGCTGTTTGATAACTAAAAAAAATTAATATCTCTTTTTTATTAATAGTCATTTATTGTGGAAAGTAAACCGATCTATTTGAAGAAAAGCCTGCCCAGATCTATTCGAAATCAAGCCTGCATGAAACCGTGAATAGACGAGAGAACAGAAATTACGGAGATATATGCTAAATGGATTAACCTTCAAAGGATGCTAACAAGAGCTGCCTCTCGCAGAACTGTCTTATTGAAAGTGAACTTCGGAATGAATACATGGAGGAAGGAAATTAATATTTAATGAAGTGTAACATTATTAAACTCATTCATAATATGCAGCATACCTACCTGCCACTTGTACCGACTACCTCCACAAAACTATTATTAACAGTGGCGTACCTTTAAACTTTCATGTTAGGAGCCCTAGGGCTTAAAGAGAAATGGTGGAAAAGTAACAATCCTTATTTTCTATTAGGTTTATGACACCCTTTCTGGAGACTTTTTTTTTGTTTAGTCGCAAATAATGTAATAACCATTACTCACTGAGCCCCGGGGACGCGTCTTCCTCTATTTTTGTGCTGCTGAGAGAAATTTAAACAACTCATCAGGTAAAAGCTTAAGCGCAATCCAATTTACAGTAATTGTATATGACTGATTGATTGATGCATACATTAGCACGTACCACGCCACTGTAAACGAGCACAGGAAGTGCCTAAAGCTCATGATTTAGAGTGGAAGCTATTACATATTTATATCCAGGAATAATAGCTGATTTTATATGTACTAAAGTATTTTATCTTTTCAATAAATTCACCACCGATATTCCCAAACAAAGCACAAAGGAATTCAGACCGATAAATTTGTTGCATGCTTGTTTTTTTATGCTTTAAGGACGGTATTTACAGTCAATAAAATTACACTGATATTAATCTGCTGAATTTCATAAAAACCTTTTGTAAATAGTCTGTGTATATAGTTTTATATTTGCAGTTAACATTTAAATAACACAAAAGCCAATGCTCATCAATATTTACAGATTTAGAAATATGTAATAACCCACTATTTAGAATGATACCAGTAAAAACTTTGTTATTTAAACCCAAGTTAAACTAATAGTCAGATAAAAATAGGTTATGATTGATATGTCAGTTATTTATTTGGAAAAGTTATTTACATTCTAAACTTCGTAAAATTTTGGACCGCAATAAGGGTATTTTTAAAACCCTAGGAAGAGGTATTGCAACTTACTCCAACTCTGTTTTAAAGGCAGTTTTTCATTCTGCAAGTCTTACACTTTCTTTCAAAAAAGCATTATCATTAAACTTTTTAAAGAGTGAACTAGGAATATTCTCCCACTTTGTAAATATCTGTTTAAATTATAAATGAAAATGACTGTTTCTGAAGAGATTCAGGATTATAGAAAAATTGTATCAAAGATGAAGGTTTCTAAAATCTTTTTTTAAGTATTTTTTAGCAACACGAAACTCACTACTACATTATTTATTTCTCATCAATATTTATAAGAGTTTTGGAGCACCTGCGGCAGTTAATGTAGAATTTTTTCAGCTGCGATTTTCTTCGTTATTCTTTTGGGCTTTAATGTTGCGAAGAATATTTCGGCAATGTTAATTTATTCATCGTTCAACAATATCATCTAAATACACTGTTTTACTTAAACAGCTCGATAAAAGCGAAATATAAATTCAAACTTTTTTCGAGATTAAATTTTCGGTAAGAAACTAATCGAAACAAATAAAATTACCAGTGAAAAAAGGCCATTTCTGAGCTCTTCTATATTTAATTCTTTGCATCCATTAAACAAAGAAACAATAAACAATTATTTATGAACACAATTTATGAGGAAAGTTCTACTGATAATAAAGAAAACTGTTTTTCGACTATGCCAACGAATTGATGTTGTAGGACTACGAATATTTGATCAACAAATTTATTTTTGTTAGATACACTTACTTTAACAATTCCGTTTCACAGATTCTTTACATTTCTGCGTTTCTCCATGCGTTTTTTTTACAACTGTTATTGGACACATGTCGATCTATGTGACTCTTTCTGGTAAGTTTTGTTTTAAACAGATTTAAAACGAAAATGTTAGAGCTACGTTTGTCATTTTGCCTTTATTTTAAGTACGTGAAAATTAAAACATTGTGCATATTTTTAACTTCATTTTATAAAATCTGCATACAATCATAGTTTAATTTTTTCCACTTATGTTTAAAAACTGTGCAAATTACTATAATTTATATAAATTTTACAAATTGCTATACGAGGAGAAGGGTTCAATTTTTATATTTAAAATTTGAAAAGCTGTGTCACGAATCACCAAATAAAACCGTTTTCAGAATTGCTGAAACTAACACAAGTACATTTGAAACGTAATGAAATGAATAAATCATACTTTCCGAGACCTTTTAACCGTGCATGAAAAGGTCTCAACATTTTCGGTCGATGTTGAAGAGACAAAATATATTTTCATATGGAAACATCTAAGAGTCGTATATTTTTAAGATAAAAATAATGAATATACATTTGAATCGTTAAAAAAAAATACTTTATTTTAATATTGTACGAATAATTTGTATGCAGATATTCTTTTTTGAAAGCCATCTAAAAAACAAACAATAAAAGCATGTATACGCTATTCCTGTTTAATGCCAGTTATTTAATTATCTCATTCAGACACTATACCGTTTATGGCCGACCCATAAACTCTTGCTTGTTCGCTTTGAAGTACTTGGAAAATAACTGAAATACTAAAATAAACGTAGCGAAGTACAAGCGAATATAATCTAATGGAAAATCTTAGCACACATAAATAAAAATTAAAACACTTACTGGTAATGATCATTAAAAACTTATTTCAAAATAATTCTTTGCTATGCATTCGAATGCGAGTATAGCTCTCCCATTTATTTTTTTCAAATATGTTATTGTTGGAGTAGACATGCTTAAATCATTGTTTTTTAAAATAACAAATGCCTGAAAAATAATAAGTCATGGTAAAAAACAACAACCATTTCTGCTCAATCAAAAATATAACAACTTTGTCCCCAAATTTTTTGCGACCCCTACATTCAGCTACCCCAAATAGGGTCGCAACCCACAATTAAGAAGCCCCCTTTTAGGTCACAGCATAATTTTCTAGATTGAGTTTAATTCAGCAATCAGTATGTAAATAAAAATATTTCGTGTGAAATGAAAAACTTTTTTACGACACGCTATAGTAAATTTTATTACATCGTAATCCTAAGAATCGTACTAAATTAGAAGCTGCTATTCTGTCTGTTACATGATTTCATTTTCATATCCGTTTTAAAACTAAACTCGTCAAAAAAGTAAATCCTGTATGTGAACAGAACAAAAAATGCGTGCATTTATTGCAAACATAAGATTTGTTTAATTACAAAATGTATAATGTAAACTGCAATTAGACAAACTAGGTATTCAATATATCAAGTATTGTAAAGAAACGGGAGACTAAATTTGTAATCAGGCTACCCCATACAATTCCAGAATGAAAGCACTCGTGTGATTATATTTTTTGTCAAGAAATGTAGAAAGAACCCCGACAATCAACCTGTATGTACTATTATGTCGTATGTTTGCTGTTGATATCATTAGCTAAGCTTCTTATAAATTGCCTCCATACAGCGCTCTTGCATATTCCGGTGATTATATGCGATTACATCTCATTGTGCATTCTGAAAACAGACTGCAATGACAATCTTACTTTAATTATCAGACTCTAAATTACATTTTTATTTTCATTCATGGGACATTATAATTTATAACAAGCTATGTAGTAATGATTGTTTTCTATCATTTATAGCAATTGAGATATTCAGGCGGCCTGTTTTAAGCGCCGCGTCGGTATAAGGAGATTACTTTCTAAGGACAGTTGTCTTATCATCTAGTTGAGTTGATGGAGTTTAACACCAAGCTGATTTTTCTTGGTCCAGATGTGTTTACGACAAGCCAATCATCTGTCAAAAATAAAGTTTAAGATGCATTTTTTGCACAATATATAAAATTAACTTTACCCTGATAACTTTTATAATATTTTTATAACCAGTGATAAGAGCTTTTGAAATGTTTAAATTTTTTATGTTTTAAATTGTAAATAGAGTTTCGCACTTTGGCAATTTTATTTATTTTTACTTAAAACTACTATTTAGCTAAAATTACGTATGTTTCTTGTTAATTTCATACAACGTGCCGACAATAAATGTTCCAAAACATCACTTATTGCGAATTGAGGCGCTACATTACATTTCAACAGCACGTTACATTTGAAAATACACCCCTAAATTTGATCTTTTCACATTAACCACAAATGCTCCTGACACGGCATGTTTCAAAAATCCATTAACAGCAAAGGCTAGACGCGTTGGTACAACTCGATTCATCTCAATCAGGAGCAACAGGATATCATTTTAACGTCATGTAATAACGTTTAGTGCCATTATTTCTTTAAGCATCGATGTTGTCTGTCTATAAGTATTTTGTAAGTCTATTAACACAAGAGCTTTTAATATACAGAGGTAGGAGTTATAAATATACACATCTAACTGTATGAATTTTAAAAATAGTTGCAGCAATTTTAAAAATCTGATCGCAGATAAAATATTAAAATAAATAGTAGAACATGGGAACAACGAAACAATACATCAACAGAGTTAACTTTATCCAACACTTGTTTTTGACAATATCAGTATTTCAAAACTTAAAAAAAAAAAAACCTATCGGGAAGGCCACACATTGAAAATAGCAATCAAGTATCAAACAATTGCATAATATTTAGAATATTTTTGTCATAATTGTTATATATCTAAGCGACACAGGTAATTTTTTACAGTTTATAAAAAAGTAACAATTGTAAATCTTCGAATGAAGCAACCTTTTCATAGTTATACAACTAAAAACGTTTTGTTTTAAAGTAAATGAATATATTAAAATTTTAGAATAAGCACTCGAAACGTAAACAGCCAATATGAGAAGCCCAAAAAAATCTTCGTCTAATTTGGTTTGCAAAAATAGTCAGCACTTTCCTTTTAATATGTATTCAGGATCAGGTTTTACAAAAATCTCGTTAAAATTCAGATTTATACCTGGCGTTATCACTTTTATAAACTAAATATTTTCATTAAAAAAATCCAATAACAATTTTAGCTACATGTAAATCGTTTTATATAACGAAAGATTTTTGCTAAGCTTTTATCTGAACAAATCATTAAACAATACATTGTTTTGTTTTTTGTGTAACTCGACATATGATTGCTGATTCATCCTGTGCTTTTGTTGATGCCGTGGTAACTTTATGTGTTCATTTGTTACAGTAACCAGCTTCTTACTTTGGAATTCAAATACCTTATATTTGATATTTGTAAATATTTCATTCAACACAATATACTCGTATGTTGATCATAATTGTTTTTTTTTTATAACGTTGTATATAATTATTTAGTAATCATAAACTAAAAATCATTAGTTTTTACAATTCATAAGTTACTCTTTTGGGTAAGATTTAGTTACCGTAACTTTTCTTTAAAAAAAATAATTGCCAACAATACATCATCATACATTTCCTGCTTTTTAATGTTATAAAAACTGACAAACTCCTGTATTAATGTTTAATCTTCTGCAGGAAATGTAATATTCGTTGTAACATAACACATTGAGGTCCTGCAACGTTATCAGTTTTCCAGTTGATCCTTGCTTAAATGGGCTTATGAAAATAAATCCCGCTTATAAGCTTTCCGTAAATTCAGCAGTAAATATTTTAATATCCTACATTTTACGGAGCCAAAATTAAGAACACGTGCATATTTTATTAGTAAAAACGTAGATAACGTTAAAAGTACTTAATCTTGGATAATAGTTTCAAAAATATAATAGCCTATAATAATACGATAATCAACATTCGCAATTGTTGTATCAGTATTTTTTCAATGCTTAAAGGCTTAGAAGAATTAGGTGAATAAATAGGATGGGACAAAAAATTGCAGCCAACCTAATATTTAGTGCTATGCCATATCAAGTAAAATTAGACGACACAACTGTAGAATATGTAGGGTACAAAATCCATTTGAGCCATATGACCATAAAAGGGATTTCACTAACGTTAGCACATTTAGCAATGTCAAAGTTCCGAATAATGGGCTTTTGGTTTGACTAACCAAGGGTCACCGGCAATTCATATATCAATGTGTCGCGAAAGTTTTATATTCCACTTTTTAAGCAAGTGTTACCAATTCTAATGAACCAATAAAACATATGCTTATTTTTATGTTGATTCGATTTACAGATTGGTATGTACGGGTGCCCAACCAACTCTTGCACCGTAGCAAACGAAAACTGTTAGAAAACTTTTGTTGTATTGTCTGAATTAATATTCAAAAATTATTTTAGAGCGACGAATGATAAACAAATTTTTGTTTACAATCCCAAATTTAATTGTTTAAGCATAAAATACTGGTTATAATATTATACTTAATTAAAAATTGTGGTTATTTTTTCCCTTATCAACTATACCTTTGAATTAGACGTTATAGTGTCAGGATCTGTAAACTGTCTCCCAGAAGAGAACCCTTAAAGTCTCTAGTGACAGATACCAAGACCACTATAATTTATTTGCTGAGGTTACCTACAAATCCTCTGTTAATTTTAGGCTTTAGTCATTTTCATTACTTAAGTTTTAAATATATATATTCTGATTCATGCCAACCGTACAGGCTACCTATTACTTTTTATTAATTTTTTAATATTCAAATATTTTTCCGACTTCTTTGATTCATTCTCTATTTAATTTTTGAAATGAAAAATTAAACTTTAAAATCTAATATCCCAAAAACATTTAAATTTATGTTAAATTCAATTACATATTTACTTGCCACGTTCTAAATGTATACTCTATAGTACACACAAAAGCTTTATTTCTTTAACTAAAGAAATTACAGATTTTTACTGGAACATATATCAGGTCTACAAATTAGGTCGGTGCTTTTGAATTCATGCATATCTAATTAATTACTATTTGAATTGTAAATATTTTTTCGCTTTTTCGTGAATTCACGAATAGTTACAGCTACACCTTACATACAGTGGTTTCCAACCTGTGGGGCGCGCCCCCCTAAGGGGGCGCGAGACTATTGCAAGGGGGGCGCGCAGCTGTTAACAAAATATCATTTTTGAATACAAAAAAACAAAAAGAACTTTGTTTATACAGAATATGGTATATTGTTTTGTAGCCCATTAAATAATTTTATTTATCAGAACAGTATTTATGAAATTAGATTTTTACGAAAAGTGAGGGGGGCACAAAAACAAATTTATGAAAAAGGGGGGCAGAGGTACAAAAAGGTTGGAAACCACTGCCTTACAAGGTGAAATAGTTGCTAAAAGAATGATGGAGCTAGATTGAGTGCATTAAGGTATTGTATTATTTTTGCTCTTGGTGGAGGTGCCGGGTCGCACAAAACCTGCAAGAAGTGATACCAAAAATTACGGGTTGAACTTTTTTACGTCAGTGATCAACAAAGTTCTGGCCGACCTCAAAAATTTGTAGACGACAAATTTTAACAGTTATATGATGAAAACGCTGCCTTTTTTTTGGTCATACGCTTACGCTCGAATTCACGTCACATATTCGATTATTTTTTTATATCAATTGTTATTGCTATTCATTCTACGAATATGTTGTTTTCTACCTTTAGGGGCAAATAATCCCCTTTCTACGATATTCATCTGATATAAATATAGCTTTAACCTCGACACCGCTGGTAAAAGAGGTCACCGGATAATAATAATAATAATAATAATAAATATAGCTTTATTGCTGCGATTTGTTCACTGATATATTCATAATACTACGAACCTTCCGTATCGCGACCGAGATCTTTGAAGCTTAAGCATAACTTCTGAAAATACTAAACAAATAGTAACGTATATTCATATATCTGCACCAGTTGGCAAAAGTTTATATTAAACTATAAATTAACAATTTAAAATATTTGTAATTTTATTTTATTAACCTAGGTACTCTTCCTTTGCATAATGTCAATATTGGAGCTCTCCGTACACAACAAAACTTTTTTTGTAGTGTAAAATAACAACGCACGCACCATTATTTTTAAGTAAAAAAAACTTTGAACAGGACTTAATAATTTATGTAGGTATAAAAAAATATTTGCGACTCTCTAAGGTCATGTTTAGGATCTAGGCGAGCAATGTTTTTTTAAAGAGGCCCCGATGGCTACAGCCCTGATTAAAAACAATATTTTCATCTGCAACTGTCTGAAAAATCGTCATCATAACAATATTCTGTTTTTATTATCTAGTGCTGAAGGGATATTGATTCTACTACCATAACACAGAACTTTAATTTTGTTGTGTATAAACTGATACCGTACAGTTACAGCAACTGCAATATGCTTCGCATTTCATGCTCATTTAAACTCATCAGCGATTAAAATTTTATTTGTTTATTATGCATTTGCCATCAAAACGGGCTGCTACAAAGATACGGTATTAAAACAGCTGTTTGTAATGGATTCTGTTTGTTTGCAGTCAAAGCTAAATTACATGTTGGTTTTATTGCATTAACATGCACATCTAGTGAGATTAACATCAGTTTAAATATTCTGTTTAATAATAATAACGAAATTAATTTAAATAGGAAGTATTTCACAATATTTATTTGAAATATATAACATATGATGACCAACAGGGCATTTCAGTGAAAACACGAGTTCCTCGCTTTCTTGAATTGTTTTAAAATCCGTCACACTGCTTTTTTTAAATTTGTACGATTTTTTACAGGCCGAGTTAAACATTGTGGGGCCCCTAAATTTGCCCCTTTTGCCCCCACCCCCTCTGACAGAGCCTGATGACGAATATCAAGAAGTTCTAACTTGATTTCTATTAAACGCTACGCTTTTATTAATTTTAATTTGCCAATTTCCAAATACAAGTTAAATAAAGTTAGTCCCTAAAAAGCTGTTTCTACGAAACCCATTTTGTATTACAGTTTTAACATGAAAATAAAATTGCTTATTTCAAATGACATAGTCACATAAGAAGAATGTTGCGTCTGGAAAATATAATATTAAAAGATCCCTATTATCAAGTAAGCACCGGAATGTGTCCTTCAGGACCCTATGTTTTTTCTTTTATAGCCAAAAGTATCGATATATCCAGGAATTCCAGAGACAATAGACTCATGACAATACAACCCTATTAGGTGGCTGTCGTCACGACAGAAATTGTATTAGTCGCTTGGGATGATGGAACCGTGGGCGAATCTGCGCGTTCAAACTTGTTAACGAATTACATATCAAGCATAGGATTTTCTGCTCTGTATTCTTCACACACATCTCTAATAGCACACGACGCTTAACTTAGACGTTTGAAGAATTGATTGATTCGAGAAGTCAATGTTTGTATCTATTTGTTTCTATAAACAAATAATTTTTCTGCGCTCATCAAAAATTGCCTATGAAGCCAAAGAGTGCCATGAATTTAAACAATATTGAAACAATTAAAGGTTTGCATCTAATAGGGCGTAAAATAATGTGAAACTTTTCCCCCAAAAATATTTTAGTTCATCATCTAGCGTGCCATGGAACTTTTTTTTGAAAACAGTAAAGCAACATTTTGTCTAATTTAAACTTCTTTGTAGCTCTTACCGTTTACGAGATCCCAATAGTGGCCCTTCTATGTGGATCACCCTGTATAGCATTCGTAAAGAACTTAAATTCTTTAAAGCCGCATAGATAAGATATAACACCTAACATCTCGCTTATTGTAAGAGCTATGAAGTTCGCAAACTATTATAAACAACAAAGTTGATCAAGGGCCAAAGAGACAAAAAGTCTGACAAAAAATGTCATTATTTCAGCGTAAAAAATAAAAAGTTTATTCATTAAGTCTTTAGTTTTTAAATATCTTTAAAAAATTCAGTGATTTTATTTCTTAATAACTTTTGATCTAAAAAGACCTTGGTTTTTTTTCAAAATTAAGTACAGCAAATTTTAAATGACTCAATTTAAGTGACTTATGTGCTTATAATAATTACTTACATTGAGCCTGGAATTGAGGACATCCTGTTTACATGCTGGTATAGGATTATATCTATTCGATCAATAATTGTTTGTCCTTTTATTCATTTCATGATATTTTTAAATAAATAAATAAAAGAACTTAAAACGTCTGCCTGTTGGAATTTTTTTACCCTCGCACACAATTGAGTTTAAAAAAATAGTCTTAATCAGATTTGAATGATTTATTAATTTTGCCGTTATACACGGTCATACCCCATTACAAAAAAAATAATTTTTTACATAAATCAACGTCTTTATTTAGAAGAAAATGTAGAAAAGATATTACATTTCGGGTAGATAACCAGCCCGTGCTATTTTTATGCGCCTTTCTTAATAATTAGTGTAAGTAATTGGAGGCATGCATTTAAAAAATAAATAATGCAAATATCAGTACACGCACGCGATCCATGGGGCGTGAGTACTACGTATATTTAAAAATGTTGCTATTTTGTTAATTGTGTGTGCATGAATTATTTTGGGAGAGGGAGTTCGCTCACGCTTTCGACTCTAATTTGCACTTTTTATTTCCAGAACTTATTCGCCAAACAAACTTTATACCACCTATAGCATATTTTCGATTCGTTTCGCCCACCTGCAAAAGTTTGTTTTGCTAAACTTACATACACTTCATTCTTAAATGATTTTTATATTACTGATTATCCCACATACTTTGGTTTAATGTAAATAATAACAACAATGTTATAACTTTTGAAAGTGTGGCGTAAATATGCCGATGTGGGCTCAAAATTACCACAGACTTACAAAAATGCGTTGAATTTTGCATTCTGTTTTCTTTATTTTTAACTTTACTTAAATTCTATATAAATCTTTTTGATCTCTGACGGTTTCATGGTCAACGCGATCGCAAAAATTACTTTTATTATTCAACTTTTCAGTTTTTCTCCTATTTGTCCGAAGGAAATGGCCAGTGGCACGTATAACTTTGCAAACATTTAGTTTTGATGTGCTTGGTGCAATAAATACAGCTTTGATCAGATTCTAGCGACAACATATCGTGACCTTTCCTGGTAAGGAACATTCTTTTCTATACAACTTTTGTATTCCGTTTCTGTTGCAAAATACTCAGACAAAAAGATTTTATCCATGTTAATTTTTACTTATAAATTCCTATTTCAATTCTGGATTTTATATCCAGTTTATCTTCTTTTTATGAGCATTTGATCTGCCGTCTACCATGCATCACCGCTAACTTCATTTTGCTGCTCCATATACGCGTACTGCATATTCAATAAAGCATCCTTTAAATAGATTTCATAAAAGACTAATGTTCCAGCATCTCTTCATATAAAAGAAACGCTTCCCCGTCACACTGATAAATGTTTCAGCTGTGTCTGAAGACTCTCACGACTGTAACCTCCTGCCACATGCACATTATAAATTAAATGCATGCAGGAGTAAGGGACTTTCACGTTTAATTATTGCTCAGTTATCTACAAACACAGCTTCTGTCACTAATGATTAACTCAATACTAATCCTTGTCAGTAAAATACCGTCATAATGTTTAGTTAATTTAAAAAATGCTGGAAAATACTAAGTTTGTGTAATACAACTTTGTGTGTGGGTATTCCGAGCCAGAATAATACCCTACGGTTATAAGCTCATCAAGAAAGGGGATAGCGAATATAAACAGGCCAAAGGCTTATATAGCGTAATGAATATGTAAATAACCCATCTTGTGGTAGGCAATCTATGTAGACCGCTCTACTAGAGTTTGATACATATTTCCTTGTAGAACATAAGCCGTACGAACGTTGTGATTGAGAATAACAAATTCAATAACTCTTTTAATTATTGGTTATTGTTTATATGTTTGTAATTGATAATTAAGATAAATCTTTAAAAATACACTAATAATTGTAATAGAACGAAAGCTTTGAGTACAAAAAAAACTGCGTCAAAGCATAAATAATTAGCAAACAATGTTGCTTTAGGTTTGTGTCTTTATTTGGCCGTTAAAATAGATTAACTCAAAGCAAGAAATATCTAGATTAACGTTTATATTTCAACACAAGTTTGTTAAACAATCGTCAGTAACTAAAAATCATTTTTAAATATTCTAAGTAGTAAAGTTATGTTGTTTGTTTGATAAAATAATCCAGGTGAAATGAAACAAACAGCAATCAATGAAAAACATTAACAAATTATTGTTTATTCATCTCAATAAATATCGATATTGTGCAAGGCTATTATGAATTGATACTAATTTTTGGCGCAGTATGCACATTTCATTTGTGCAAATGAGTAATGTCATATTTTACACAATATTGCAGTAAGCAAAATTTTTAAAATGACTGCTGTAGACTATTTTTAATTATGGTATAAGCCAAAAAGTGAATCATCACAAAAAAAAAATTTATTGTTCGAATCATGTTGCAATATCTGTTTGTTTATTGATTATTAACAACACTATACATATGTTTGGTGAAAATTATGCAATTTTAGAAACCATTACAGAAAGTGTTTTTCTGGACTGTTTTAACCAAAATCGTAAAATGCTTTTATTTCTAACAAAAAAAAACTACTAATAATTAATTTCTGTAGCATCAAAGACAGCTGTGAACTGATATCTTAAAATTAGACGAAAATTGGAACCTTAAACCGCGATAATAATTAAGTTAGTAGAATTCTGCTTGTTTATTGAGGAACTAGGAGATTGTCTTACGTTCCAGAAACTTCATGCCATCCTCTACGGCTTTTAGTATGCACAAGAATTTTCAATATAAAATTTTAAATGTAATACGTGAAGTTACGAGCGTGATAGCTAAGGCAATCACCTGTCCTTTTGACGATGTCGTTCATCACACAAACGAAGGGCCAGAATAAATTTCCCGAGGCAACACAAAACATGTTTTGAATTATATATTAGAAGCCCACGACCTTACTATGCCGCTTGACAGTAAACTTTAATAATTAACAGAGCTTATTTTAATTAATTATAACAACACTTAAGTATTAATAAATTATTATACGAACCAACATTTTTGATATGAAACTATTTATTAATTTATTTCATTCCAATAATAATCGCCCCACTGAATAATTTTGCCAGAGAGGCAATTTGTATATGGTCGAAGCTATATTAGTACTTGAAAATTAAGAAATATCCCAACATAAAAATAACTACTTTCCCTAAATATAAATAAAATATATGGGCGTTTCTGCTTTAATGTTACAGCAAAGTATTTTACAAAAGGAATCGTTAACCCTATGGCAGTTCATAAAACTGTTTATGATTTGTGATTACGATCGAAATACTTAATTTACGTATTAAAACTCACCATGCAACTAAATCTAGCTCAGGCATCTCACGCTATGTCAATATATTGCACGACAAACAGTTTATTTAATTTTTATTAAGTAGTTATTTTGATTAAATAGCTACCGACGTTGATGAATGATATTTATACGCTTATACCTGCCTTAATATGTTGCAGGTAGTTTTTTACTCCTTTAAAAATTTGTAAAATTTTCACCGCCATATTAATAAATGCAAATGTCAAGAGACGTAACCATAAATAATTTCCAAACTGCTGTGAATTTTCATTTGAATTTTACAGGAGACGTTTATCTAAGGCATCTTTACATGACAGAAATACTGTTGCATTCTAACGCTATCCTGTCTGTTTGCATTTTCAACAATTAGCTTAATACACCATGATTTGCTTAATAAATGCAAATGTCAAGAGACGTAACTATAAATAATTTCCAAACTGCTGTGAATTTTCATTTGAATTTTACAGGAGACGTTTATCTAAGGCATCTTTACATGACAGAAATACTGTTGCATTCTAACACTATCCTGTCTGTTTGCATTTTCAACAATTAGCTTAATACACCATGATTTGTTTAATAAATGCAAATGTCAAGAGACGTAACTATAAATAATTTCCAAACTGCTGTGAATTTTCATTTGAATTTTACAGGAGACGTTTATCTAAGGCATCTTTACATGACAGAAATACTGTTGCATTCTAACGCTATCCTGTCTGTTTGCATTTTCAACAATTAGCTTAATACACCATGATTTACTTAATAAATGCAAATGTCAAGAGACGTAACTATAAATAATTTCCAAACTGCTGTGAATTTTCATTTGAATTTTACAGGAGACGTTTATCTAAGGCATCTTTACATGACAGAAATACTGTTGCATTCTAACGCTATCCTGTCTGTTTGCATTTTCAACAATTAGCTTAATACACCATGATTTGCTTAATAAATGCAAATGTCAAGAGACGTAACTATAAATAATTTCCAAACTGCTGTGAATTTTCATTTGAATTTTACAGGAGACGTTTATCTAAGGCATCTTTACATGACAGAAATACTGTTGCATTCTAACGCTATCCTGTCTGTTTGCATTTTCAACAATTAGCTTAATACACCATGATTTGCTTAATAAATGCAAATGTCAAGAGACGTAACTATAAATAATTTCCAAACTGCTGTGAATTTTCATTTGAATTTTACAGGAGACGTTTATCTAAGGCATCTTTACATGACAGAAATACTGTTGCATTCTAACGCTATCCTGTCTGTTTGCATTTTCAACAATTAGCTTAATACACCATGATTTGCTTAATAAATGCAAATGTCAAGAGACGTAACTATAAATAATTTCCAAACTGCTGTGAATTTTCATTTGAATTTTACAGGAGACGTTTATCTAAGGCATCTTTACATGACAGAAATACTGTTGCATTCTAACGCTATCCTGTCTGTTTGCATTTTCAACAATTAGCTTAATACACCATGATTTGATTAATAAATGCAAATGTCAAGAGATAACTATAAATAATTTCCAAACTGCTGTGAATTTTCATTTGAATTTTACAGGAGACGTTTATCTAAGGCATCTTTACATGAGAAAAATACTGTTGCATTCTAACGCTATCCTGTCTGTTTGCATTTTCAACAATTAGCTTAATACACCATGATTTGCTTAATAAATGCAAATGTCAAGAGACGTAACTATAAATAATTTCCAAACTGCTGTGAATTTTCATTTGAATTTTACAGGAGACGTTTATCTAAGGCATCTTTACATGACAGAAATACTGTTGCATTCTAACGCTATCCTGTCTGTTTGCATTTTCAACAATTAGCTTAATACACCATGATTTGCTTAATAAATGCAAATGTCAAGAGACGTAACTATAAATAATTTCCAAACTGCTGTGAATTTTCATTTGAATTTTACAGGAGACGTTTATCTAAGGCATCTTTACATGACAGAAATACTGTTGCATTCTAACGCTATCCTGTCTGTTTGCATTTTCAACAATTAGCTTAATACACCATGATTTGCTTAATAAATGCAAATGTCAAGAGACGTAACTATAAATAATTTCCAAACTGCTGTGAATTTTCATTTGAATTTTACAGGAGACGTTTATCTAAGGCATCTTTACATGACAGAAATACTGTTGCATTCTAACGCTATCCTGTCTGTTTGCATTTTCAACAATTAGCTTAATACACCATGATTTGCTTAATAAATGCAAATGTCAAGAGACGTAACTATAAATAATTTCCAAACTGCTGTGAATTTTCATTTGAATTTTACAGGAGACGTTTATCTAAGGCATCTTTACATGACAGAAATACTGTTGCATTCTAACGCTATCCTGTCTGTTTGCATTTTCAACAATTAGCTTAATACACCATGATTTGATTAATAAATGCAAATGTCAAGAGATAACTATAAATAATTTCCAAACTGCTGTGAATTTTCATTTGAATTTTACAGGAGACGTTTATCTAAGGCATCTTTACATGAGAAAAATACTGTTGCATTCTAACGCTATCCTGTCTGTTTGCATTTTCAACAATTAGCTTAATACACCATGATTTGCTTAATAAATGCAAATGTCAAGAGACGTAACTATAAATAATTTCCAAACTGCTGTGAATTTTCATTTGAATTTTACAGGAGACGTTTATCTAAGGCATCTTTACATGACAGAAATACTGTTGCATTCTAACGCTATCCTGTCTGTTTGCATTTTCAACAATTAGCTTAATACACCATGATTTGATTAATAAATGCAAATGTCAAGAGACATAACTATAAATAATTTCCAAACTGCTGTGAATTTTCATTTGAATTTTACAGGAGACGTTTATCTAAGGCATCTTTACATGACAGAAATACTGTTGCATTCTAACGCTATCCTGTCTGTTTGCATTTTCAACAATTAGCTTAATACACCATGATTTGCTTAATAAATGCAAATGTCAAGAGACGTAACTATAAATAATTTCCAAACTGCTGTGAATTTTCATTTGAATTTTACAGGAGACGTTTATCTAAGGCATCTTTACATGACAGAAATACTGTTGCATTCTAACGCTATCCTGTCTGTTTGCATTTTCAACAATTAGCTTAATACACCATGATTTGCTTAATAAATGCAAATGTCAAGAGACGTAACTATAAATAATTTCCAAACTGCTGTGAATTTTCATTTGAATTTTACAGGAGACGTTTATCTAAGGCATCTTTACATGACAGAAATACTGTTGCATTCTAACGCTATCCTGTCTGTTTGCATTTTCAACAATTAGCTTAATACACCATGATTTGCTTAATAAATGCAAATGTCAAGAGACGTAACTATAAATAATTTCCAAACTGCTGTGAATTTTCATTTGAATTTTACAGGAGACGTTTATCTAAGGCATCTTTACATGACAGAAATACTGTTGCATTCTAACGCTATCCTGTCTGTTTGCATTTTCAACAATTAGCTTAATACACCATGATTTGCTTAATAAATGCAAATGTCAAGAGACGTAACTATAAATAATTTCCAAACTGCTGTGAATTTTCATTTGAATTTTACAGGAGACGTTTATCTAAGGCATCTTTACATGACAGAAATACTGTTGCATTCTAACGCTATCCTGTCTGTTTGCATTTTCAACAATTAGCTTAATACACCATGATTTGATTAATAAATGCAAATGTCAAGAGACGTAACTATAAATAATTTCCAAACTGCTGTGAATTTTCATTTGAATTTTACAGGAGACGTTTATCTAAGGCATCTTTACATGACAGAAATACTGTTGCATTCTAACGCTATCCTGTCTGTTTGCATTTTCAACAATTAGCTTAATACACCATGATTTGCTTAATAAATGCAAATGTCAAGAGACGTAACTATAAATAATTTCCAAACTGCTGTGAATTTTCATTTGAATTTTACAGGAGACGTTTATCTAAGGCATCTTTACATGACAGAAATACTGTTGCATTCTAACGCTATCCTGTCTGTTTGCATTTTCAACAATTAGCTTAATACACCATGATTTGATTAATAAATGCAAATGTCAAGAGATAACTATAAATAATTTCCAAACTGCTGTGAATTTTCATTTGAATTTTACAGGAGACGTTTATCTAAGGCATCTTTACATGAGAAAAATACTGTTGCATTCTAACGCTATCCTGTCTGTTTGCATTTTCAACAATTAGCTTAATACACCATGATTTGCTTAATAAATGCAAATGTCAAGAGACGTAACTATAAATAATTTCCAAACTGCTGTGAATTTTCATTTGAATTTTACAGGAGACGTTTATCTAAGGCATCTTTACATGACAGAAATACTGTTGCATTCTAACGCTATCCTGTCTGTTTGCATTTTCAACAATTAGCTTAATACACCATGATTTGCTTAATAAATGCAAATGTCAAGAGACGTAACTATAAATAATTTCCAAACTGCTGTGAATTTTCATTTGAATTTTACAGGAGACGTTTATCTAAGGCATCTTTACATGACAGAAATACTGTTGCATTCTAACGCTATCCTGTCTGTTTGCATTTTCAACAATTAGCTTAATACACCATGATTTGATTAATAAATGCAAATGTCAAGAGATAACTATAAATAATTTCCAAACTGCTGTGAATTTTCATTTGAATTTTACAGGAGACGTTTATCTAAGGCATCTTTACATGACAGAAATACTGTTGCATTCTAACGCTATCCTGTCTGTTTGCATTTTCAACAATTAGCTTAATACACCATGATTTGCTTAATAAATGCAAATGTCAAGAGACGTAACTATAAATAATTTCCAAACTGCTGTGAATTTTCATTTGAATTTTACAGGAGACGTTTATCTAAGGCATCTTTACATGACAGAAATACTGTTGCATTCTAACGCTATCCTGTCTGTTTGCATTTTCAACAATTAGCTTAATACACCATGATTTGATTAATAAATGCAAATGTCAAGAGATAACTATAAATAATTTCCAAACTGCTGTGAATTTTCATTTGAATTTTACAGGAGACGTTTATCTAAGGCATCTTTACATGAGAAAAATACTGTTGCATTCTAACGCTATCCTGTCTGTTTGCATTTTCAACAATTAGCTTAATACACCATGATTTGCTTAATAAATGCAAATGTCAAGAGACGTAACTATAAATAATTTCCAAACTGCTGTGAATTTTCATTTGAATTTTACAGGAGACGTTTATCTAAGGCATCTTTACATGACAGAAATACTGTTGCATTCTAACGCTATCCTGTCTGTTTGCATTTTCAACAATTAGCTTAATACACCATGATTTGATTAATAAATGCAAATGTCAAGAGACATAACTATAAATAATTTCCAAACTGCTGTGAATTTTCATTTGAATTTTACAGGAGACGTTTATCTAAGGCATCTTTACATGACAGAAATACTGTTGCATTCTAACGCTATCCTGTCTGTTTGCATTTTCAACAATTAGCTTAATACACCATGATTTGCTTAATAAATGCAAATGTCAAGAGACGTAACTATAAATAATTTCCAAACTGCTGTGAATTTTCATTTGAATTTTACAGGAGACGTTTATCTAAGGCATCTTTACATGACAGAAATACTGTTGCATTCTAACGCTATCCTGTCTGTTTGCATTTTCAACAATTAGCTTAATACACCATGATTTGCTTAATAAATGCAAATGTCAAGAGACGTAACTATAAATAATTTCCAAACTGCTGTGAATTTTCATTTGAATTTTACAGGAGACGTTTATCTAAGGCATCTTTACATGACAGAAATACTGTTGCATTCTAACGCTATCCTGTCTGTTTGCATTTTCAACAATTAGCTTAATACACCATGATTTGCTTAATAAATGCAAATGTCAAGAGACGTAACTATAAATAATTTCCAAACTGCTGTGAATTTTCATTTGAATTTTACAGGAGACGTTTATCTAAGGCATCTTTACATGACAGAAATACTGTTGCATTCTAACGCTATCCTGTCTGTTTGCATTTTCAACAATTAGCTTAATACACCATGATTTGCTTAATAAATGCAAATGTCAAGAGACGTAACTATAAATAATTTCCAAACTGCTGTGAATTTTCATTTGAATTTTACAGGAGACGTTTATCTAAGGCATCTTTACATGACAGAAATACTGTTGCATTCTAACGCTATCCTGTCTGTTTGCATTTTCAACAATTAGCTTAATACACCATGATTTGATTAATAAATGCAAATGTCAAGAGACATAACTATAAATAATTTCCAAACTGCTGTGAATTTTCATTTGAATTTTACAGGAGACGTTTATCTAAGGCATCTTTACATGAGAAAAATACTGTTGCATTCTAACGCTATCCTGTCTGTTTGCATTTTCAACAATTAGCTTAATACACCATGATTTGCTTAATAAATGCAAATGTCAAGAGACGTAACTATAAATAATTTCCAAACTGCTGTGAATTTTCATTTGAATTTTACAGGAGACGTTTATTTAAGGCATCTTTACATGACAGAAATACTGTTGCATTCTAACGCTATCCTGTCTGTTTGCATTTTCAACAATTAGCTTAATACACCATGATTTGATTAATAAATGCAAATGTCAAGAGATAACTATAAATAATTTCCAAACTGCTGTGAATTTTCATTTGAATTTTACAGGAGACGTTTATCTAAGGCATCTTTACATGAGAAAAATACTGTTGCATTCTAACGCTATCCTGTCTGTTTGCATTTTCAACAATTAGCTTAATACACCATGATTTGCTTAAACATTCCGTTAATATTAATCAATTTTTCATTTCTCTGTTCGTTCCACATTTTCACCTTGTTACATTCAATTCTTATGCTCTCAATGGCTTCCATTAACCAGTTTGTAAAAGATTTTCCTTGCTTTTTGCTTGTGTTTATTTCCAGAACGTTATAGGCTGTTTGGATATTTTCTACCCCTCCATTCCACAAACATCTCTCCTGATTTTTAATTTTTTGTTTCAATTATTTTGATTTTCTTAGTTTTTCTTGATTATCTAATTTTATTTACATGTTTTTTAAAATACTCCTTAACCTTTTTTTATAGCAACAAACGGTAATATTTATTTTGGCATTTACTGCCATTTAAGATATTAAATATGTTTAATTAATTTAAATTTAGTACAAAAAGGAAACTAGGTCAATACTTCATACTCCTACTTGAAAGTTTTTTAAAAGATTCCTGATTTGTTGACATTTAATGTATATTACTTAACCAAAACGACGATTCCATTTAGCTATTTACTGTATTGAAAATGTAGATAAATATTTTGCATAGCATGCTTCGAGCAAATAAAGTACGTACCTAGTTTTACTATTTCAGACTGAAGGAAAAGTTATAAATACGAATAATAAATATGAAATATAAATGAATCTAGTATCATAACGGAGTTCGTCAATATAAGGTATTGCTTTATAAGAAGATTGGTATTGTTTTAATGAATTCGTTGAAAGCTGTTTGATTTACGTAATAACATATTTAAAAAGGACAAACGGCACTCTATGTTTTTATGAAACACTAAGGCTCTATCTCTTAAGACAAACAAGCTGCCAAGCTACAGAGTACTTGTTACAATACCCTGTGCAGATTAACAACTGTATGTTAATTATTTACAATATTTATACAATTTTTCCTCAAATTTTACAAATATATTAAGGTACACGTGTTCTGGTAATTTACCAATATATGTAAAAGAAACATACTTTTTTCTCCACTTAAGCATTACATAATTACAAGAGCATGTAGTTCTTCAAACAAATAATGTGCAAAGAAGATATAATAACAGCAAAACTCTTCTTTTCAATTTATATAAAACCGTAATACCACCTGCTTAATTTTATTTAATTAAATAAACATTTTAAGCCGAATTTTACACGGTACTTGAACAAAAGAGAATGCAATTTAGTTTTTAATTAAATTTTAGATTATCGCCTGCAGCTACACTTAAAATTTATATTGCTGTTTGAATATTTTTTTCTTTGCGAGCTGTATTCCTTAATTTTTGTTCAGAATTATACCTAAAGTAATAAGGATTCTCGATGTTCGGCACATAATTTCCTTTTATGCTTGTTTTTAATTTCCAACGTGGTCTTGTTTCAACAATGCATTGAAACGTAAAATTTTTAATTTCAATAGTAAATATGATATGTTTATACTAGTGCTACGCATTTATTTGTTTTAATAACAAATGTGGCGCAGTGCTCATATATTTTCTTTATAGCATCGACATTGTGTTTCAAAGTGAAATGTATTTTAAGTTTTATCGGCGCTTTTTGTATTCAAAAGCGAAGATTGAGAGATTGGTTTTTTAAGAGATTCATTTCTTCCTGGAATGGATGAATAATGGGGAGATAAAATACAAAACAGAGCTTATAAATGATAACAAAAAAGATGCAAAAGTGAACGAACTTCTTTTTAAATTAGAAAACTATTCGTGTGTGTTTATGTGAGTGTTAAGAATCGCTACAACTAAAGATATGGCACATAGACAATTTTTAAAATCAACAGTTTTGTCTACTCAAAATCACCACCAACGCCAAGCCTTTCTTATAGGATATGAATAAATAATTTAAGTACATATGATCCATATTTTCATACAGATTTAAACTAATAACTTGCCTAAACTGATATTTTAAAACTTTTAAAGACAACAAATTTCCTTATTAACACATGAAATTCCAAAGAAAACAAGTTAACGAAATAAAAGACGTTCTAAAACTAATCTCATAATAATCCATTTACTTACATTTGATTGGAAATCAAAAATATATTCCTTGGTGACCAACACTAACACAACACTACAATAATTGTAAAATTATTTAAACAGTCGTTTTGTAATATACAGTAAAACAACTACACTGTATAACGATATACTTTGAAAGAAATTTTGAACGTCTTCAATGCTTATCAAACACATGTTACCCAAAAATCAATAAAAACTCTTGAAATGCAGTTCAAATTTAGCAAAAAAAATGCGCATAGCAGTTTTGTCGTGATACAAGGTCGTGCCATTAGACAGAGGGGTACTCGGGAATTTCTAATAAACCAGAGTTGTATCTGGCATTTTCTGGACCAACCGATCTACATAAACTAAGATTTATAAGATTCCTACTGACAGCTTATAATTAAGGGAAAAATGTAGCTGTTGTGGCATTTTGATGTGTTAAGACTTCAACTGAAGTCGAATATTTATTTCTTTAAGTGCAAGTACCTTACCACTTCATGTATGTATTAGCCTCCAAAAAGGTATTACTAAATACATTTTTCATACTTATATCTTAACTGTTTTGATACTAAACTAAATATGACATAATGTTTATAAGAATTGTTTGCATTATAATAATAAATGTCCTATACTAATAGTCTTGAAGTTTTAGTCGCGTATTTATAATTTAACTAAAATTAATATTTAACTGAATATAAAGTACATTTTTACATTCCCCTATATTTTGTTGTTGCAGACTAGAACTTTGTAGCACGCAATAAAACATAAATGCTCCCATACTTCGGTCGTAAATTCCTTTGCCAGTTATTCCAATCGGTCACGGTCAGTGCTATTTTGTTAACTCCCAAGTTGAATACCTATACAAACATAGATATTTATTTGTATATGGGTAACGTTTAATCTTTTAATTCGTTCTACGCAAGTTAGTCCGGCGGCATAAAAACGACACGACTGGGGGGGCACAATCCTTAAGGCCTTAAGCTATTAGCTTTACAAGTCTCCATGGATTAGACTGCTTGTGTTAATTGAATTGAATTGTTTCAGAAATGCCTGACAACGCTGGATCTAACATCCCTAGGTGTCGGCAGTTGTGTGGGTACAGGGATGTATCTAGTGTCGGGAATGGTGGCACGAAACGTCGCCGGCCCTGGAGTTGTTTTTAGTTTCATTATAGCCGCTGTTGCCAGTATTTTTTCAGGTAATTATTATCTTTTAGTATTCCCCTATACGTCCGGATACAAATAACGAAGCTCTCGATTATTTCGAAGCTTCTGCCACGTTATTCATATATTCTTGTTTAGTAAAAAAGCGACATTTTATGAGCTGGATACCAAGTTAAACATATTCGTCTATCTTCCTGAATATTTTATTAATATACAGGGTGCACCACGACCCTGAGATTCTTCGATAGCTCCTTTATTAATGAAAATATCAACAAATGTTTTTTACAAATATTGTGCGAAACTATTTTCTACATAACATAAAATTATTTTCAAATATACAGGGTGTTTCGTTTGACCGGCACATATAAAAATTTAATTTTTTTAAATAGAACACCCTGTATATTTTTACATTTTTGGATTCTTCTTAAAATTTACTTTACAAAATGTAAAAGGTTATATGGATCTTAAGTTAACCGTTTTCGTAAAATTTACATTTTTATGAAATTTTTGAGCAATACAACACTTTCAATTTTTTTTTTAATTAAAGTTGTTTAAAATAGCGGTAAAATTTCGTTTGAAATTTAGATTGACAATAGATTAATTAACACTTTGCGCTAGCTACATTTTAAAAATATTATACAGGGTGTTTTTTACGCTTGGTCAAACTTGTGAAACTTTAAACATCGATAAGTCATTTTTCTTAAATGCAACATTCTGTATATTTTTACATTTTCTTGTAGAGAATTTAATTGTCTTTCAAAATTATTAAGCATGTCCTATACCTAAAGTTAATATTTTTCGAGCTATCTCGATTTTTATTAGTATTACTAAGGCAATTAAAATATTTTAAAGTGGGCCATGGACGTGTCGTAATTTTTCAAAGAATTTTTAAACAAAAGAATAAAAAGAGCTCCAACTTTAATTTTAGATCAATAATGTACCCCTTTTCCCCGAAATTTATGGTATAAATTGTTTAAAATTATATCCTTGTTCGTGTTCTACGCACAGCCGTAGATGTTGTCTCAAAGACTCTAGCACTCTTGATAACATTTCGGGGGTTATACCATTAAAAGCAACACAGCAAGTAATGCAGTTGCCGAACACAGAATATCCTAATAGATGGATAGGACGAGGTAGACCAATCTCCTGGCCACCTAGGTCACCTGATCTTACCCCTATAGATTTATTTTTGTGGGGACCCATAAAACAGGTGTATCAAGACCCCCCAACAACTGCTGAAGATATGCAGAACAGGATTCGTGTTGCTTTTGATGGTATAACCCCCGAAATGTTATAAAGGGAGCTAGAGTCTTTCAGACAAGGTCTACGGTTGTGCGTAGAACAAGGACAGAATCTTGAACAATTTATACGATAAATTTCGGTAAAATAGGGTACATTTTTAGCCTAAAATTAAAGTTGCAGCTCTTTTTATTCTTTTGTTTAAAAATTCTTTGAAAAATACGACTTACGTCCATGGCCCACTTTAAAATATTTTAATTGCCTTAGTAATACTAACAAAAATCGAGATAGCTCGAAAAATATTAACTTTAGGTATAGGACATGCTTAATAATTTTGAAAGACAATTAAATTCTCTACAAGAAAATGTAAAAATATACAGGGTGTTACATTTAAGAAAAATGACTTATCGATGTTTAAAGTTTCACAAGTTTGACCAAGCGTAAAAAACACCCTGTATAATATTTTTTAAATGTAGCTAGCGCAAAGTGTTAATTAATCTATTGTCAATCTAAATTTTAAACGAAATTTTATCGCTTTTTTAAATAACTTTAATGTAAAAAAAAAATTGAAAGTGCTGTATCGCTCAAAATTTTCACAAAAATGTAAATTTTACGAAAACGGTTGACTTAAGACCCATATAACCCCACACATTTTTTAAAGTAAATTTTAAGAAGAATCCAAAAATGTAAAAATATACAGAGTGTTCCATTTAAAAAAATTAATTTTTTTTATGTGCTTGTCAAACGAAACACCCTGTATATTTGAAAATAATTTTAGGTTATGTAGAAAATAGGTTCGCACAATATTTGTATTAAACATTTTTTGATATTTTCATTAATAAAGAAGCTACCGAAGAATCTCAGGGTCGTGGTGCACCCTGTATACAACATACAGCCTTTCAAAATGCCTGTTCATCTCATCTCTTAGAGATGAATAGCAATACCTTTTGTTTCTAAAAGTGACCCAAAAGGATAATACATGTTTTAGTTTAACCAGAACATTGTACATAGAAACAAGTATAAAGGTCCGTCTGTTACAAATAAATTTCCTTTCCTAAAGCGACGCTAATTTACAAAACTTTGCATGTAACTTTTTGTTTCATACTTGTGTGAAGTTTTAAATTACAGAGGAAATTTAACGCGCAACATGAAAGCCACACAGCACAGAAATATCTAGAGAATCTGTTGAGTTAAACAACCTTCGGGCACTTTTCAGACTTTCAGAGTCTACGCGATAAATTTATTAAACCTATTAGTATAATTATATTAATATGGAAATCAATTAATACAAAAATATTTTAAACGCAAGAACACAATCCTTAAGATTTATTTGATGTAAACTTTTCATTTCAAATTTAATAGAAATTCCATGTTGCCTTAACCTTTAGTTTTATCTGTACAACGATTTTTATTTTATTATATTATTTTGACCGCTACTGCTATACCATGCGATGTCAAATTGCAAAATGTTCAGGAATAAATTAATGTACCGTCAATTACTTTTCAACGCGACACAAATCCTTCAGTTTCCTGGTTTAATTTACCCGAGCACAAAATAAACTATGTACATCCGTAAAATAAACACAAAAAGTATACCAGTATTCGTGTAGGAACATGTACCATTGTTAAACACGAATGCAGAATACGGTAGTGCTTTAATTAAATATACTTGTGTATCTTCCAGACTTAAATAAGCATAAAAATTTGCAGAACATTATCATATTTCTCTGAAAAAGTAGCAATTTTTACCCCCTACACGCGAATCAATTTAATATACTAACCGAAACCTCAGAAGTGGCTTTCACATAATTTTTATAAACCACGTAGAGTATTGCAGTTCATCGATTTAAAGCTGGAACACCTTAATAACTTTTTACATACAACTTGTGATAGTAAATAATATTTCGATTAACCTGTAAATAAATATAACTGCAATTAATGAAGTTTTTGCTTAAAACAATTTTTTTATGGACGTTAAGGTTTTTTAAACAAGCAAAAATCTTTATCTTAAATTAGGGAGTATGTAACATGTGCTATAAAACTGCCAATATAGTGTGTAAACTGTCTTCTCGCTCGACTTTTTCTCGTCAAACAGCTTTGTATTGCAATGTGATTTGGAATGTCAGGGTTTTGCGATGAGGCTGCTGTTATATGTGTAGTATATTATTCTAAAACACCTTAAGCTAAACTGGAACTAAATGTGATGTGCAAGTACCATATCTCAAAGTACGAAACAATTAATTTGTTGACTGTTGCCTCTTGGTGGTTTCGGTTATAATACAAATAATAATGCATGACTAACTGTCCAATTTGTCATTAAACTTTGTTCCAGCTTCTAGCATCTGCTTTAATGTGTATGAATAATCTAATGCTAACAAAAGCAAATCATTTCATCTAATTACCTTTTACTAAGTACTCTTTTTTATTTCATATTTATTTAACTGACTTCTTTAATTGATCTATATTATTTTTAAAACTGTTGCAAATAAATCCATAAACTATCTATAATACATCAGAACGAAATTTTTAACTTAATTAAACGACTAGCAATCAGCATTAAATTTCGTTTTAATTCTGTTATATAACAACAACACAAATTTCTTAAAGAAAACAGCATCTTGTATCAACAATTACTTTACGCACATGTACTTTTTTTAATGCAAGTAATACATTTACTGTATAAGACTTTGTTCAAGCTACATCCGCTGTTTACATTTGCATTTGTTATTTTATCTCAAAAGTTACAAACTTTGTTACATTTGAGCGTAATTATTTAAGATAACAGCAAGTGGTTTTGCAAAATAAATATCTTTATAATTTTAAAACAGTAACATAAATTCTACTTTAGAACATTATTCTTCTTTAAGAAAATATATTTTAAATATATTTGTTATTGCATGATAACTTTAAATAATACAATCTTGGTTTCCGGGTTTGGAACCGCGTCTTCTATATTTAGAAGTAGTTGACGTTTCGACCATTGTGTCTTGGTCTTTTTCAAAACGACTAATTTTTGAGGGATGTTGCTGGGTTTATATATCCAGCTTGTGGAGGCGTGGCGTTGATGGATTTGTTCTGCCTCAGTGATTGTGTGATGACTGGTTTCCAGATGTTTGGGAGTTGTATGCCTGTGTCTCTGTTGTAGTTGTTTGGGTTCTTGATGATTTCCAATGATTCTCGATATAATCTTGGCCAGAAATGGTTTGCGCGGGCCAGTAGTTTTGTTTCTCTGAAGAGGATGTTGTGTCCTGTACCCTGGGCGTGTTCTGCTACCGCTGATTTATCGATTTGTTTTCTTGTTGTTTGTCCTTCGTGTTCTTTGAGACGCGTTTGTATACTCCTGCCAGTTTGTCCTATGTATACTTTTCCACAGGAGCAAGGTATGCTATATATTCCCGCGTGGTGTAGTCCTGTGTCGTGTGTTCTTCTTAATTTATTCGAGAGCTTCAAAGGAGCGTTGAAAACGGTTTTGATTTTATGTTTTTGTAGAAGCTTTGATATTTTGTTAGTCACTCCGCTGATGTAGGGCAAGTAAGTCGTAGCGATGTATTCTTTCTTTTCTTTTCCTTCTTTTGGCGTGGCATGTTTTTGTATGGTACGAAGTATTTGTTTACGCTGGTAACCGTTTTCTTGCAGGGCTCTCGTGACCATGTTCAGTTCTTCTTTGATGTTTTCTGGTGTGCATATCTCTTTAGCCCTATGTATTAATGTGTTGATCACCGATTGTTTTTGGGCCGGGTGGTGATGTGATGCAGCATTTAGATATCGGTTGGTATGGGTCGGTTTACGGTAAACGCTGTGGCTAAGTGTTCCGTTTGCTTCTCTTTTGACCAGTATGTCCAGAAAGGGTAACGCGCCATTCTTCTCTTCCTCCATCGTAAATTAAACAAATCCATCAAGCGGAACGCCACGCCTCCACAAGCTGGATATATAAACCCAGCAACATCCCTCACAAATTAGTCGTTTTGAAAAAGACCAAGACACAATGGTCGAAACGTCAACTACTTCTAAATATAGAAGACGCGGTTCCAAACCCGGAAACCAAGATTGTATTATGGATAACGGCCGCGAAAGCCTCAAGAATAAAATAACTTTAAATAAATTATTCATTTGGTTTAAAATACTTCATTAAAACGTTATGAATATAAAAAAATCTACAATAATGAATATGCAGTAACGCCAAGCAAATTTTTGGCCAAATTCCGAACAAACCATATGGTTCAAATAGAATAGCACAAATCTTCGGAATAAAATGGAAAAAAGTTTTGATTCAAGATTTTTATCTGTATGCTAACTTCAATAACAATTTAATTATTAAAAATGTACAAATTTATTAGTAACATGATTTAGAAAGCTTACTTCCTTTTGCCGAATTATAAACGTATAAAAAATTATTTGTTACAATGATCAAAGAAAAGCAACACAAAAACGCAAACCACAGTAAAAGCGACAGTTTTAATGAAAATTTTAATTAACATGTTCTGGGTTGCAGCGGGAATGAATATTGTTCAGCTTTGTGTTTGTTACTATACCTCACAATATGCTTTTATTGTTGTTTGGACGACAAAATGTACTTTTTAAAGCATTCGTGTGTATTTAATACGCAATTATTAATAAAATCACAGTCGTATGTACATATTCACAAGTTTTCATCGAGGATAATAAACAGAATAGGTATATTACAACAAGTATATTACAGCTGGATGATGGTTATTAAGTTATTATGAAAAAAAAATTCAGTATGGTGTCATAGAAAACTATAAAACATAGTAAATAATGGCGATCCAGTAAAGCAGGTATAATTCAGTACTGAAACTAAAAGATACAAAAAGAAACAAGAAAATTTTTCATAAAATGATGTGGAAAACTTATAAAAAATTTAAACAAGGGCAGACTAACATTTTACAAAACTGTTCGTGAAATCTTGAACAATGTTTCTAATTATTTTGTAAAATACAATAAAAAATTAAGTTTGTTTAATTTACATAATGATTATGGCGTTGTATGCCAAGCAAAACAGTTCAAAACGAAGTTTTTATTTGCTACTAAAACCATTTATTCATGATAACACAAAACTCTGTTGACTGAGAATATTATTGTTCTTCTTCAGTTATCAGTACTTACAGAATATAAAATTTATTTAAACCTTGCTGACATCAACACGACTGGAGAATAAAACGCTGGCAAACTTTTAGGTTTTGAGTTTTTTTTATCAAGTACTTGAGTTCTCGTCTTTTCAAAATATATTGCCTCAGAACCAAAGCACAGCCAACAGTACGAAACATTTTAGAACGTTTAATCGTTAATCTTTGCCCGGAGACAAATAAATCATCAATGATTAAAGTCATTGAAATTTTTGTAAACCAAGACAATAAGAAAAACTTGTTTGGCAATATATAATTCGCCCCGTTTAACGTCGTGAAAAAAAATAAAAAGCAGCTTCAAAATTATGCCTCCTATTGCAGAGACCAACGGTCTAAACACTAACAACAAAATCACTTTCTTAAGGCAGTTTGATTAACACATTTTTGTATTGTTTCAGGTGCATGCTACGCTGAATTTGGTGTACGAGTGCCTCATACAACTGGTTCGGCGTATATGTATTCTTATGTTACCGTAGGAGAATTTATTGCTTTCGTTATTGGATGGAATATGGTACTGGAATACCTTATAGGTACCAGTGCTTGCGCTTGTGCCCTTAGTGCATGTTTTGATGCATTAGCAAATCGCTCCATCAGCAAAGCTGTTGCAGGAAGCGTTGGTACTATGTTTGGTAAGCTTAAAAAAATGATCATCTTTACACAGTTCATTTTGTATACACAATCGTCTTAGCGGGCAATCAAAAATAATCAGAGGATAGGAATATTATTGACGAATAACTTTGATTTCAAATCAACGTGAAGAAAAACCTTTTAATATCATTATATTATACAATATTTTGCATATTATCAATCAGTTTGGTAGAACATTGTGAAAGTATATTACACAACTACCCTCATTAACAAGTAAATTTTTTACAACTTGCTTTTCACGTTGACTTGTTTTCCAACAAAAAAGAAACACACGTTTGCATGCCTAAACTGAGTGCTACATTTATTTTTCCAAGCTAAAATGTGCAAGGGAAAAAAATAAAGTATAAATTTGATGTGCTTTACTGATTTTTGGTAAAGACATAGTACAAAGTATTCTGTTTAAATGGGACACACTGACTAATCGGGACGGTTGCGTATTTAGAAAAATTCCTCAAAGAACATACAAATAAAGTATTTAGTCGCATAATTAAGATAGTGAAGGCTAAAATGTTCCATAATATCTTTATTAATAATGAAGTTTGGATGGGTTTAGAAAATTCCTGATTTTACGTACATCAGCGATATATGTTGCATTTTGATGGTGTACAACTAAAAAAATTATCTTTTAAAATGAGGATAGAGGTTATGAATTTAAAATCGTTTCCTATACTTGTTGTTAATATATTTTCTCCGAGAACTTTGAAATTTTGTTTAGCTAGAATTATACGAATAAAAGTCTTTCAAACACCAGACAATAAGATACTTGACAATTGAATGGTCTGAATAAATTAAGAACTTTTTTTATCCATTACCTAGTACATTTGTTCGATTGCTTTAATAAAAGGCTTCTAATCCAGAGCCACTTTTTATTAGTTTCGTTCTAATGAAAAGCAGTAATCGAAAGAACCTTCCCATTGAAAGGGGTTTAATGTTTATGGAGTCTTTATCCTTAAAACCATTCTACCTCTTAGTCTGGGTCTAGCTTTTAACTAAAATCACAAAACATGTATCAAAGCAGACAGTGACAATTACATTTTTTCGTTACTTTGTTTTATAAGATATAAATTAAAATATCGTACAGTGACATTTTAATTCTCGATTTTTATTATAATCCATAACTAAATTTACAAAAATACTTTCAAGAAATGAAAATCTTTTAATAATAGATTATATACATGTTCAGCTCATCAATATATTGTACAATGTTGTTTCATGGGCAAAAACAAATAAACCATTTTACTAGCCTTCAGATATTTCAGAATATCTCCATTTATATTGTAAATTATTAGGTTTAATATAAATACGTTATTACAAACAACATGAATTTTTCATAAAAAGTTGCTTGAGCAATGTTTTAACACATTCGAAATATTTTTTATTTTTAAACCCCTCTGAAAAGGCAAAAGGAGACGAGAAGAAGAAGATTTTTGAATTATTAAAATAAACTGTTTTCTGTCATAATTATAATGTGCCATATGCCCATCATTCTTGTAAACATCGAAAAAAATTATGAAGTTTATTTTTAGATATTTGTATGTTGTTTGTGTATCACCCAATGCCTTTAACGTATTAAGAAATATATATCACAGTTCTTATTTCTTAATATAAATTTAACCGAGATGTAACTGAAAGTATAAGCTTAGAAAATGAGGAAAAGTTCTTATTTATTTAACTTGAGAGTTAATTTATATGTATCTACTTCGTAATGTAAAGTTTGCATGTTACAAAAAATATAAAATTATCTTAAGTAAATGTTGCCTCAAGAAAATGAATATTTAATCAGATTTAAAATGAACATCTGAACTCGAGAAAAATTTTAAAACTTTTAATTGAATAACGTATACTAGCTATTAGATTTGTAAAGCTTACCTAATATCTCAAAAATACAATGCACATTGCATTACATTCACAAATTTCTTTATTGTTTGTGTTACAATTGTGGTTCGTATAAAATAACAACATTTTAAAACTGTTAATGTCTTTTGTAGGGAGACCACCAGACTTTTTGGCCTTTGTGATAACAATGTTGATGATGCTGTTATTGGCGGCGGGTGTAAAGAAATCTCTTATCTTCAACAACGTCTTAAATGCAATTAATTTAGCAGTTTGGGTGTTTGTTATGACGGCTGGGCTCTTTTATGTTAATTCAGAAAATTGGTCGCAACACAAAGGCTTCCTACCCTACGGCTGGTCCGGGGTAAGTATAAAATATTTGTAACCAACTTTAATATTTTAGGCCCATATGGCACAACACACAACGGATACCTACGTACAGTACGCACATCATTTCTTACAGATAAAAGTACTGTGTCATACACATTCTGTACATAATAAACCACATAATTTAAGTCACTTTAGGGATGTCTCTTATTATAAGAGATAGAGCTTGAGTTTGAGAAACACTGCTCTAGATCTTAAAATAAGTAAAATATGTTTGTACAAAAAATTTAAATACATACTCTGCATATAACAAACAAAACGCTGTGAATTACAGAAACTTAAATAAGTTAAGTCAAAAATCCTTTATCTATGAAAACATCTTTTGTAAAGAAACTAGAAAAGAGTTTCTTCATAAATAATAAGATAAGAGATTTTTTTCTTAATTTATTTATATTCCATTTAAAAACAAAGTCACTTAAACACTCAGACATTTATCAAATTATAAATTATAGGTTTTCACTGGAGCTGCGACTTGTTTTTATGCATTTATTGGGTTTGATATTATTGCAACCACGGGTGAAGAAGCAACTAATCCTAAAAAATCAATCCCATTGGCAATTATCACTAGTTTAGTGATAATACTAACAGCTTATGTTACTAGTTCTATGATTTTAACATTAATAGGTAAGTTTTAAATGTAACAGGAGTATGAATTAATCATCCTTTGAATTAGGTATTCTATGAGTTATAAAGTGGAAGATATGTGATAAATCTATATTTCAATTTTATCAGAGTTTAACATAAAAGTAAATATTATATTTTGGTGTTCGATGCAAAATTACTATGGGAGGTATAATTTTTAATAATCAAAAATTGTGCAATAATCTTCACAGTTAATTAAAGTGTTGTAATTACTATAATCAATTCACATGCACCATTTTGACGTTTAGAAACATTTTCAGTAGATAATAGTTCTAATTTAATTGAAAATCCGTTTGCCTCCCATATATGTTCAAATTCATACAAAGAAATGTAATAAATAACTTGAAAACCTACAGCTAAAGCCCTCTCGTAGCTGTAATTTTAACTTTCTCTGTTTTGAAATGAACGTATTAACTTATAAAATATACGTACAATGGGAAGTTTTTATGTAATGTGTTAAACAAGGATAAAGCATTGCAAGTACGCAATTTTAATTTTGAAACGTCAAGATTACCAAAAAAAAATACACATCCGAAAATATATCTATCTCCTTTTACCTAATAAGTCTATGCCATACAAAAGATGTAGCGTAACTACTGTAATGACAGTAACTACATCAAAATATAATAATAATAATAATATCTAATAATAATAATAATCTTTATTTGTTCTGAAAATCCCAAAAAAGGTGTAGAAGTGGTCACAATAATAAATGTACGTACAATACAATAATATACATAGTTAATAAAAACAAAAAACACAAAAAAATATATTTAAATATAACATTTTATAAAGTCAGCATCATTTAAATATTCGCTTACTCTATAGTAAGCTTTAGAAATCAGAACTTTTCTTAATTTCTTCTTCAATTCGCGGGTGGGAAGATTTATTATACTCTCAGGTGATGTGTTAAATTTATTATATATAGCAATAATTGTGGAGGCCACATTTTTTTGAAGATAGGTATATTAAAAGTTCAATTTTAGCCTTAATAACAACATTTAAGGTAAAATTAAACAATACATGTCCATTCAACTCGAATAAGCGTTCAATAAATGCAAAATTCAAAACCCAAATTGACAGAAGTTTAGCATTACAAAATACGGGCTATTTTCAAAATTAAAATAATACTGCTATTTGATTGCGTATGTAGTTTTTCACTGTTACTCCAATTTTAATGGGTCTACAATAAATGGTGTTAATTTTAGTACCATATGATCAAATATATCAAGATTCGGCTCTAGTAGAAATGTTTGGTCAAGTTGGGGCCTACAAATGCAAGTATATAGTAGCAGTAGGAGCATTAGCTGGTCTTACAGTTAGTATGTTTGGTTCGATGTTCCCAATGCCTCGCGTTATTTATGCAATGGCACAAGATGGCCTTATATTTAAGTAAGTCTAACAAAATTGTTCTGCAAGGCACATGTTATTAAAGCCAAATATTCTTCCAGAATTTTATCCCAAGTATGGCCCAGCACTGGCACCCCTGCAATAGCAACATTTATTAGTGGTGTGGCCGCTGCATTTGCTGCACTTGTAATTCAGTTGGAAGTTCTTGTTGAAATGATGTCTATTGGTAAGTCATATTACAAGTTAAAGTAAAATTTTACACTATTTTTTAACAAAACTGATTTAACAATTGCCCAAAAGTGCGTGTTATTTTCCTCAAAGAACATTATAAAAAAGTACTAGTACTCTTGTCTGTTGTAGGAACACTTTTGGCCTACACCTTAGTATCAACATGTGTACTAATATTAAGATATCAGCCTCATTCCACAAATCTCATAGAACTACTACCTCAAAGTTTAAGAACTCCAATACGAGGATCTCCAACCAAGGAAACACTTGCTCAAGCCCCAAATGGGCAAGCACTTTATGGTAACCAGTTACATCCGGATACACTTAGACAAGCTTTAGATTCTAATATGGGATCACAATTTCCCACTCCTGCACCTTCACCAATACCCTCACAAACTACCACAAGGGTAATGGTAAGAAGAATTACTCGAAGGTGTGTATACATCTGATAGTTTTTGTATAGAAACAACAAACAACCATTAATTTAATTAAAATTATATTAATACCGTCCACTCATTAATGTTTATTTTTATTGATTAAAAACAATATTTCAATATTATTCCTCTAACACCTTTAAGTTTTCTTAAAAATATTACCTATACAATTTTATAATCAACTAAATATTATGAGAATCTGTAATTTATAAAAAATTAATTTAACATAGTATGTTCGATAGCTATTACTGTAAAAGTCAGTGGCGTAAGCAGGATGCTTCCATGGGGGGGGTAATAAACGCAAAAAGAGCTGAGGACCTATTTTTTTAGGTCACCACTCTCTTTTAAGTTTTGTAGCAGCACGATATGTTTAGCACAAAATTTACAGTTCTCCAGCTCTATAACGACTTATCGACTTATTGCAAACCTATGGGGGAGGTTCTGACCCCCCTAACCCCCCTGCCTACGCCACTGGTAAAATTAGTCTCATATAAATACACAAATAATATTAATTTCTTCAGCTCACCAGATAGTGATGATACTCTACCCGGTGATGAACCAGAAGAAGACTTTTCTATGAGAGATGATCAGTTTTTAGTGTCAGATCGCACTGAAAACAAATTTTATGGTAGGAATTTAGTATTATCACTTAAACAGGGCAGTAAAGTAAATCAATAAAGCAATGCAATGCAGAGCAAATATTTTATTGGAAAAATAGTATTTGTTTAACTTTGTATGCAATTTTTTCCCAAAAGTAAATGACAAGATGAACTAATCAATCATAAATATATTATTCTACTCTACAAAAATTAAAAACACATTTGCCACAATTCTAATACACCTAAATTTTTCTTTTAAATTAAATTTTAATGTGTATTTATTGAATATTTATGAATAAAACTGATTTTTGTATTACTTCCAGGAACGTTACATGGTGCTGGAAGTGCTACAAGCACAGGTGGGGTAGTAGGTGCTACCGTAGGACCTAGTTTAGGATATATAGGACGTAGATTACAAGTATGTTTTTATTTACATTAAGCGCATAAATAATCTAGTTGGTATTATTTTGTAGGCTGCTACATATCTTTGTCCTGCGATATTTCCATGGGTAGACACTGGGCCCCCTACAGAAGAATCGGGCATGTTTGTTATGAAAATGGTGGGACTTTTTTATCTCCTTGTTATAATATTCGACCTTATCATAGTATGTGGCATGCATAACATGACAGGAGCCACAACATTTTTCTTGTTTGCATTTTTTATTGCTATCATAGCGGTTCTCCTGATAATTTCAAGAAAACCCCAAAATAGGTATACCTAACGACCATTATTTATTGTACCCATGTTATCTTGTAATTAATTTTTAGGAGCGCTTTGATGTTTATGACACCTGGATTGCCATTTGTTCCAGCCATTGCAGTTACAGTTAATATTTATCTTATTCTAAAATTATCAATACTTACTCTAGTTCGTTTTACAATTTGGATGACATTAGGTATGTAGTCGCAGTACGTGCTTTATAATTTTCTAAGAACAAAATTTCAGGTTTTCTTATGTACTTTTATTATGGAATTAAACACAGTACATTAGAAGAAAACCTAGATGGGGATCAGAATATTGAGCTTACAGTAACAGACCACGAAAAAATTGACAAATGCAGTCCACAGCCACCTTATACACCGTCACCTGCAGCAGCATATAATGAATATAAGTACGTATTTAATTTTGTCTTAAGTATAAGGTACAAGGTTAACAGAGGTTCAAAATCACCAAAAAATAAAAATAAAATAAGTCAAGAATGATTATCTCATATTGTTAGTACTTAACTTTTTTTATATACAGGTTGTCCCACAAGGTATGCCTTCGCTAATTTTTGCATAAATCGAATGTTTAAGACCTAAATAAAACGTCTTTAGCAACAACAAAAAAGTTTTATGTGTGCCTTTATATACAGAGTACCGAGTACCCCAGTTAAAGTAAATAGCATGGGAATTTCGTAAACGGTAAGAGATACAGAGTTGGTTAAATGTGTCAAAACTATATATAATTTAAGAGCAACTGTTCCATGAAAAAAAATCTTAAAAACAATTGATCGCTACTGCGCTATTGATAGAAAACAAAACACATCAGGTTTTTGATATTTGCTTATAACTTGTTCATTTGAAAACACACTCAAAATATTTTTTGACATTATTGAAGCACTTTTTGCGTAGGTCTGAAATGTGTCAATAAATTTTACCTACCTTCATTTGTTTTTGTTATTTTAACACTAGCCGTATTTAAAATAAGAAAGATGATGTTAAAAAAAATGTGCCCCAATAATGTCGAAAAGTACTTTGAGTGTGATTTCAACTAAGCAAGTTAAAAGCAAAAACTAAAAACCTAATGGGTTTTGATTTTTATCAATAGCACAAAAACTATAAATTTTTTAAAGGTTTTTTTTCATAAAACAGTTGCTTTTAAATTATAGATCATTTTGACCCATTTCACCAACTTTGTATCTCTTACCGTTTACGAGATCCCCATGCTGTTCATGTTAATTGGGACACCATGTATATAAAAGGATCATATTAAAAATATTTTTTGCTAGAAACGTTTTATTTGGGTCCTAAACATTCGATTTATGCAAAAATTAGCGAAGGCATACCTTTTGGGACACCCTGTATTAATATTTGTAATAAATATGTATTGATAAAAGAAAGAGAGTGACCCAGTAAATGGCCTCTGAAAAAATAATAAATAACAAAAAGTAAAAAAGTAATATAATTAGAAGTTATCAATTAACAGTCATTCACGAAAATAATGTAAAATTGTGAAATATATATAAATTTAATAAAAACAAAAGCTTTTGAGGTTTAAAAAATTTTATCTTTGGTTTTTGTAAATAATACTGTTTTTTAAAATTAATTTTACTGTTTTTTGTTGTTTTTTTATCAGACTTCTTTGCCTCAAGAACAAAAATACTCTTGTTCAATTATCATAAAAATACTAGGCCAACTTGGTAAAGTGGTGCAATATTATTCAAAATAAACTGCATTTGTTTCAGTCAAAATCAGACAGGGCATGATTGGGATCCAAATAATACGTGGACTCAGCCGGCAGATTCGTGGTCAAATCCTACGCACAACCAATGGAGCCATTCCAATAACCAGCAGTACCAAGTTGAGCAGCAATATAATGTAGAAAGTAATAACACCCGATCAGTTATTACCAAAAAACCAAATCCACCTCTGACAAAACAAGGTTCTAGTCTCTTTGTTAGTGAAGATGCTTTTCCGACCTGGGATGACTAGTAAGTTTAAAACTACTTCTCATAGGTCGGAAAACATTGTTCTGTTACATGTTTACTTAAGATTGTAAATTATTGGTATAGATTGTTATATTGTGTAAAATGTATTATGAAGTGATTTTTATATGACTGATTGTTTTGTGTAGTTATAACCCAAAGGCGTTTCCTATTTAGTGTAAAATTTTCGTTAATAATAATTGAACTGCGATTATAATATTATATTCTAAATAATTATCCCTTGCAGTATTTTAAAATGATGAAATGATCGTATAAGCAAATAGAATGTAGATAATAAGTTTTAATTAAATGTGTCATTCATATAGAGACCATTAACAGTGATATTATTAGCATGTTAACTAAATGTTTATAATATTATCAATACAAATATCACTCGAGCTAACATTACATGTGAGGTACAATTTTAGATTAAGCATACAACAAAAAATTGTTTTTCCAACTCGAACATTGAACATCCAAATAGTTGAAATATTTACTCTAATGATTAAAAAGTATTTTATAAGAAGGCTAGCAACTTTTTTCAGTACTCCCATAAAATAACATAATTTTGTTGAAATTACAAATTTTTAAACATAATTGTATATGAACATAGCAATCTATATAGGCAGTGGGGTAGGCAGCATGCTTCCATGGGGAGAGGTAATAAACGCAAAAAGAGCTGGGGACTTTTTTTTTAGGTAACCACTCAATTCTTATGTTTTTTAGCAGCAGGAGGTTTGATGGTTTCATCATAGGGGGGTTAATAAACGGTAAAAAGAGCCGAAGACCTTTTTTTTTAGCACAAAATGTATAGTCCTCCAGCTCTACCACTTATTGCAAACCTATGAAGAGGGGGTTCTGACCCCCTAACCCCCTGCCTACGCCATTGTATATGGGTGTGATTTGATAACAAAAATCTTTTATAATTGGCCGTCAGTAGTAGCATAAACTAAATAACCCTTGAATAAATTTTATTTCCATTTATTTTTACAGTTTAGTAACCTGCCATATTCCACCAAAATTGTTTTACAATTTTTAAAATAGGATTCATTCTTCGAATCTATCACATTCCACATAATTATAAACAGAAAACTCGCCACAGTTGAGTTGCCTTACTACATATTTTAAAACAAAAACCTAAATGTTCGATAAGTATTACCGATTATTAATGGATAAAAAATTATCAGTATGCAATTACCTGTGAGCATAAAAGTGCTTTTGTTAAATATTTGAACTAAAATAAAAATATGAAACATAAACCGAATTAAAATTTAAAAAGATAAGCTTTAAACAAAAACCAATTACATTCAAAAACACTGCCATCTTCCATCTTTAACTGAATTTATTTTTTGTAATATTTACGTTAATTTAATAAAATTAACATTTACAAATGTCAAGAATAATTATGCAGCAAAACAAAGATTTTAGGCAAACAGTCCACAAAATTGCTTATAGACTAGGTTGCAGCTTTTAAAAATACAGCAACAGAGTAATTAATTTACTAATTTTGGCCATTTTATCTGTATCTAGCGTGCCATGGATTTTTCAAAAATTAATAACTACCTAAGAAAATTAATTCAAATGACTTTGTATATTTTACTGTTTAAGAGATCCCATATATAAAAAAAAATTGGCTCTGTAAACATAAATATTTCAAAATTTAAATATCTAAAGTTGTGCTTCGCATGAACAACAGCTATTTTTAATATTTAAAAATGAATCATGTGATAAAGGAGCATGATTTTATGGTTAGTATAGCTTCTGCTCCTTGTGGTTTTATTTTATAAAATATTAAAAATATTATGGCTTCATCTCCATCGATAACTTGATGTTTGTGACAGTATAAATATGTAAATTACATGTTTCTTCCAAGATATTTACTCTATATATTTGCGCTACATTAACATCTCCAATGTATGTATTTTGTAAATCTAAGCAAAATTATCTATAGCACCAGTAACCATATTAGTCTTTCGAAGACTATCGTAAATGTCGATTTCTTGTAAATTATATCATTTTTTATCTTCATTTTAGGTAGATATGAAATTTAAATATGACATTGATTATTGTACATAATTACATTCTTTTTGCTGTCATGTGCAGTCCTTGTAGTAAATGTTTCTAAAAGATACCAAATCACATATTCTCATATAATAATATGCATATTGATTAGTCATGTGTTTATTATGTTGAAAAATTATTGTAGTTAAATACTAATTTTTGTATATTACTGCTTGAAGATTCCATTTTTTAGCACTATGAACTTCTTTATGACACGCAACTGTATATACACTGGACTGATTATAATAATATTTTCATAACGTCAGTGCCTGGATTTAAAGAATGATGTGTTGATATTAGTTTAGTTAATCACAGTTGCCATGAAAAGTAACTTTTGATGTAATATGTTAGTGTAATATAATTAACTACATTCTAATTAGATTTAAGTAAATCTGATTATTAAATTTTATAAAAATTCACATTTTTCAAAAAAACAGAACTTTTAAGGAATAAAGCATTATGTAGTGTCGTTTTTTGGCTATGTGAACAGCTATTTCACAACTAAAAGGGTAAAAATTTCACACAGATTTAACACTAGTAATTTTTAATCACAGCCACAAAAGTTATTGAATAAAACTAATTACTCTCTCTCATCATTCCTTCAACATTTTATTAGTCTGTAATAATAAAATAATCGGTAACATAAAACATTGATGGATCTAGTCACATCCTGTTAACTAATAGTGGTACGTATTTTGTGAACATACTTTTAATTACAATAAGTTTAAAAAATTTTGCTTTAATTAAAAATAGGAGTTTAAAATCGTACTACATATCAAAAAGTAAAGTAGTAAAGCTTAAATTAGCATATTCAAAGTGCTTAGGTTTTGGGAAATCACCATAGATACGAATGATATTCTAAATTTGTGTTAAACAGTTGGAAGTGTGACATATCAAAATGCTACTTATTGGCAAAAAAAATTTCACCGCATCTATTACTAATAAAGTTACAAAAATAGCAACTGTGAACAATTAGCACTAGAATTGAAGGGTTTCAAAATAATTGTGGTGTACTCGCCTATCACACAATGTATCTTTGTATTAATAATTAAAAACAAATTACCCCCACATTACATTTATTACAAAGTGTGCAAATTTTATGTGTTATTTAAAGATTTACTGATGTCAACAATTTTTGGGATTATTGGGACTTGTATAAAAAAATATTTTTGAAAGGCTCATAAATAATCCACTTTTAACAATTGCCCCTTTGTTTTTTCTCTTTTTATTAACTCTTATCTAGTTTGCTACATTTTTATTATGGGCACCTCTTAACATGCACTTCCTTGTCAACAAGTCCTTGAATTACAATTGTATTTTTCAAAATCTAATCGAATCAATTAACATTGATCAGATGTGATATTTCCATTATTTGTCGTAAAAACATTAATTATTTTGAATAAGACCAAATTTTTACATAAACCAGCAATTTTCAAGTGCAGGTTATTTTATAATATTTACTATGTAGTCTTATACAGTTGCCAGTTCTATTTTAAGGCCCATTGAAAACCATTGTTTCGGATGAATAAATAAAAAACACTTTTGATACACCATAATCACTTTAAAGGTTCAAAAAAATTATATTAAAAATCAATCAGACTTTTTAAATGACACATAAAAGTTATTGAAGATGATCTCATTTTTTTGTGATATTAATTTTTTTATCTGAATGTTACACAATATACAACCACAGTAGATGTAAATGCCTTGGTGCAGTCTGCAGCCTATGCGGAACATTCAGATATAAACGGTTGTATTTATTCTTTACTTAATAATAGTGATATTTGATGTTATTTAAAACTCTTCCGAGATATTTATGAAGTAGATTTAAGATTTTAGAGAATTAAAATGTTACATAATATTCATTGATTGGAAATAAATGATTTCAGCAACATGGTAGTTTTCCATTTCTCTACAACAAAAATTATTATTTCCATGCAAGTTCCCAACTGACTGAGTCCACTATACTTTATAAATTCATATTTAAGACATAAATATAGCTTCGTTTAATTTTTATTGGATTTCTACTAATAGATGTGTTTTGACAGTTCTGGTCCAAAACCAAATCTTTAATAACTTAATCTTAACCCAATTTATTTAAATTTTTATTGAAGTTTACGATTACCTTGGTATACTGCAGAAATTAATTTTGTTCGTCATTAGAACAATATTTTCAGTTTTTATTGTAATTCATACTTACAGAACGCAACCCACTTAACACGTTGCGCCTACATAGGTATGCAGTGTGCTGGACAAAACGCCTACTTTTGCCATTTTTAGACAGCCTGCGTAACTGTTATGTCAAATCAGTTGCATGTCTATGTAGGCGTTTTGTGTCGTGGTTGCCTATTAATAGGCGCAACGTTTAGTGGGTTGCATACTGTACATTACGCCTACATGGATATGCAATTAATTCAACGTTGTGTCTACGCAGGTTACCTAAAAATGCCGAAAGTAGGCGCTTTGTTAAGCACATTGCATATCTATTTAGGCGCGTTTGTTAAGTTTTGTATTTAAGTATCGCCTGTTATCAATAAAATAGTAAGTACGTTTAGGCTTTTTCAAGCGGATTCCACACAATAAATTTACTTTTGCTACATAGTAAATAATACAATTTGTGTAAAAATAAAGTTTTCATGTAAACATATTTTACTTTATCCAACAAAGCAGAACATTTATAAGTAAAAAATATATTAACTAGCATATCCCTGGAATAATTGTTTATTCTGAAAGAAATAATTTATTATTCAAGGGTCAATTTTTTTTACATTTAATGCTGTTAAACCTAATTATTAAAAAGATTGGTTTTGAACATAAAAAGTTAAACATCAATTAAGTGCTTTAACACTAAAACTTTAAAAAAATCATAAAGTGGAGTTTATTGCTTTGGCCTATAAACGACTGTTTTTTTTTTAAATCTGACCAAAAGTAGCTAAGGAAAAAAGAGGACAAAAATGATCTGAATAAAAAAGGAGAGTGAACAAAAATATCGGGGCAATAAAGAGGACATATTCTCTTTAAAAGAGATATTCTGGCAACCCTATGCAAAGCTCTTTTTTTTTTTTAAAGTAAATTCAATACTAGTAAACAATTAGATCGTTTTTGATTTTTAAAATAAAGGCAAAACATTTTTTTTTATTTAAAAAATATTGCTTATATCTCCTAAATAAAAAGATACACAAAAAGGGTAAACAATCTTTTGCAAAAACAAATTAATTGCTTACAGAGGACCCCAATTAATCATTTTTTGATAATTTTTTCTTAGCCTGGCAAATAAATTGGGATGATTTTTGAACATTATGAAAAGACTCGAGGGACCCCTTCAGGATTCAGAGACCCCCACGGGTCTGCGGACCACACTTACCGAAACACTGGTCTATTGAATCAAACATCCAATTATTTTTTAATATTTCTAACCTGCATTTCAGACCACTAGTATTTCCATTAGCACTGTTCAGGAGATAATCGAGACGTACAACAAATAATAACACACTACTTGTAGTCAGTAACTTACTGTTTTATTGGTTTAAGCAAAATCATACATACCCACAAACTAATTTATAAAACTAGATGTCACTACTACATCCCACAGTAATAAATCTCTTATGTTAATGATCATTTAACTTAAAATTATCCTAAAATCTATATTTAATCCTATAACTTATAAGCAATGTCCAACATAAAACAGTTACAAAACAAAACAAAAACGTTTATAATTAACTGATTACAAGTCGACTCACAAACAACTGCATATTTATTACTAACTCTTTAAAACTAATACTAAGGAGTATATGTTTGAACTCTCCAGCATCACGCAACATACTTCAAAAAAACTGTACTTATTTTAAACCATAGATGCAATATTCAAATATTTTGGATAACAAATTATTAAAAATATCTGATTCCACTTTTCTACCATTTATACAGCTAAAATTATAACGGAACTGGCCTTTTAAACGTGACAACATTCAATAAAGAATTAGTTTTAAGTGTGCAACTGTTTCTTTACACAACACATTACACATAAAACCTCACACTAAAATTATTACAAACACTTTAAATTAAGAACTGAAAAACTTTCTCACGCTAAACATAAAGCAACTAACTTCTGGCAGATGAGAACTTAACATCATACAAAAATACATTCATATTTATGTATGATGTTTTAATACTTGAAGTACAATATTTTAATATGCAAAACCTAAAGATAAAGGCCCTATATTCACTCAGTCAGGTACTGAATATTAAAATTATATAACAAACAAAACGTGTAGGTATTTAGTTTTCAATTGTTTTCATATGAATGTGTATTATTAGTTCAAAGAATTACGCCTGTAGAAATTAGATCAAGCAAGTTTATTACTATTGCGTATCATCAATTAGTTGTAATCACAAAATTAGTAGAAACCCAAAATGAGCAGTTTCTTCAAATATTTTAAATTTCGTAAGTTTTAACTAAAACAAGTGGCAATTTTAGCAATAGTTAAGATCACGAACAGACTTCGACTGTCTCTTAATCTTTACAATTTAACAGTAAAACTCAGATGTAAAGAAAATGTTCTAATATATGTACTTCAAGTAACTTTCGTCTCTGCAGGAGACACGATACATTACTTTGTGCAGGAATAAATTAAGCGAAACTCAATGATATACAGACTAATTGCATATATACATAGTTTACTATATATACAACACATGAGCGATGTTAAGTTAAATATATTATGGAACGAATAAAACAATTAATTTTAAGAAGTTTATATTGAATCAAGTGGTTCATACATTTTGATTACATAGACATTAGATTAAAAAAATTCAAACTATCTTATCTGAAACAAATCAATTATTTTCTAGGCAATTCACGTTGAAAAGTAAAACACATTACTACATTGGCAATTTGCTATCAAAATACATCTTACAGTCTACTGTTATTAAGTGTGTCTTATGTATGCAGAGCAAACAAATTAGTTAAACTGATCTATGACCTAAAAACCTCAGATTGCAACACTAAAAAATTGTACGGGAAACAATTATATGTGTATTACAAATGTGATGATACAACAAATAAAAATTAATTTACAAACGGTTAGCATAAAACAAAAATTAATAGTATGATCATCGAGAATGACGTAAGTATGTTATATTAAATTGTTATAATTACATTAACAGTTCATGACCTACTGAGTGTTATTAACCAGTGAAATAAGACACAAAACTGCCAATAAAATGCAATGCAATAGATCATATACGACATGTAATTATTGTTTGCGAAAATATTCAAGAAGTTCAGGTACATATGATAATATGTACTTCACTATCGTCCTATAATTTTAAGATTAACTTAATTTTAACTGTAGGTTATTGTTTATCCAGTTCAATAATTACCGTTAATATAAAAATGTACAAAAAAATTGAACTACACTAGATGGATTTTACAGCATATTAACAGCAATTTTTACTTTGCACCGTATTATGTAATATGTAATATTACCATTTTGAATATCGCAACTACCTAACATAAAAAAGTTAATCACTCACTTTCAATTAAAAAAAACACAAATATTTACGATACATGTATGTCAAAATTGGTAAAATTACACTATAAAATACATAGGCAAAAACCTACAGTATTAAAAGACAAATTAGACCCATACATACACACATTTACTCTGCAAGTTTTTCTTCCTCTATCGCATTCGTACTGGATTCTCCAGCATCATTCTCTTTACTCTCGGCGGCAGACTCACATTTTTCATCAGACATAGCAGCATCTACACTGTCCTCTTTGGCGCCATTCTCTTGGGCCTCCTGCAATCGTATTTTTTGATTAAGCCTTGTTTTACGGCAGTATGCGCTATTAAAAATTATACAGGGTGTTTCACTTTTCCATGGGACACTATTGCTATCTCCGTAAATAATGAAAATACAAGGTTGGTTAAATGGGACAAAAATTGGCTATTTAGGAGTGTATTTTAAACCAGATCTTGTTTTGTTTAAAAATTCCATGGCTTGCGTGATATAACAAAAAAACCGAAATCGATCAAAATTCGTAAACCTAAATATCTCGGCTTTTGTTGCGAATACACAAAAACGTCAAAGGAAAAATGTTTTGTAAATTTTGTTTTCTATAAAATGGCGATGTCAGTTTTTTTTATAAATTACCGTGCGAGATATTTGACAAAACAACTTTATTTTAAATGGCAATCGTAATAGGCGATGACTTAGATTTAAAGATTATTTTTTCTCTTTACAATGATATAATATTTTGTATGGCTATTTTCGAAAATAAGCGAAATAACCTAAAAAAATGCAAAATCTTAAGATAAAAATCATGGTTGCAATGGAAAAAAACAAAAACACAAAGATAGCAATAGTGTCCCATGGAAAAGCAAAACACCCTGTATATCTACACACATCATGTGATCAAACATTTATATTTGGATGCACTTCCTTATAATTACAACACTTCTGCAACTTTCCTTATCACTCTTGATAGACGTCTTTTAACATGACTAATAATTTGTGTCATATTTTATTAAAACATCATCTGTTTTGTAAGCCAATGTTTTTTTTAAATACGTCAAAAAGGTGAAAACCCCTTAACCAAAATTCATAGTAAGTTTTGTACTTACATGCTAAAGACTTCTTAAAAAAGCATAGTTTTGCAATGACTCAAAAATTTATCAAATTAATTATAAAGGATTAAAAACGAAACCTATCAAGAATACTTTCAGTTGTTGCAATAATAGTTTGAAGAAGTATCCCCATGGTTTGGGGATCTTTTTCCTCAAACTATTTTATCACACATGTATAAACAAACACCAAGTTTGCTGCAACAAGAGGTTAGAAGTGTTTTACTAAACTTTATACAACTTTAAAATAAAATTAAACTACAAAAAACTATGGCATATTAACTTTTTAAATAATTGTTAACTTTAAATTGCCAACAATGTACTACACAGATAATTAAAATAACATCTACATCTGTATCTTTTCAATTACATCTACGCAACATAATTGTGACTGCAAGGTAATAAAATATATTTGATGAAAACATTAATTCTGGGGGTAACCTAACACAACATAAACTTTTCAAGTACTAGAGGTCTTTCAAGATAAACTGAACTGTGACGCAGATACCAAAACTCGTCTAAAGCGTTAATTACTGCTCCACCTATAAACATACGTCTATTTCAACAACGGGGGGTTATAACGTATAATAATATAACGTTTTTAGAAAGGTTATATTTCAACCGCAATCCCCTCTCTTTGCGCATTTCGCGGTTTAGTTTATCTTGAAAGACCCCTAGTTGCACTAACAATAAAATAGTTTTTTAAACAAATGACAAATATCAATTTGGGAGTAGGAAATGTCATGTTTCAATATCAAATACAGAATTACCATGACAATAAAATTGTTAGCACCGATATTGATAAACTTTTGGGACTAGAGTTAGGTCAGTTCATTCTTAGATCACACAGATTGCCCAAGTTACTTCCCACAACATATTTATTATATCAGTAAAGGCAATTTAATCAAACTGCATGTTCGTCTTTTATTATTACTTTGCGGTTAAGTTTTATACCATTATGACCATTAAAATTAAAAAATTATGATTAATATTACGATTTAACAATTAATTTTCGCTGCAAAATTTAATTATGGTATTTGAATAACTTTGTGATTAAAGGCTAATAAGTTGAAAGTTAACGGTCCTGAAATAAATATGTACCCGAATTCACACTACAGAGTAACAAACAAAAGATGTCTAAGGGCTGCAAACCTGAAGTTAATCACAAATAACTGGTTATACTTTACTTTATACAGACAGAAGATTTCTATAATAAAAACGTTCACAAACCTATTTTAAACTTAATCTAAATAGACTTTAAACTTTTTATTTAGGCAAAAGTACATCATGATTTAAAATTACTGTTAAAGATAAACAAAATAAGCAACTCATACCTTGATATCGCTAGTTTCTGCGTTATTATTTGCTGCTTCTTTGTCCGCATGCGTGTTGTTTTCTACCGCAGCTCCATCTGTCTTATCACCTACATCATCACCTTTGGATTGATCTTCTGATGCTTCTGAAGCAGATGTATCTTTACTTTCATCGTGAGAATCTGTTTCATCACCTGCGGATGCATTTTTCTTCGGACGTCCGCGTCCTACAAGATTGAAATGAATTTACTCTCATTTAAAAATACTTCCAATTAATTAGATGTTATATTAGCATATTTAATAGTTACCGCCGGCTTTTCCTTTTGCACTTCCTCCAGATGATTTACGTTCTTTTTTAACTGGGGGTGGGGGCGTAGCTGGAACACCTCGCGCTGCTGAGCGGGTACGACGGCGACCCTCAACTTCGGGGCCTAAACCCTATAAAAATATTTGCTTATTTATTGCATCTTGCAGTCAAATTATTTAAATGCAATTAAGAGACAATAACGATTTTATTAAGTTACAAACAAAAACATGATGACTTATTAAACAGTTACATTATAAGGTTTTTATCTTGCAACATTTTTATTTTAAAAACTATAACAACCGCAACTTTAAATAATGTTCTCATTGGATGTGATACAAGCACATAAACCACATACAAACACACAAAACTAACCTTTGTTATGGCTTCACTTTCTTCGAGAGCTCGGTCTATTGCACGAACACCTTTCGACTTTCTACCTTTCGGAGATTTTTCATTCTAGAATAAATAACATTTTTATAATATAAAATTCCACAAATGCTTAGTGAAGTAAATTTAAATATCTAAACTTTTCCCTCCAAAATATAAACAAACATACAAGCCGCACTAGACATACGTTAAAATGCATCTTAATTTGACAGAGCGAAATGAGAACGAAAACGTATGTTGGCTTATTACTGCAGAAAACATGTCGCCTTCACTAAAAAACCGTTTAGGACACATTTTTACACGACTAGAATGCACAAGATGCAAGTGAAAGCAATTTTTATAACCTTCTTCACTTTGTGTATAAAGCGATACACTTTCCGACATCTAAAATCATAGCTACATCCAAATAATTGTTTCGATTTAGATAGACCATTAGAATGTGACGACCGCCAAAGTCCATGAGCCATCAATGTGTTTTCAAAGGGGTTTAACCTTCGCTAGTCACATTCTGAGGGCATCGAGCTATTACGTGCACATTGCATTGAGCATCATCACTAAATTGTAAAAATATTCGATTTAAACCAACTTACTTGATTGTTTTCTTCATTAACTGTATTATTAACATTCACGGCTTCAACTTCCGACATGTTTTTAACAGGTTAAAAGACAATTATTATATATAATTTGCACAAAACGTAGAGCACTTCTCGGGGACCCGGTCGTTGTGTTTATACAGCACAAATGGCGGCCAGCGTCGGTCACGTGACCTGAAGGTGGCGCACATTGCACTTCGCGGATTTTTTAAACCGGTTGCATATTGCATTTAACAAATTAATGTTGGCTCTAAATCGCTTGTTAATTTGTAAAATAATTTAATAAATCAAGTGCATACTGCATTAAAACAAATACTATTTATAAATCCTTTATTTTTTAATACAAGATAGTAAAATTAAGTAAAAAAATATTCAAGCCATATTAGATATTAAGCTATACATATTACACACTAAGCAAAATGCGTAAGAGCAATCTTTCTTAATACACAAAAAAGTGCTAAAACATTTTTACTTTTATTATATCGTTCCAATAAAATTCTCTGCTGTTTAGTTGATAAAAGTGGACCGGCATCAAAGGCTGTAAATAATTTTTTTAAATTAAAACAATCATTCACAGTAGGAAAAAATAATTACTTAGAATATTTTTTCGTTCCTTATCCATCTGAAATTTAACTGGTGATGACATTCGATTCTCCGACATAAAAATAACTGTAACCCATAGAGTTCCATCATCCTCTTCATTTTCTGTAGTAATTTGAATTTTGAAGTGTTGACAATAATAACTCAGTGCTTTTTCAAATGTTTTAAATGTTGCATCATACTCATGCAAAATCACCTGCTGATCTGTAAAAAAATGCAAACTTTATTGCACTTTATTTCAGTGCTGGGACATGTTCCAGATTTCTTTCCCAATGGATGTAACCACAAATATATTAAATTACAACAGTAAACCTAAAAAATTATAAAATACTAACCAGTTCTTAATTTTACATTAGATTGTTTCAGTTTTAAGAGCTTTTGTTCAAAATTACTTATGTTCTTGGTGACTTTGTCAAGTTTTTTATTCACTTGAACTTCCTGTCGAAGTCTTTTCAAATTTTTAATATCGATTTGTGGTTTTTCACTTTCCACAGTTAACCACTCTTTACTTCTATTTTCTTTCGATTGCAGCATTTCTACAACAAACGGTTATAATTTAATTTGTTTCACCTAAATTGTTTAATATTCACAAAAAACAATATTTTATTAAAATAGTTAACATTTCTTATTAAACCTGGAAAATATTGATTGTTTCAAATTAAATATAATGAAATATATTGGTTTATTAAATATTTACAGGAAATATAGTATTCTTAACATACAAAACAGATTATCTGAAAAATATACGGTTTTTAAATAAAACAATAAAATTATGAGACACTAAACTAAAAACAATCTTATTACCACTTCCAGTCAAACCAAAAATGATAATAAATATTGGACATCACAACATTGAACATTTTTCTCCTAACAACAAATTTGTAGAATATGAAAAACTTATAGGTGTTTATTGACACAGAATTTGAAGCTATTCAGTCCAAGTTTTTAATTTAGAAAAACGTGAGCCATGAACCAAAAAGTTCATTTTCATCTCTTGATTGTTTCTTTAGCTATCTTACAAGTTCTTACATCAAGACTATCAGGACTATCAGTTACGACAGTTTGTGTGAAACAAATTTATACAACTAAAGATAAAGCACATTCAACATAGGAAAAACTTTTAAACTATCCAACTTCACCTAAAAACATCAATTGTTGAAGAGTTTATTAACTTTTTCGATAATTTCATCAGATGAGATTGAATGAAAATTCTATTAATGCTTAAAACAAACAAGCAAATAAGAAGTTACGTGTGTTTCTTATGAAAAAGCAAATGACGAGCAACCAAATTAAATTACAGCATAATATATGGTTGATTTCTTACCAGAATTACTGAGATCAGTAAAAATTTTTTGTCGAGATTGTTGCATTACTTGCAAATTATCAGCTGATATACTGCAGTGGGTCTTTAATTCGCTGGTACAATACAAATCGTTCATATTGATGTTTCTTCTACGGACTTTATTAGCTAAAATAGATTTAAAATAAAACACAATATTTCTTATTCAAACAAAATTACCTTCGAATGAATTAAACTATAACGTTTAAGATATAAATATAAGTTAACGACTCAACAACTTTGATTTAAAAGTGGCTTATTTTTATTGGTTATGTCCGTTTAAACAGCCAGGGGCATGCGTAATATAAAAATAACAATGATCCTAACCTCAATACTGATCTTATGACAAGTTAAAATTTAATGATTAAAGTTTGTTTTAAATGTAAGCCATGTTTTTATGGCAGATTTAATAAGCATTTTATAAGCAAAATTAATTACGGAAAGGTCAGTTTTATTTTTTAACAGTTATAGAGGGTGGCCCAATACTTGCACTCACTAGAAATTATCTATTTCTTATCGTTTAAGCCTCCATAATATATTGTATATTATGTTATTGGAAAAGCATAAAACCAATTGAGTGTCTCACAACATTACGTTTACTTTTATGCTATGTAGATTGTGTATTTTAAGGCAAACTTACAATTTTTTGCTTTATTTTAGATGGCAAAGCGTTTGGCAGCATTTGATTTTGACCATACAGTTATTGATGATAATTCAGATACTGTGGTAGCCGATTTATTAGTAAAAGGATCAATTCCACAATCTGTAAAGCAACTGTATCGTAACGATGGTTGGACTGCCTATATGCAAGGTATTTTTGAACTACTGTTTAAATATGGTATTGGTAAGAACATTATAACCAAGGCAGTAACAGACATTATGCCTGTTTTTGGAATAATTGAACTTATTCAAGAAATCACTGAACAACATAATTTTGATGTTATTATAATAAGCGACTCCAATACTTACTTTATTGATAGTTGGTTGGAAGCACACAATTTGTCAAGTTATATTAAACGAGTATATACAAATCCTGCAGAGTTTGTGGACGGTTTATTAAAAATTGAAATGTATCATTTGCAAGACTATTGTAAACTAAGTACCAAAAATTTGTGCAAGGGGCAAATTTTAGACGATTTCATCAAGGAACAACAGCAGAATGGTGTGCACTATAACCAAGTTATTTATGTAGGAGATGGATTAAATGATTTTTGTCCTATTTTACGATTAAACTGTAATGATTTGGGGTGTGTGAGAGAAGCTTTTAGATGTGCAGAACTTGTCATGCGCAGCCAAGATGGGTTACCAATCGAAAAAACTGGGCAGATTTATGAAATTAAAGCTAAAGTATGTGTGTGGAAAACAGGTTTAGACATTTTAAAGGCCATTAAAGCAGTATAATGTCGTATCAAACTTATAGTTAACGTAAATATATAGCAAATTGAGGTATTGGTGTTTCTGTAAGAAAATCGAAGTATTTACTGATATACCATTTATATTTGATTCGATAACAATTCATTAGCGATTTAAACTATTTGATATAGTACACAATGGAATTTTAATATTGTGATTATAAATCAGTCATAAAAATGGATTTACTAGCAAATTTACCTATGGATATAAAAGTTTGTTATACGGGGTGTCCCAGATAACATGAGCAGCATGAGGATCTTGCTTATTGTAAGAGATACAAGTTTGCTTAAATTAGATGAATCTCTCTAGTTTGAGAGGAAACTATTTTTGAAAGTACAAAATTTCTCATACTTCAGAAGTTATAGTAAATAATATGAAAATGTTGAATTTTTTTTTCTCTCATAACATTTTTGTCTTTATCATTTGATCAATTTTACTTGTACTTTCTTGAGGTACTTTTTTTTGTAGAATCTAACTGTTATATTAGATTTTTTTTATCACTTTCCATTTTTGAGATATTAAGCCTGATTTTATTTTTTTATGGGCCGTCAAGTTGGCTTTGGAATAGTTAAATATGCTAAGTAAATTTTTAACCCGGGCTTGGTAATTTGCGACAACTCTCTACGCCCTGGTTATAATTTAAATATTTATATGTGCATGGCATAAAACAAGATGTTTACTTGTTTATATTCTGAAATAACTTTTCGGCAATTGATTACCAATGTTTAATAAAAGTTTTATTATTCGTGACCTGAAATTAGGAACTAAAATGTACCACCTTTTCTTTACTAAGCTGTAAAGTATTGTTTTTAAAATAAATTTGCTGAGTAGTATTTGCAATGGTTTTTACAGTTCTATCGCATGTTATTGTTCAAATATTCTTATTATGTATTTATTTCATTACCATCTCATGTTGTAAAATTTGAAAATGTAAATGGTAAGTTAAAATAATCTTGGAAACCATACAGTACAAAATGTTTTCTAATGGTAATTTATTTTAAGCTTTAAGGGTGAAGTATTAATAATTTTTATTAAGTTAATGTAGATAGATTGGTAATTTTAACTGAATAAATATTACGAAATAATATTAATCTTTTTTTCTCTTCTAAAAAAGTATACTAGATACTTAACAAAAAATAGTTGACTATCACTGGGCTAACACGTCATTGCAAAAATAATTATGTAAATCATTCTGTGCAAAATTTTGAGCATTTTAAAAAAACATAATAATTGTTGAGTTTTATTATATGACAAAAAACTTAAAGGAGTGTAACATTCACACTGAGTTAATCATCCAGTTTGCCAATAATACGACTAAGACAATTATTTTGTAACAGCACTATTTTAAATTTTAATGTTATGTAACAAAATAAAAACTAATAATATAAAAAGTAAGAAGTAATACAGGCAATATTGTTTTATCGCGATTTATTTAATATTTAATTACAATTATTAATTACATTGGCACCTAAGTCGTTAGCAGCCATCACTTCACTCACCGGAAAAAGTATATACAGGATCTATGGTAATTCGGCTTATAGTACTAATGCAAGTAAATATTACATCTATATAATGTAATGTTTGTTTTATGTGCTGTGTTCATATATTGTACAGGGTCAATGTAAATATTGTTCACACAAAAAGTTGTTTTTGGTGTAACTGCTGTTAATAGTATTTATTTATAAACACCCCATACATATTATGTAATACTGGTTATTAGTTATAAAGTTAGGCATATTTTTAAGTCTTACTTCTTTGGCATTTCACAGTACTTTGTTAAAACGACATTAATTCACTGAAATTTTTTATAAACGTACTGGTACAAACAAACAGAAATTTCTTTAGAGTAGTGTTAAGATGGCACGCAACTATCTGCAGTTTTTTTTACACCAACACTGTTATGTTTTTTAAAATGTGCAACAAAGTCTTAAATATATTATTTACATATGCTATTTTGAGCAATATTTTCGATTTAATTAGTCGAATAATTTAGATTAATTAAATTCAAATTTTATTTGAATGAGTAATAAATAATATATTTTTGTGAGACATATACATGGAAAATATGTCGAACGTACACATGGAAATTATATTAATATTTACAATACCGTAGGAGCACACAATAATAATTAACGTACATGATTATTGTGGTAGTGGTGTTGCAACATTGTAACATGAAGTTGTGCATAACATCTTTGTGATATAGGTAATTATATTGTGAATATATACAGTATTTGTTAGATATAAATGAAAAGCCTTGATTTTATATAGCTAGTTCTATAATAAATTAAATAAAAATATAATTATTTAAATATAACATTTAAAATACAATAAACAATAAAAGTATTTTGCTTAAAGGTAACTAGTGAGCAGATTTGGCAAATTTGAGTATAAATTAAGTGTAACAAATATAATTTTAATTTTGTATATAATTGGCAAAAAAATTGTTTATATGTACCTACTAGGAAATAACTGTTAAAAATAATAAATATTTTAGTACAATATATAAAGTAATCAAGTCTGGGCACATTTCCTACACTGAATAACATTTATAACATCTAACAAAACGCATTATAACAATCCCCTCTGATATGAATAATTTTGTAAAAGGTCAACAGACAGTTTGTAATCGAGTGTTATTGGTAGGTCACAGTATATCGGTTTCATACACTATACTAGTAGTTGTAGTGGTGGTAGTAGCGCCTACATTTTCAACAGTTGATTGTGGCGTGTTAGTGCTAGTGGCAGTGTTGGTGGAGTTGGTGGTGCTACTGGGATAAGAAGTAGTGCTTGGGAGATGTGTGAGTGAGCCAGTCATTTGAGGGGCTGCCATTTGCAAACCCATCTTTTGCAACAAATTTGATTCGCTTCCTGTTTTTTTCAGTAACTGGTCAGGTGCAGGAGGTATAACAGCTATGGTGTTATTTCCTCTCTGTAGTTGTTGTAATCTTGCATATTGTTCCTGTAGTGCTTTTTGTTTTTTCAATAATTCTTGGTGTCGTAATTCTAGTTCTTCTTTACGGGTGCCTTTTTTTGTGCCCTCTTGGGAGTTGACGCTTTCACAACTGCTGCTACTCATATTTTGTAATTCAGCTTCGGGAACAGTTTGTGCATGTACTTGTAGGTTCGAGCCGATGTTTCTAGGTAATGTTTGAGCTTTATCTTTCATACTAGATCTATTAGGAACATTGCGTCTTAGAGTGCTTAAACCAAGATTTTGAGTGGCTGCTTCAAACTGAGACAGGGGTTTGTCCACCATATTTTGCACATTTTGGATATGTTGTAGTCCCGTAGCTGGTGAGCGTGGTGGTAAACTAGGGGATGTTGGCGATGCTAAAGGTGATTTTGAGCTAGTTCGAGGTGGTGGGGGAGGAGGAACACGTCGACCCGATGTTATGTGCTGCAGTAATTCAGCGTTTCGTTCAGGAATAGGTGGTTTGCTCGTTGTTTTATTTCCGTCTACTTGAACCCGCTGCAGGGGTTGTATCGGAGGGCTGTTATCTGTGTCTGACCCGCTTGGATACGAGTGTAAGCGTCTCAAACTGCCTGTCGCTATACTCACAGTCAGATTTTGTGTGGGTAGTAAAGAGGCCGAATCCATGCTTCCTTTTCTTCCAATTTCTGACATGTTTGGGGGATGACCAAGGTGACCACTGTGTGAGGGTGGTATGCCCTTGACGGGTATAGCCGGGGGATCCGAAGGAGTGGAATCGGAATAACAAGTTTGGGGCATTTGTGTGCTTACAGTGGCAGGATGTGGTTTCGAAAAAGTTTGAAGTTCATCTAACAGAGCGTCGAGTGCGTTCTCCGGACGCTGGTTACTGTCGGAGGAGTTGGTATTGTCTCCCCCGATGAGGATCTGCCCCACGCGTGCACCGGAAGGGGGCTGCACAAAACAAGTTTATTGTAACAAAAAATATTTAAAATCATTACAAAAAGAATTCATACCAAGCTAAGTCGTTAATTAAATCTTTTTAAATTAAAATTAATATTTTAACGTGGCAACTTTGAGAGGTATGTGTCAATGATAAACAAAAAATTTAAAAGAATTGTGGAAAGTAAAAGTAAACAATATCCAAAGAAAAAAATAGATAATTCGCTAATTTACAGCGTTGCGTGCAGAAATTACTGTTGCAAAGAATAATATAAACTACATACTTTTAAAAGTAAGTGCCATTTTATTGTACATCATCGAAAAAAATCAAGTAAAGACAAAGTAATAACTAAAATCCTCAAAATAACTAAATTACCTTCCAAATGAACAAAGACAAATGTGCAAAAATAAATTCACTTCAACTACTGTTTATGGGGTGAGTCCAACTGAAACAATTGCTACATAAGTAGTAAAAACAAAAATATTAGTTGTTTTAATCACATTAAAAAAAAAGAAAAAACAATTATATACATAACATGCCAACTAACATGCAATATTTAATACAGTATGCAGAGGCGGAATTAACGGCGGGCACGCACCCTGGGCACCGACTTCTGAAGGGCCCTGCAAAACTCCAACTTTATTTGTTTAAAAATATGGTTTACATGTTCCCTGTTTCTTTTTTTTTTTAAGGGGCCCAATATTTTCTTCTGCGCCCGGGGCCGCAAACGACTTTAATCCCCCTCTGACAGTATGTATGTATATGCATACATTTACATTACATTCGTATACAACTACTGTATAGTAGAAGATAGAAAGAACATATTTGTAGGTACAAATGCACAGTATATTATAACAGTACGCTAAACATTATAAAAATATTTTCACCATGCACATGCATAAAGCTATAGGACTTTAAAAGAAGGAATTAAAAGAGTTAAGAATAACTCAAGCATTTTAGTGTGTGAAGCCAGGATCATGCAATAAAAATCGTTTCCCTTATAGTAAGGTTAAAGTTCGCCAACCGAAAAATTTTGTGAACTACCTACTTCAAAATTGTATTACAAAATAAGCAGAAAGCTACGTACATACTACAAAGCTGAAAAATACAAATTTCACAAGTACACTTTTACATTAAAATACTTGAAATTTAAAAAAATTATAATACGAATGAGGAAAATCACTACAACAAAAATAAAATTGTAAAAATGTACTTATAACTATTATAAGGTAAATATTCAAGCGAAAATATAAACTACTACAAAACTAAACATAATTCTTGATTAGACTTTAAATATAATTCAATAAGCGTGATTAGGTGTTACAATTATACAAAAGCAAGATGGACCTTTACCTAACATATAAAACTATTAAAATGTGATGCGGTTGAGTTAAAAGATCTAGCTTGCTGATGTGTGCAGTAATAGATTTAATTGCAAATATGCTGAAATAGTGAGGTCTAAAAGACCGTAAAAACATTTCCAATGACACCTTACTATAAGGAAAAGGTTAAAAGTTTCATTTCATAAGCAATCATTCAAGAATTTGTTTAAAAATTTATTGGTCTACTCATTTTAAATTTCAAATAAATTGTAAATGCCAAATCAGCAGTAATCATTACTGATATTTTACTTTCTTCAAATCTTTTATGTTAAAAAGATGATAATGAATAATAAAATGATATATAATAATGACTACAGCAAAGTACAACAATGACTATAGAGTGAAGGCACATAGATATATGACAGTACATACACAAAATTTCACAGAACTTTTAGTTGTTTTTATTTGAAACATTGTTTCTATATTGTTTATTTCATTTCAAAAACACTTCCAAAATAATTGAAATTATGCTAAAAAGTGATCGATTTTTAAAATATCTCCCTCCACACTGATACCGATTTTATAAAATAAACAGAAATATAGTTACACACGAGAAAAGCAAGGATTCTGCAAAGTTAAATATTGAAAAATGTATATCCCATTTAACTGTTAACTCTTAACATATGTTTTCAATTTAAGATAGACTTGGAATAGTAAGAAAATCTGTAATGGTAGTTTTATTGCATTTATTAAAAAATTGTGCAATTTAAAACTTAACTTTTCTTTTTCAAATACACTAATTGATATTCAAAAGCAGCAAATGAATTATACCTGTGATAATTAGTTCATTAACAACAGCAAATTTGTGTTAGTGTAAAGACAAATTATCAGGCATGTGTACATTTTAAGGCTCGCTTTAGAAACTTATGAACTACAAGAGATACAAGGTCAGTCAAATAGGATAAAAGTTACCTATTCTATGGAATATATAAGGCATCTTTAATAGCTTTTGTTTTTCAGTGATTTTACAACTTTGCTCAGTACATATTAACCAAAAATTAATATCTCATATTTGTCAGTCAATATGAAATACAGTGGATAATGTTAAATACCAAATTTGCATGTTACTGTGCATATGATTAGTATTTTTTCGTATTGTTTTGAAAATAAAAAATTTAAATAGTTGGCCATTGTAATATTATCTTATAAAAACAAGTACATATCACTATTTTTTACGTCTGAAAAATTTAGTTAATATTACTTTTTGGCTAATATCTAGTACGTGTTAAAACAAAACCATTGCGAAGTTGTACTAAAAAATTAGAGACTTATTACATAAGGGTCTAATTATTACTTAATTGATGCGAGCCTTAAAATTTAAACGCACTGTGTATCAATGAATGCAGTTAGTGATGCAGAAAATTTAATTATTCGTAAAAAACTTTGATTTAAACTTAATAACTAATCGTATGAAATAAGTTTATTATCCCAGGATAAGTAAATAATTATCATTTACGATTTTTTTATGTAACCTAAGAAATACAATATATTTGTTGTAACCTTTTGCTTTTAAGATTCAAAATCCATTAATTACGTTTTTTTTACATACAAGAAACCAAAAATTATTTTTTACAAATAAAAGCATGGCCAAGTTGCCCTACTAATTAAGTAACTCATTTAAACCATTTTGTATCTCTTACCATTTCCAAGATTCCTGTGACTGGCCTGTCTAAAAAGTACATACCATATTGATATAGCATTCAAATGATGTATGTAGTTTAGTGTATTAAATATTACAGCGGGATATTGAAAGACTGAAAGGATATTGCACTACTGTTTTGCATACTGAATGGCAAAAAACTACAAACATGAAAATGAATAATGGAGTAGAAAAATATGACAATATACTGCAATAAAACTCAATTCAATTACTATGAATAAATTTTAACTATGACTATATTTAGTTTTTATCAAATAAACCTATTTGTTTTATCGATAGCATTTAAAAGAAATAATTGGTTTAAAATCTTAATATGAATGAGAAATGTTTTGAAGATGATCAAAATCAAAAGAAAAATTGATGAGTTGTTGTTTTTATTGTGTTTTTGTCATTATTATTTAACATTAAATACAACTTTTCCAAAAAAAAGTTATACATCACTGCTGTTAACATTTTTCAATTCTTAACGTGGTATAGAATCAGAATTTAAAACTGTTAAAAAATTCTGTAGTATTTTGTAGACCAATAAATTATACATACTTTCAAGCCAATTATGAAACATTTCATAATCAGAAACATATCACGTACGATTCAATAAAAAATATGCAAGCATAATTTATAAACGGAGATTTATTTTACTCGTGAGTGGTTATAGCTTCCTTGAAGTTAGAGCTCCACTTCCAGCCGTACTACATGAAAGATAACAAAATATGGTTTCAGATGCTCTGTGATTGGCCAATAAGGATTGTGAGTGTATATGTAGCAACGTACATAATGGGCATTATAACGTGCATGGTAGCACACCTACTGCCGTGTTTTGTACAATATTAATGGTAAGCATTGCTGATTGTTTGGGTTATACGGTTTAAGGGTTTTAGCATAATTCAATTTTTTTTACAAAGATTGCTCAATTATTACACTTTGCCTTGGATGCATGAAGACAAATAAAAAAACAAAGTGTAAATAAAAATTTGATCCTGATTCCCAACTACTACAGATATGAATTTATACAAAATTGCACATATATCTGGCATTACTATTAATGGAAAGTTATTATACAATTAGTTGCCTTGTTTTAACGGGTTTATAACTTCAGGGACCAACCTTGTTTCTTCATATAAATATTAAAATAATTAAACATCTTACACAAACTTGAAAGAAATTCCTACAGCGATGAATTACGAGTACTTAGTAAGATTAGTTTACAATTGCTTAACACCAAAGTAGATTATAAATCTCACATATTATATTATTAGTATAACATTAATTAACTTCTAATGAAATATGTATTTTAAAAAATTTATTGATATAAGTTTGATTATTATTTATCAGACTTATGTTCTGCTTTATTAAGTATTGGTTTTTTCTGGAACACACGAAGTTTTTACTTAATTTGATTTAGTTTGAATGAACATTGAGCAATCTTTGTATTTAGGTGTAGATATAGCAAGAAATTAACGCATTTACATATTTTGTGTTTGAGGTTTGTGCCAAACCAAGCAAAATTTTACCAGACAAATTAAGTTTTGCTGCTGATTTGCATGATTTGGATATAATAATTGCAAGTTTGACTGGGAGAGTGTGGCTATTTTTGAACAATACAAATGAACACTTTTATTAACCAAGTACTGTTATGATAAAAGTTTGTATGCCCATATAAACTTTTTATAGCACACTTTTATTTCCATATTTGACAAGGTTTAAATAATATTAAATTTGTTTCCAATAGAAGAAAAATTGTTTTGTTTTAATTACATAAGGGATTAACAACTACAAATCGGCTACAAGTAATTGTTATGTTCAAAAATTGTTCATATTACTTTTGACAACACATTTTTATTAACTAAATCTGTTATAAGTGTATCCAAAAATATTAAATTAAATTTAAGTTACTAGAATTTGGTTATAATTTTTCATATTTTTAATAAAATTTAATTCAAAAAAATAAGTTGACAACCCCAGACAGCAAATTGATTTTGTCAGATAAAATTGTAGCATTTTAACACATACCACGGTAGGTATCATTAGCCACAGGAAATGTACAAGCATACGACAATTATTTAACCATTAAAATATATTATGAAATAATATCACAACAATACCACATAAGAACATACATAAATACATAGTAAAAAAGACAAATATTAAAAATTTAAAACAATTTTTTGTTTGTTAAAATATAGCCATTTAATATTGGCAAAAGTTATAATAGTTTCAGAAACAATTTGCTGTGAAATACGTTTAAAATCTCAGTTCACTAGTTCATCAATTTTTTTTTCTAGTAATTCATAGTTTTGTAAATACCATACAATAAAGTGTTCTAGAAACTTTTTTAGAATCATATATTATGTAAGTCAGATCAACATTCTAGCATCTCATATGTAACACACTGCTCGCTAGTGTTACTAAAAGATTGAATATTATTTGCTGTAGAAGATAAATCACATTCTGAAACATGTGTTTTTAAATAAAGAGCACTTTATATCTTGTTATTTAGCAATAAAGCTATTATTTTGCAAATCTAATGACACTGATATTTTATAGATTAACTCGGTTAAATATTATTCTTATGTGGTAAAATTGAGAACGACTAATTATATTCAGATAAAATTTCCACTACTTACTAATTGCATCTTTACTAATTATTATATGTATATCTAATAAGTGTTCAGTCGATTTTAGTGTTGTTCTAAAGGTAACTAAATTTAGTAAAATTTAGAAGCATAAACACTGATGCCAGTAAAGGTGATTTGAAAAATAATGTGCATGGTTATAAAATGTGAAATAATAAAGAGAAAAATGAAAAATGCTCTACTGCAAGGAAGGGTCTAAACTATAGCAGTGACGTGACACTATTGTGAAGGTTTTTAACATTTTTAGTAAGAGAAATCAAGTGGCTTGAATGTTGGACATGTATTCTTTAACAGCAAACTTTTTATTTCAAGTTTATCATTTTTTTTGAATGCACAATTATTTTTATTATGACGTAAAAGTCAAACTAAAAAATGAATAATAAACAAAACTATGTTTGCTTGTGTTCATAATTAAATTATATGTTGTTTGCCAAACGTTTAGTTACAATATCATAATAAATTTAAAAATATCAATTTATTTGTTTCAAACAACTTGATTTTCTCCTGAAGTATGGAAAACTAAAAATGCTAAAAGTTACAAACATCGGTACAATTCGAAACGCAAGAGGGGTTGGATTGTCATAGCTAAGGTAACATTGGAAATGCATATTGCATCATTTTAAATTAAAATATCACCTTTTTGCCTGAAATGTGAGTGCACTGTTCTGAAAGAAAAACACTAGAATGTGGAATCGATTCATATAATAAACTTGCATTATAAATTCTGTCTATAAATTAAGTTGTTCATTCGTTTTGGTGTTTGAATTCGCTAATGGATTTCAACAAATAATTAATCTTAATCTGGAATCGATTCCAAAAATAAAAACATTAACATGCAGGTTAGACATCAACAACATATCAATGTGCATATAAACATACTTTGCTGTGTTGCCCTGATGTCGGTGTTACAGGAGGTGTTTCTGTAATTGTCGGTGATATATTTCCATCTCCTGTACCAGCAGCACATGGAAGTCTCTGTTCTTGCACACTTGCCAATCTAAGGATAAATTAAGTTGTCAAGTATAATTATCTTCATTGATTGCATTGTAAATCACAAGTGTATTACACCTGAGGGTGCCAATTGACATACCGTACTTCTATTAACTTAACTATGCATTTTTAAACAAACGAATATCGCTACAAATTAAGCTCTATCATGTTATGTAACTTTTTGCTTGTTTAAGTGAATCTCTGTGCTCTATATCAAGCCATATTCCCATAGTGGACCCAATTAGGGGTTTCACGCTGTATAGAACTATCAATTTTGTAGTGACAAAACAATTTTTTAAAACATTTACACTTTAAAAACAATTATTACTTGTAAATATTGAAACTGTTTGCTAAATATATTTACCTATTAGACAAATGAATACAAAATTTGGCATCAGTTATTTCAAAACTTATAATGGAACTTTGAAAAGTATATGTTGTACATTAATAACTACTCCTAAAATATTGTAAACTCCCTAAATTCAAAATTTAAATTTTTTTGAAATGAAGGTAAATGAAAAATATGTATAATTACCGTTTTAAAGTAACTAATGTACCAGTGAGTTTCTTGCAACGTCGTAAAGCACTCTCTAGACGTTCAGGCTCTTCTTTTAAAAATTTTTCTTCTCGCATAACTTTTTCCATTTCTGAACCCAAGAATGCTTTCATACTGTCCTGCAGGCCAGGAAATCTGACGAAAAATTACAAAAATTAATCCCCATTGTAAAGGTGGCTTTCAAGTGGATACCTTAGTTTTAGATCTGCAACAGTTTTTGAGCTTTTGCTTAGTACTAAAGCCATATTTTCTACGTCCGACATATTCACTCGTGTCTTACGGTTAATAACATTTCCACGTAATTCTTCTACGTTTGCTTCTAAATCTGTTAAATCTGTTTCTAAACGTAACATTTCTTGCTTATATAAATCTTCATCTCTATTCAATCTTGTTCTTTCTTGATCAAGACCTACATAAATTTATACATATTGTAATAAGCTCAAAAAGCAAAATATTTAAAAATTAGAAATGTTTCTATACAGCATATATTTTATTTTGTTTGTAAAATTTTAAAAGATCATGAAGGAATTTTAATTAAACTTACCAGCTTGCCAAACTTGATCACCACCTGCTAAAAGCATAGCTCTAATTTTAATAAACGTATCTCTTATAGTTTCTCTAACAGAATGCGCTTGAGCCTGAGACATTCTTCGTAAATTTCGCATTTCAGAACGCAAATCTTTAGCTTTCTTTTGTAAACCACGCAACTGATTATACATTTCAGGCGTTAATTGCAGGTCTCTATAAATATTACGTCCATCATACTGTCCTGGTGACAATGAAGCTGGTTTTGGAGGTGGTGCTGGTTTAAGGCGATCTTTTTCTGTGGAAAATAAAAAAGATTGTTTTTATAAACAATAGCAGCGGATCATTTAACAACAACAGTCATGTAATTTATCCCTGGAACATTTTGATAGATGTTTGTCATTGGTGAAAAAACTTTAAACTTGAATATCTAATGGTGTCTTAAGCAGCATAATTCAAAAATTACAGCAACATTAAGGAGTTAAAAAGGCAATAATTTTATTGCATTTTAGAAATTTAAAACAGCTGGAAATCAAATTAATTGTGATGTGCTGTTACATTTGTTGAATTTAAATAAAAATCAGTCCTAGAGGGCTTGAAAATCATGATAAATCGTTTTAAACACTAAATTTATACCATGACATTGAAAACACTCAGAAGATTAAAACTCGAACAAAATACTTCTAATAGGTAATTCTTTCTTTTGCGACAATTAAAACCTCTCTTTTTACCACTCAAAAGATGGTAAACTTGTCAATCTACCAATAACAAGAATTATTAGTATATCTCAGGATTGCTCAATCTTTTTGTACATGAAAGCTACTATATTTAGCAGAGCGCCGTCTTGTTTTAATCATATTATGTACTGGGGAAAAATACAAAGTTGGAATCTGAATTCAACGTTCATTTAATAATAAAATTTTATCAAGACTGGACCCAACTAAAACAATCATTGAGGAAAAAAAAAGATTATAAAAAAAAAACATGTCGTGATTGACCGGTTGAGCACCCCTGATATATTATGTTAATTTTTTTTAACGGCCCAGGGTAATTTGCAACTATCTATGCCCTGATTCTAGTGGTTGTTAAGAACATTTTTTTTCCAAATGATGGCCTGTAGTTGATAAATGTGCACCATTAAAATATGTAAAACTTTTGCATTAATTGATGAAACTTAATTTGAAGCCAACTCACAATAATTTGATTAAAAAACCTACACAAACAAATATTATATTGAATAGCAGCTGGTCAACACAAATTCAAATCAGGTTATAGTGCCTGTGAGAACTGCATACCACATTACACAAAACAAAACATTGACGTATGCATTTTATGAAGTCTTATCCACCTTATCACAATAAAAGCATTCAAAATATTATCACACAAAAATCTGACAAGCCGAAATGAAACAACAAACGTTGAATCCCACAACTTACCCTGGGAAGAGGTCCGAGGAAGAGTAGAAGACTTAATGGCAGGCTTTGGAGGTTTAGTATCCGCTACAGAGCAGCACACCATTAAAACACCAGTTAGTATTTGAAATCAATGCATGCACTTTGATAAACCAAATCACCTAGACTAACTACACAGTTGTATAGGTGTAGAAATAGCATGTATTGACGTTTCAATAAAATTAAGTTATTCTTAACAATTACACAAATTTGCTGCAACTGAGATTATTATTAAGATTTTTTTGTATACATTCAGTTAAATCTACTTTCTAAAATCAATAACAAATTTTAAATAATTGCATGGTAAATGTACAGATACAATTTTTGGTAAAGTATACAACTGAAATAAAATAGATATTAACAAAATTAAACGATAAGCTCATGCTGTAACTGCTAAACGGGCATAAATAATAAAACATAACTGCCGTAGCTTCAAACATTTCTTAGCCTACAAACCTACATAATTTTTATTTTTGAAATTTGTGGATTTTTAAAACAAAAAAGGAGAACTACGTCTAAATAAAATAAAAGAATATTCTATGTTTTACTAATATTCCATAAAATATTTAAGATCAGGGAAGAGCTTTACTATTTAGACATCATCTACAACACTTTTGTGTTGAATGTATTAACAATATATGTAATATAAAATCAAATTTCAAAATTTGTGTGCAAATATTTCATTAAAATAATGCCCTAAAATAATTGACTGAAATAAGAATTTTTGGAATTGATGTTTGTACACAAATACTCACGAAACTATTCTCAAAATCTTTATTAATATTAGAGCCATCAAATAATTCGTCTTGAAGTAACTGGTGGTCTCGTATTAAAAAAACTAACGTGGCATATTCACATGTCATTTGTTTATTTCATTACTAATTAATATAGTTATTTAAATGAACATTTAGTAATTTTATCAATTTATTAAACATAACATTCTAATACAACATCCAACTGAACTACATTGGATATAGCAGTACATAACTTGGTTCAGTAGGTAGTAAAGTCTGTATAGTAACAGATAATGTACCCAACAAGAACAAAAATTAACAGCTCATGCGTTAGCACAACAAAATTTAAAGATAATTCAGACACGTTGTAGTATTAAAACAGTATTCAAAAAGATTTTACCTGCATGTTGTGGACTGTGTTGTTTAGGTGAATTCATATCTGGAGGTTCATCACTGAATGAGACTGATTTCTCAAATGAAACCGACTTATCTAAAAATTACATATACGATTTATGTTAAAGGATGCAGAAATTAATGTTAAAACATATAAAATGAGTTTAATAGTACAAAACCATAACAAATCATCATTCATTTACATGCAAATATAAAGGAACATTTTGAATGTTGAAATAAGAGAAGTCTTCTCATAAATGAAGCGGAATATTGAATTATTTTGTCCATACAAAAAAACTGTTTTTGCTAACACAAAAAATACCATTTACCAACAAAACTGCAATTTTACCAAGATCATTATCACATATTCAAATAAGTTACTATTAGCTATGCTTGGCAAGATTTGAAACTATGAAATAATTATGTATGAATTTATATGTGATATTATTACTTAAAAGTGTAACAGTTGAAAAATTCTTTTAAATTTTGAATTTACTTAGCTCTAAATAAAGTTTGTATTAAAGATATCGCAAGAAATTAATGCAACAGGAACAATTGTAAAAATGAAATAAAAATAATGTGTCTTTATTATATATTTAAACTCATAAATATAGAGCATCCACAAAAGTCTAGTAACATCTTAATTATATTATAGCATAATTTTACTGTGTATTTTATTTATTAATTTTGTTTAACATTCAATTCACTGTTTTTGCAATTGAAGGCCATTTTAAACATTTAAAATGTCGATTTTAATTTGTAATCTAATTTTTGAACCAATAATAAAATGTTAAATGAGTAAACAAGCATTTACAGTAAGGTAGAAGTGAAGAAACAGTTGGCAAATTTAGTTATACAATTAAGCTAGTCTTTTATAGATACCCAACATTACCATTATTAAAAACACAATTTATATCGAACCGTTTCGAGCATTTTTCAAGCATATGCATTCATAAAATAGCTTATTTATAAGCATTTAAAACATTCACACAATGCTAAATAAAATGAAGCAGTAACACATGTAAAAAGAATGGTTGAACTATGTAAAATTCGTACAAGAAAATATAAAAAATTATAAAAAAGCAGAATGTTCTGATTAATGTATTTTCTCTTCGAATACCCTGTAATATAGTTATATTCGTATATAAAATTATTAATTATTTTATAAAATATCATGTTTTGAAACTATATTAGAGAGTTAACCATTAATAATTCTAGTGGAGCTACTGTTCTGCTTTAAAAAAAGATGCATAATGTAAAAAATTATAATCGCTTTTTGTTCATAGTATGAAAGCATTTACAAAAAAAAAACGTTTAGGAGAGCCTTTGATTATAAACCTTTTATAATCAAAAGGAGAGTGGACGAGAATAATGCAAGCATAAGCATGCTTAGTAATACATCAAACTTACGACAGCTGCTTTTACCCAATTTGGGTGCTTTGCTGTCACAACGTAGGTATGAATCATCTGCCAACATAGACAAATTTGTGTTTTTATATATTTTCAAGGAAACTGTCGCAAACTAAAAATCGCTAATAAAAATAAGTTCAGTTTGAAATTTGATTGTGTTCTATGTAAGTTTAACAAAAAAAGAATGATAGTTTACAGTTAAATAAGATCAAAAATATATATTATCTAACATAATATGTACTTATAGACTAATGTTTGTAATATGTACTTTCAATTTATTAATAATTTTTATTTAAAAAGCAAAGTTTTGCTATACAGTGTGGCTGATTTTTCATTGTCCAGCTTATATCTGCTGAAATATTAAAGTTACCAAAAAAAGTTAAATGAGAAACTTATTAAACAAAAGCTGATCTACAAAATTGTGCTAAAAATTGTATTCCATAGCCTACCAGTTTTTTGGAAAAATATCCAACTTTTGTTTTTTAAATAGAACACCCTGTATATTTTTACAGAATCACATTCTAAATCAATTTCTCTTTACAATGATATATCATAAGTACCATTTTGCTTTTAAATTATGCACAATATTTCAAAAAAGGAATTATTAAAGTCGGCTGTGATATTGTTTTGTTTATTGCAAATACCTGTCAAATTTTTTTACATTAGCAAACACTTGTCAAATCAGACAGAAATAAGTGTAATTATAATTAAGAAAAATGTACTATACAAATAATGAAAAAGTTGATATGCTGTGCTGTTTCCACAGCCGACTATAATAATTCTCTTTTTTTGAAATATTGAGCATAATTTAAAAGCAAAATGGTACTTATGATAATATCATTGTGAAGAGAAATTGATTTGGAATGTGATTCTGTAAAAATATACAGGGTGTTCTATTTAAAAAACAAAAGTTGGATATTTTTCCGAAAAACTGGTAGGCTATGGAACAAAATTTTTAGCACGATTTTGTAGACCAGCTTTTGTTTAATAAGTTTCTCATTTAACTTTTTTTGGTAACATTAATATTTCAGCAGATATAAGCTGGACAATGAAAAACCAGCCACACTGTATATTAATTATTTTCGCCTTTTTTTTATGAATAATAGTTCAACAAATTTTGAACTACTACATGTGGCAAAACATATTTAGAAAATTCACACTACGAAAAGTTTGTTTAAACTTTAAATCTAATTACACGTGGGCTGAGTATACAACATATTTCAAATGTACAGATAATTAATTATACAGAGAGTTAAATTGTACCTTTTTTTGGTCTCTCTTTAATAATACGAGGGTCAGTCAAATATAAACCGGACTTTTTTCCATGCCACTGAACGAGCTATCGTTTGCACCTGATACCCAATGGGACTGTTAATGGGGGTGTCGTGACTCATTTTTAGTCGAAAACATAACCTCACATTTGTTTGTTTTTGAGCTAGCACTATGGGTGAGCAAGTAGTGCCCAGTGCCGTTGCACAACGCATTGTTATCAAGTTTTTGGCGAATGAAAAAGTGAAACCCATCGAGATTTTGATAAGATTACGTAAACAGTTTGGCAATGAAACCTTATCTAGGACACACGTGTTTGCACGGCATAAATCGTTCGCTGGTGGACGTAATGAAGTGCAAAACTTGCCCCATCCGCGTCGCCCCAAGACCAGCATAATCTCAAACAACATTCAAGCAGTTCGAGGGCTTATTGAAGGGAACCGGCGGATGACATTTGTAAAAGCATTGGACTAAGCGAACTATTGGACAAAGTCAAGACATCCTATAGGTCCAAAAGACGTGGCGTTCCCATTCGCAGCGTGTTGCTCTTGCACGACAACGCTAGACCGCATACTGCCGCCTTAACCAAAGATAAATTAACAAAAATGCATTGGACTACTATTAAAAATGCCTCTTATAGCCCTGACTTATCACCGTGTGATTATCATTTATTCGGACCACTCAAGGAGGCGTTAGGAGAACAGCAATTCCAAAATAATGAAGAGGTGAAGCAATTTGTGTGTAATTGGCTTCGCACACGTCCCACTTCTTTTTACAATAAAGGAATACAAAAACTGCCAATTCGTTGGCAAAAGTGTGTAAATGTCAACGGAAACTATGTAGAAAAATGAGTTGTGCTTATTTTTGAAAATTTTTAATTTAATACAGAGTATGGAAAAAAGTCCGGTTTATATTTGACTGGCCCTCGTATAATATATTATAATTATGAATATAACAGCAGACTTAATGATAATGTAGATATCTAAATTTTGTTTTGATAGTTTATGCTAAAATCCTGCTCTGCTAATATGCAACTATTACTCTGTGGCTTGGGAAATAATAACAACTCCCATTTTATCTCACTAAAAATGGAGTATCATGTACAATTTTATAATGATATATATTTTCTTTGACGGATATTAACTACTCTTACACAAAATTATTTGATCATGTTCTTGGACATAATACTCTATTCCAAAATAATGCTTAAATATATTCTCATATACAATAGTATATGTAATGCCATATAATGTAGGTGATGCATTTTCGTAGGTCATTAATATTTATACAACAGGCAATTTATCTTAATCAGTTGGAGATTTAATAAAATCAAAATTATTGACGGGTATATTTTTGAAAAATAAAATAAGTAATTTAATGTAATTTATGTAAAGCTTTTTAATGAGTATGATAAAACAGTATAATGTTAAAAGAAGCATAAACAAAAGCAAGTGAATACAAACCTGGTAGAGAAGCAGAACTCGAACTGGAGTTCTTATCAAACTCATCGCCTGCAGGAGAAATGGTGTAGTTAGCAACAACACACTATACAAGCATACAAACATTGCAAATTAGTAACATTTTGTGCAGGCAGTGTCCAACAATAGCTACATCCGTACCACGAATATGCTCTATATTGTTGTACGATTGTCTGTCTTCTAGATTCCGTAAAACGTATAAATACTGTTACAATCACTGCAATTTCTATTTAAAATCAGTTACGATAACTTTGCAGGAAGTCCGTAGGTTACAAAACTCAACCACTAAACGGCAACCTTTTGAATTACAAACAATAATGCAAATCTAATATTTTAACAGTTGATAAGCTAGTGCAGTCACAAGCACAAATTCAAATTTTAATATAGCACATTAATCTTACCTTGACGATAATTTTCTCGCCCTGCTGGAACTTGCAAAAAGTCTCTTGGTGTAGGAGTTTGAGTTAAAGCCTTCTGTACTAGACCGGTGAGATTGGCTAACTGTCTTTCCATATGTTCTACACGAATTCTGTCAACAAAATCATACATAGAAGAGACCGAAAATTTATTTGGTGGGCCTTCAGTTTCGGACACATTGTATTTGAAGTCATTGGCTAGATTATTCGAAATATTTTGAAATTCTGATCATGTGGCTATTGCCACGAATTTCCAAACTTAAATGAAAAATTGGAAAATACGAACTGATTACATTACTCCTTAATCTGCACTAACTTAAATAAGCCACTGTGTTAAATACATTAATTGCTTTGCTAATCAAAACAATTTCTTTTTATAATTTTAAATTATTCATATTAAGAAACTAATGATTATTCAGATATGTGTAAAACTTGGAGATGTCTATTGAAACACACAATAATAAGTTAAGGTACTTATTATATATAAAAAATTAGGTTCACTATTGTATACACTCAACTATAAAACACAAAAAAAAAGAAAACAAAGGAGATACATGTGTTCACAAAATCAAGAACTATTTAAAAATAGTTTGTATTACCTAGTTACATCATAAGGAGCTCCTCCAGTGGGTCCTGGAAATTGAGGTCTAGGTCCTCTAGGTCCTGCTGTTGGTAATTTAACCCCATACAGAGAATATTGTTCGTCCAGTAATTCAGTATCACTAAAAAAAAATTATTTTATAAAAAGCAAATCAAACGAAGAGGTAAGTAAAACAAACATGCAATAAAAGTACGCTATGGGGTGTGTTATAATAAAAATGTTGTTTGTAGACACATTTTCTTCAACAAGTACTACCAGAAAATCCATTTAAAAATGTTATAGCAATAGGGCAATATTCGCCCAGCATTGGTTTCTTGAAGCAAGACAAATAGGCAGTATGAACAAAAATTTAATTATATGAAAAAAAGTTGCAAGGAGAAAGAATTAACACAAGCAAAGATTTATCAAAAATCATTAATTTTCCCAGCCAGATTTAGAACTAGATAAAATAAACAAGGAATAAAAATTAAAACTTGTTTCATACTTTTCGAAACGGTTCATCCAAAATTAAACCCCTGTAATAGCTCCATTTTTGATGATTACTGTTATTAGAATTTAAAAAATCTATAACCTTAACATAACATAATCAAAGCACTTAAAGTTATATTACCTGACTTCTTCATCAATAACAGGTGTAATTGAACCAGATCTAGATGTGTACTGACTGTAATAAGGATCTTCATAGCCCCTAGAACCTCGTTCGGGTGAGGACATATAACCATCTGCAGAAATTCATTAGAATTAAAATTGTAATATTAAAAATTGCATCAAAAATTACTAGATTAGAATAGTTATCTGCACCTGTATATATCAAAAATTTTGATATGAATAATAAATGAGTTAACAAAAATGAGATAAAACACTAATTTAAAAAGTAAAAAAGCTTGTTAATATTTGTTTATAAATATTGAAATGTACAACTTTTAATTTTAAACTACTAAAATTATTAACACAATTAAAATGAATGTATAAACTGCCTTTATTTATATACTTATTTGTAATGTATGTTATTTTTATAAAGAAAATCAATATGCAATAAAATAAAAAGTTTAAGAAATTTAGGCTTTATCTTTCATTTACTATAAAAAAATTGAGATAACTAGTCTTTTTATTTTGTTTATAAACAAACCGACACACAACAGCTACCTAAAAATATATACTACTTTTTGCATTATTTAGACATACTACATCAACAAATCAACTGCAAATCATCACACCATAACACACATTTTAAAACAATAAACCACTCAAATTTACCTAAAAATCAAAGGTATAATCAAACAAAATTATACAGCAGCAGTAAAATAATAAGAAATATAACAAAAATAAACTAAACCTCTTTAAATATATACATTAAAACGCTTGTGATGTAAAAAGCAGTTTTTGTTTAAAATGGCAGGAAAATTCTGTGAAACATCATAACTTCTTCATTTCAAACAACGTAACAAATTTATCAGTAAGGAAAGTAGTAATTAGTTTGAAAAACTAAATGTAATTAATATAAATGGATAGGCTGTTAATAGCCTTCTTTAAGATATAAAGAAGTTGTAGCTAAAAATGCTGTGTCTTAAATAATAGATGTTTTATAGTAATAAGTTAAATTATTCAAAAGGCTAAAGTGTACTAGTGCCAATTATAAATATAGATGTGAGAATTCTTTAAGAAGGTGGTATGGACCGACCTGGCAAATTAAAGAGAGGATTAGCAGGCCTTTGGAATGGGGCGAATCGATCTGGTGGTCGAGAAGAGCCATCACCTGAGCGGGGCCCCCCACTGGAGTATGCCCGTTGTGGCTTAGGGGGCGCACCTTACAAAAGTAATGCTTTCATCATTTTTTAGCAATAGCATAAAAGACAGTATTTTATTTAGATCATGCTACATAAAACTTGTGAGTACTGCTCCATACAGGTCTTGAAAAATTAATGCAACAATGAAATTTGATACCACTTCAAAAACAAAAAAGTGTATCAATCTCAAAAGTTTACAAATCCTTCATTTAAAGTTTTTTGTTTCCTCCTTATTTCTTTTAAATAGATGATAATACTTCATTTACAGATTTATTCAATAAATATAGACAACCAAAATAGTATTTAAAAACTTTAGTTCGTAATTAAAAGTAAAAATTCATATAAACGCCCTTAATTTGTATTTTTATTTTTTGTATCTGGCTGTTGAAATAAGCTCACAAAAATTATCTAGATTTTGTGCTTATAAGTCTAGCTGTCGAATATTTTATTAAAGCAGGAAAAGATTGTTTTAAAAAGGGATTACCAGTACAAAAATTTGGTTTTCCACATAGTTATTAGTATAAAATTTTTTATTACTGGGTAATTTGAAAGGATTTTTGATCATTAATTGCATTTATTACCTACATTTAATACAAGCCAATAATGGAGCATAGTGATTAAATGGTCTTAGCAAAAATGCAGAAATTTTGTGAAAGTGCAATTGCTTTTGCAATTAATAAGTCCCTAAAACAATATTGTGTTAATTCGTTTAATAGCAATAAAAACAAGATTTAAAAAGTTGTTTTTATAACCCCTCTGTAGCCACAATAGGACATGTTCCAGTTTTGTGACCTAGCTAGAGCATTAATTTTTTGATATTAACAGTTGTACAATTCATTTAAATAATAGTATTTATGTGTACTGTGTAGCCATGTTATAAATTACAGTTGAGATTCTTCACATTATTTTCTTTAACAGTAAAGACAGTAAAAATGTAATAAAATACAAGATACTAATTGTAGAGATCTGTTATGATTAGCTTATTCTCATTTTTTCCATCTCTATGTTTCTAATAAAAATATATATACAGAAAATAAATAAAAAATGTGTGTAAAATTTTTGTTTTTAAAAATCCAACTAATTTAACAAAATGCACAACAAAAATAAATTTTTAGATTAAACTGTTTTATTTTTTGGAATTGGACTAGTTAAAGGTTTTCAGAGCTTTAAATACTTCTTTCAATAAAATAAAAAATAAAACTTTTGTTTATCGCTGAATGTTACAATTAATAATATTTTATTAAGACTATATTAATTTTGGCAATTGCACTTATTGTGGTAACAACCTTCAAATTGTCAACTGATAAAGTAAAGACAATCCACTTATTGTTTATAAGTACTTCCACTTTATAAAAGGTTAATCCAACAGATTTTTGTTCATTTACTCTTCAATATGCTTTTCAAGTAAAAGTACTAATAGTGTCGACTAAAACATTTGGATCTATATAGGGTATTATTAAGCCAAAACAAAACACTACTATAAGTGTTTAATTTTAATTAATATCATGCTTGTTTTAAATTATTATACAATATTAACGTTCAACAGTTACTTAAAAAAATACCCAATTATGCAAGCACAAAATCTACAGAAAAAGTGATAAAAAAATTACCTGTGGGTAAGGTTTTTAATCGATCAGTTGGGAGAGCTCCGACTGCTGGAGAGTATGGTCTTAGAAGTGTTCCACCTCTAGGTAAACTTGCAGTTGATCCCATATAATAAGGAGCACCTTTAGCACTTCCCTAAAAAAAAATTAATCCTATAGCAGACAGCAGAAGCAAACGTTACTTCATAGTTAATAATCCAATACTTCAAAATAACACTCCATAAAAAAGTGTTTAAATAGCAGCAAAATAATTGTATAACATGAGCAATTTCTTTATTTATAACTTGGGAACCATTAAATAGATTTAAATTAAACTTTTTGGAGGTGCCTAGAGAAAATACTAGAGCACAAAAAATTAATTTGGCTTTAGTAAAGCATTTTGTTTTGTAACCTAAAATGTATAATAGTTGTAAATTGGGGCTTAACTTGTATGTATTAAAAAAATAATAATGTAGAATCGAAAATACGTAAATTATGGATGAAAGTGCTCGACTCAGCGTATGTGAGGATCTTAATAGTTGGGAGGTGTACGATTTCACTTGAACTTCCTATATCGCATTTTTTCACCTTTTCCGTGATGCGTGACAAAAATAGAATTGGACTAATTGGACAGTTAACTTTAATGGTCAGCATTTTTGAAATATACACTGTCAGGGCCAAATTGTCTTCTATACGGCTTAGATTACCAAATAAGATTTGATGGGGCACATCTTCTTCTTGGATTTTGATAAGGATAGTAAAAAACGCGCATTTGTGCAAATTTTGAGCAATGAAAACCGATAATAGCGTGTTTTACAAAAATTTGATTTCTAAACGTAATTGGAGAGTAGATGCTGTATACAGCCCGCAAGCAGATACACATAAAAAAGTTTGTTTTCAATTTTTTTTTGTAAATTAATGAAATAGGTATATCAATTTTCGTTCGACAAGTAGTAATTTGTAACATGGATAAGTTAAATAATTGTTTATGGCAGCAGTTCTGAACCAGTTTCCATTAATGTTCTCCTTGGAATCACTATAAAGCATTATGTACCCCTTGTCAATTAGTCCATTTCAAAACAATCTTATTTACGCATAGAACACAGTGTAAAAAATATTTAGTGCGAAAATTGTTGATTTTTGTTTCGCACCTATAAATTTTTCCGGGAATTGTATTTGACACATACCCCATGTAAAAGCTTCATGCCACCTATCTTACAGTATTAATGTTATTATACACATACATATATGCGGACTATATTGCAAAAGAGGTACCGACGCTTGGGCGTCCTTTGTAAAAATTGACAAAAACGGCTTCGACTATGTTAGCTAAACATGGCCAGGTAATTTTAGAACCACGACGTTAATAATTTTATAGTTATTGTATCTTATAAGGGGTGTTGTCTTACGGTATTAATGTTTTAATCCATATAGGAGGTATATATTGCAAAAGAGGTAACGACGCTTGGGCGTCTTTTGCTAAAATTGACAAAAACGGCTTTGACTATGTTAGGTAAACATTCCCTGATAATTGTAGAACCATGACTGTAATTATTTTCTAGTTATTGTTTCTTATAAGGGCTATTGTCTTACGGTATTAATGTTTTAATCCATATATGAGGTATATATTGCAAAAGAAGTACCGACGCTTGGGCGTCTTCTGCTAAAATTGACAAAAAAGGCTTTAACTATGTTAGCTAAATATGCCCAGGTAATTATAGAACCATGACCAACGATTTTCAAGTTATTGTATCTTATACTCTTATACTCTTACGGTATTAATGTTATTATTCATATATGCGGTACATATTGCAAAAGAGGTACCGACGCTTAGGCGTCTTTTGCTAAAATTGACAAAAAAGGCTTCGATTATGTTAGATTAACATGTTCAGGTAATTTTAGAACCAGAACTTCAATAATTTCCAAGTTATTGTATCTTATACGGTGTGTTGTCTTACAGTATTAATGTTATTATTCATATATGCGGTATATATTGCAAAAGAGGTACCGACGCTTGGGCGTCTTTTGCTAAAATTGAATTAATGAAAAATTCCATAGAATGAAAATGAGCTCTTAATTATTTTGTGGTATCTATGGCAGTGTTGGTTAGTTTCAAAATCAAATTAGCTGGCAAAATAGAGGAAAATAAGTAAAGATAAACGTTCTCTATGATAACATTAGCTGAAAGCTATTTTCTGGAAAAGTTGTTTAGCGCCACAGCCATTTAACACCTTCGCTTTCATTGCGCTTGTAAACGGGATTCTATTTCCGGAGCAGACGTCGTTCAAATTAGTTTAGTCATGCTTCATTTAAGCAGGAAATGATAAACGAGTGACAAGCATCCAGAGGTTTGAGGCGAATTTCGCATTAAAAGGGAATTTGAGGGATTATCAGAGTTTAATATTTATAGAGGGACACCTGGACGGCATGAACTACAAAACAGTATAAACACGTCAAACAGGTTCGTGTTAAAACAAAGCTGATTTAATTCATTCACTCGAACTGTGATTATGATGGGATTTTGTGGAAATTGAAACTAGATCAAAAATGGAAAACGTATAATATATTTCATCAACGAAATTCCGTTTTAAATAAATTTAATAAAAAATATTTTAAACCATCTAATACGTTACTTTCTACCACTCTATTGGAATCGCAGAGATACTTTTTAAGTAAGAAAATGAAATACGATTGAATAAATATTAAGTAATAAACCTTTGTAAATCTAAATTTATTCTTCTGGCGTTCATCTTACAGAATTGAAAGTTTGGAAGCTCTTGCATTTTTATTGATAATAATGTAAAGAAATATCGCACCTACGACGTTCAAATTAAAGTACACGTTTGTAATAAATAGCATGGGATAATAAACATAAAATAGTTTCAATATAATTTAAATTATTGTGAATAACATTTAACCGGTAATGTGTATAAAACGATCCCATTTCGCTCATAAATATTCCGATTTTCCTTCCGTGAAGCTGAATGATAGATAATGTTATAAAGTCATCACAGAACCTGTGCTGGTTTAATTAATTACCTACGCACGGCTTTGCACCTTTTACTTAATATTTCGCAATCGTAACATATTAACAATCTCTGAGATGAAACCTGTAACAGTGTTATGGCCTTTATACGGATATCACTCGAAATAAAACCTGATCTACAGCTATAGAAATTTAGAACTTATTTTTTTATGCAGGTGTGATAAAACGAAAGCAATTTAGGAAATTTAAAAACACTCGGCAAAAACACAACTATAACATTAGTTCCAGAATTGGTCTGGGATATATTATTACATGTTTTGGGCCATCTATTTACCAGCCACACCTTAAATAGCTACACAGTTTTCTCCAAAGATCCATCTGTATTTTATCGTTTACTTTTGGAAATAACCCCAACAAACCTGATACAGGTTCAAAGTTCAAGGTCCAACATGGAAATCTCGTTTATCTTAAGAGCTAAGAACTCAGTTAAATAGAAAAAATCGTAATTTGGTGCTGTAATTATATTGGAAAAAAATGTCATGGCTAACTTAGTTCAAAAGTTATTTAAAAAAAAAAATCGTTTTGTTCGTTATTTCTGTAATCTTTCGAGAAATAAAATTAAACACACTTCCTTAAATCAAAATGTTATTGTCTACACGCCAATCCAATTTTATCTTATAAGATCTAATCAGATCTTGTTTTGTCTTTTTCGGAATTTATTCATATTTTCACACCATGGTATGAAGAATTTTCCTATTTAATTAAGTACTATGGCATTTGCGGTGGTTATTTCTAAAAACAAAAAATAGTAATGATATTTTGTATGTTTTAGTTATACCGTGGGTCGGTCGGTAACTTTTTCGTCATGAAGGGCGCAATACAAAATTTGAAAATCACCGAGGGCGCATATCATATGCATTTATTTATAAAGAATCTAGGAATAGATATTGAAAACGACAAAATTCAAATTTTCAAATTTATTTTGAATAATTTAAACTATTAAAATCCAAATTCTTCGGCAAAATTAACATCGGCAGTCAACACATAAATTGTAATATGCACATAGAATAAATGCAGTGAATAAAAACAGCTATATGTCCTAGTATGCAGGAATCAAGGTATAAAGATCATGAATGGATATACAGTTTAAACTCTGCAAGGCAGCTGCCAAAGATGATCAGGTGACATAATATGTAAATTTTTTTAAATGGTTTTAATTCAACTGACGACAAAAGACTCGTATAGTGTATAGTGTTTAAGCTATGTCACTGTTTATTATTACAATTAACAGTAGCGTAGGCAGGGTGCTTCCATGGGCGAGAGGTTAATAAACGCAAAAAAGCCGAGAACCTTTTTTTTAAGTCACCAGTTTCTTTTTTAACAGAAGGATGCTTGATGCTGTCAGGGAATTAATAAAGAGCAAAAAACCAATGGGTCTTTTTTTTAAGGTCATTGGTCTCCCTTTTAGCAGAAAGATGCTTGTTACTTTTATTTGAGGGCTAATAATCCTCAATTTGGCCATAAAAAGTTTAAAGCGATTTGATTTTGTTTAAAAGAAAATCGATTTTTGGTCGAAAAAAGTGCCAAGGCACTTTTCCCATTTTCCACGAAAAAATTATTTAAGGGCTAATAATCCTTAATTCGGCCTTAAATAACGTGTACAAGAAGCTTCCTTTTTGTAGTATATTAGCTCAAAATTTACAGCTCTTCGGTCATTTATCAGTTTATTGCGGTCCTATGAGGGACGTCCTGATCCCCCTGCCTACGCCACTGGCAATTAAATACTTTTCGGGATTTTAATTTGATTGCAGTATAATAATCACTTAATTAGAAAACACCTTGTTAAATTTAGGTTAAAAAACCGCACGGATAATATGTTCCACACGTGTAAGCTTAGCCGATTTTTGTATGTGTATTATTAGTTGGGTACATATGGCAGGCGTACATACTACATAACGGCACATAGTGGCGGCTGTTGCTTGGACTGATTCGGGTTGTACTAAAATATGAATCTCTGGGAGGTCACCAAAGTTCCTGTTTACACACATACCTGGCGTAATATAAAACTTGCGATTTTGTAATTAATTTAAACTACTCATCCTAGAGTTACGACCTTGCCTAAAAGTTTTAGTTTATTTGAGAGCATACTGTTCACCTGTGAGTTATACTGGTTGTAAGCGAAATCATGCTAACCCCATACTTTTTTGTTTTTAATTTAAACAAACGGAATTCTAACACACGTAATACGTGTATAAAAACCATTTTTTTTTTGAAAATATGTACACTTTTACACGATTTTCTTTTCGTAGGAGACAGAATACCCTGTATATTTACACATTTTTGAAAATATGAATCATTTTTAATGCCACATAAAGTAGTGTGATACAGAAGTGATAGTAGATTGTTTTAACTGTTACAGAAACTAAAAATTGTAATATTTCGACTGGCTAAAGAATTTGTCAATAAACAAAAATTAAGGCAAATGTATTTTTACTCCATTAAAGCTATTGATTAAGGTTTACAGAAAAAAAATTACAAAGAAAGTATACCACAAAACATGTTTCTCGTAATTAAATTAAATTAAACTTATAAGTAATTAATTTTGCCGTTGCCTTAGTAATCTAGTTTTACTTATTACTAAATACAAAGTGACAGACATATTATAATTAAATTGTAAAGTCTCATTCGTGTTTTAATTAAAGCTGCCCGCTTGACCCACTAAAAATGACTTTTGACCGGAACCTTATTAAAAATTTCAAAAAAAGTAAACCGGGTTCATCTAATCGTTAAAACTTCAACTGTCGCACATGAACGATTATAATTATACCTATACGTTTTTTTAAACAAAAAAATTAACAATTAAAATAAAAGAGTGTTTACCAAAAACTGACCAGAAGGTTGAAGACATAAACTATCTAATTTTGTAGAAGAAATGAAAATTGTGACAGTACACAATATGATTTCAGTATTTAGCAAGCTGTATAAACTCTTAAAGCGTTTTTGATATTTCAGACTAAATTGTTTGCATTTGAAATTGCAGGTTAAACAAAAGTATAATTGAAATTGTATTTGCTAAGAGATGATATCGTGTTTCGTATTTCTTTGATTGTAATCCCTATAATTTTAGGAATGAAACTCGTGAAATTGCAATCACAAAGAAATGAGGATCATATTCAAAGCATGCAATAAGTCTATAAGTGTCAGATATCCTTTCACAGTAGCCGGATTCTAGATCGTCTTTATAGCATAGTGGTTTTATGATGATTCTTATCTGTTTTTTAGGGCAAGGTTATTGCAGCTTTAAATTGCGTTACAGCAGGATGTTACCACTACAAGTATATGGGTTAAGAGATTATACCCTAAATATGAAATGTGTTCCGTTTGTGAAGTACTAAAAGTAATTTTTAAAGATAAGAATATTTGTATGCCACTTCTAGGTGAATCTAAACAATAATTAACATATTTATCAAATGTGTGTAATGAGTTGGAAGTATTGTAGTGTAAATTTTTGAACACCAATATTCTACAAGACTGGAAAGTAAGCATTTTTATTTATTGTAAATACTTGACAATGGTGATGGATCTAAAGATAATTTATTATAAATAATATTGTATTAATTCCCTCAAGTAACGGTAATATTTGTTGCTATTCATCAAACAGATGCTTTATGATTTTTGCATCAAGCGTAGCATTGAATAACTTGGTAACAATAGTACATAGAAATTGAATTGCAGGTCAGCAGTTTGATAAATAAAACCTCTAAACAATACTTCTATCAAACACTATTAAGAGTCGAGAAAACAGTGTTACTTAAAACGTTTAGGGTTAGTTACATTTACGATTTTTTATTCTGCCTTAAAAGTAGCAAAGCAGGCTTTTGTCGTTCAAACTGAATCCTAATATCAATCACTATAGGTGCCATATTGTTGCCATAAACTCAGGAACAAATTACTGGGACAAGAATCCGATAATCCTTGTCGTGTGTCGTAAATATAATCTTTATTAAATAGAAAATGAAGTAGCTGATTGAGGGTTATTTAACAATGATTATCTTTAAAGATTCAGCTTATAAATATAATGAAAAAATAGTATGAAAATTTGTTTAAAATGTTCTTATTGAATTTAGTGAATAAATTTAAGGGCAAAGTTATAATATTAGAAACCAGTTAGTAGCAATGTTTGTTTTTCAACCTTTTGCAACATACCATCTGTCCAAAAAGACAGTTCATATCTAGTGTGGAAATGAGCAGGATGTGTCATTGAATATCGTCTGACTTGAACTAAGTTATCGTTGTTAATAACTACCTACAAATTGAAACGCTTGTACATAATTAACTTTAAGAGATACGACCAGATTTTTGTACTTATTTCTAGAGTCTTTTAACATTATTAATATTATCCTGCGCTTGGCTATCGTTTCCTATACGAACCCCTACCTAGTATACCCAGGTTTTTGTTGTTGGTATGTCTTTCTGTTCTTTCTTTTATAATTCAAAAATCACTAAACGGTTCTAAATGAAATTTTGTAAGTGTGTGTATGGGTTATCAAAGCAAACATTTACAGTTTATGGGAATGTGTGGCTATAACACATTGTACCACAAATTTAGTAGTTACAAAGCTTTTTTTTAAGTGATGAAACCTTTGTTTTTTATTTTGAAAATGAAACTGTACAATGTGTAACAAATATTTTTTGACCAAGTTGACTCATTTTAAGCGCTGCGAATTGAACAATTTTGCTCATCTTGCATGAAAATTACCGCTATCGATTTTACATTTTACTGGTCTATACAGATAAAAGAACTGTTTGATGAATCGATTTTGGAAAATATTGTTCATGAACAGGACAAGCAGACAGTTTTAGTTTAATAAACAAAATTAAGTTGCCCTATTTGCCAACAACTTGTCCAAATCTTGTTGCTATAATTGTTACGATGTTCTCTGAATGCGGCTGTAAAAGAAGTTTTGGTTTTGTGTCAAAGAGGTAGGAAGCTGGAGTACCGTAAAAAGAAAACTACCACGATGATGGCATTCATTATTACTCAAGACGGTTCAGTGAAACGTATCGAATGGACGAACATGAGCAGAATGCAGTGACCGTGTTAATATAAAACCGGTGAGTCCGCACACGTGAAACTAAATAAAACAAACTTTTATGTCAAAGTCATCAGTCGTAAAAGGAAAATTATTCAGTTTTACAGTACAACGCTTGCGTGTGATGTGACTGGATAAAATAAAACGATTATACATATGTACCTAGCTGTGTGTTATTTGGAATATGTGACCAGTGACAAATTTGTTTACTTTTAATAATTGGTTTTTACTGGTGAGTTTCTGATTTTATTTAATTTTGTTATTAACAAAAAATAAAGTCACACACGCAGAAAGTAAGATAATTAAAAACAACATTACATAAAACAAATAATAATACATAAATGAGACCTATATTTTATAATCACTTCAAAAAACTGTACTAAATTTGATTTTGAATTATTTGTTGTTCATTTAAATGCATTCTTAACCAATCATAGACGATACATTTCGGTTCAAAAACTTTAAAACTTCACCCTTAAACATTACAATCAAATTATATCGATTAATCGTAATACAATTCATAGAAAAAATTAAATATACATATAACTTCATTTTACTAACTAAGCTGAAAAGTTTTTAATAAAAAATGAAAGTAATTCTTTTAATTTTTGACTGTTTGTCAATCACTTTAACATTTGATGAACTAAGGAAGTCAGTTAAATTAATCAAACACTTGTTTAAAAAGAAAATAAGCCAAATATTGGTTATAAATTAACGACATTCATCAGTTTGGGTATCGTTCATTATTAACTAATGAAAATGAAAGAAGATGAATGTAAATTTACTTACTAGTTCGTTTAACCGCCAACTAGAAAGCAAAACTTTTAAAATCATTATTTTTTATAATCAGCAACTTTAATTATATTTTTAGAAGTAGCTCGAGATAATTAAAACCATTGAAGCTTTAATTCTATTCAAAGGCGTAACAAGCGAAAATTTGCAATAAACGTTTGTTCTTAAAGAACATGTTAAGTTTTTTAATACACAAAATATGTTTAGTATATTGTAGTGATAAAATAAATGTTTGTTGAAATTACGTTATGTCAGTTAAGTTCTTTGTGTTATTAAATAACTTATGTTTGACAAAGACGCTCTAGTAGAGGACTATAAAATAAATATTTTAGGTGACTTTTTATTATTAAAATATACCGTTCAATTAAATTGCCATCGTCAACTTAACTTCTGCGTATAAGTTAAGGGGAAGAGAAATGAAACGAGTATTCTCAAGTATTAAATTATATGATATTGATTATTAAGTACACAGCTAACACACAAATAGTTGTATTATTAACCTAATTGGACACAATTTAATTTGTGGGTGTATTTATTTGAACTAAAATTAAAGAAAAAGTTAAATTTCACTAGAGAGTTCTTAAGTTCTAATCATAAGGATCGCTGTAAAAATCAGTGACGGATTATATGTTTTTGAAATGTAAAAGACGTTTATTTCAGTTAAAATATTTGTAAAATGTTTACTTCACAAAACTGTGGTAATGTAAAATAAGAATAAAATAATCAAATCCTGATATTAGCTTACAAAATCAACATTCCTCTTTTATTTTTAATTCGTTAGATCTTAAATAACCTTTAATAGCAGTTAAACTTCAATGTTTACAACTTAGAAAAAAAAGTTGATTTACAGTACTACGTTAGTAATCATCTTAACTGTGCTCACTATAGCCTACATGGAAGTACAGTAAGCTACCATGTTTGAGTTAAATGATATATGTACACAAATAAATAGTGTAGCATGAATGTTGTGAATGTTGAATTGCGTTGAATAAAAGTTTGTGCTTTTTATCTTAGTGAGAGGGAAAATCTATCAAGCTTTTTCAATTTCACGTTGCAATTAAAAAGCAAGATAGTATGCCATCATGAATGCATTATTTGATGAATTGTTATTCTTATCAGCATACGGGTTACTCTTTTACGCGACATGTAGGTATAAATTTGCCAAGAAGACATGTACTTTCTAACGACTTAATTAAAAAATCAGTGAAACAAAAGTGAATGCTGTCCTTTATAGCTTAACCAACTATTAGCGATAAAACAAAGAGTTGATATAAAGGGACGATCTTTTATTTATTTTAGCTTTTGTCGGTGAAATTCCATCAGATGATATAAAAATATACACTGAGAAAGGTAAATTAATGTTCAAATCTTGTTAATTTATTACATACGTATATCATTGATCACTGAAAATAAAAAAATCTCATGTAAGAGTCATGTAAACCTATCTTATCCTCACATAGTAGTGTGTTGATTATATGAAGGAGAAAATTTAATCAGTTTAAATATAATATAATGCTTTTAGATAAATTACTTGTAGAATTTCATTTTGGGGAGTCGTTTAATTATTTTTGTGCATTATTTATTGGTATAAAGTTGTTGTAAACAAACGTTTCATAAGATTCCCTTCAGAATAGTCAACAAGAGGAAATGTTGATTAAATAGCAACGTTCAGTGAGTGTCAGTAAACCACCAATTTAAAAAAAAATACTGAATTTTGAATTTTACTTGTGTTTGATTGAAAAACCACCTTTGATTTACACGTTTCTGTGATATAATCAGGTGACCAAATCCTATAAAAAATTTGTAGTGCCTTTTTTTAAAAATTAAGTGGCAAAATTCTGTATTACGCTTTTCATTTTAGGCATCTTACTATTTTCTTTCACAAGTATACAACAATATAATAAACATTGTAAATATGTCATTAAAATTGACATATTATGCTTTTCAAGTAATTTTCACCGTAACTGTTAAAACAAATATGTTAACAAAAGATCTCTTTTCATTAATTTGAATAAAACAATTTGCTTCAAACTGTTTTACCTCGAGGTAATTTATTCAATAGCCATAATTACCCTACGACAAGGTCTCCTATCCTGCTCAATATTCAGTTTAAGAAGGTAGATGAGCGAAATTAAAAATTAAACGCATAACTGCAACAGAGCTACATTTATCTTTACAATGTTATTCGCGAACGACCAGGTATTAGTAGCAGATTTGGTAAACAGTTTACAGCTAGAATTAAATAAACTGGACCACACGTTTCTCACGTATAATCTAGCAATATGTCCTAAAAAAAACAAAAAAATGGCATTTTTAGGTACAGAAATAATAAGATCAAAGTAATACTGAGGAATAAGCCTTTAAGGAATAGGTAAACAATTATAAATTCCTGGGCTACTACATTGCACTAGCCAAAGATGCTGAAATCGAAAAAAAATTGAAAAATATAAGTATATCAATAAACAAATTGGAAAAACACCGAAAAAAAACATTCAGAAAAACACTGTAATTAAATTTTATAAATAGAAAACAATACAGAGCAGTGAAATAAGATTTTTAAGATCAATATTGGAATAAAGGCTATCAGGTGAAAACGTAAAAGCGAAATACATAAAGAACTTGACATATACAACATTAACGAAAATAATAATAGAATAGAGAACTGCCTACACAAAATGGACAATATAAAAAAAAAAAAAAACTAATATAAACCAAGAGGCAAAAGAAATATAGGAAAGCCATCTAAGAGATTAAACACTTAGTAACGCAACGGGCAAAAAAAGCCCAAAACATAATAATGACCCATAACTACAACATCAAAAACTGCTAATTAGGGAAAGCATTATTTTATAATATAAACATTAATTAATATTATTTGTACATTGTACAGTTAAGGAAAATACACATGTTAATTTTTAAATAATTATATATTTATATGAACTGGAATATATGATATTTAAGCAATAATTATAAAAAATGTATTGGCTATTATAGGATACGCTTACTGACGACAAATGTAATTATACAGTACGAATATTGTTTATACACATGTATATATGTGTTTTCAATGGTTTCATTTACTGACATTTTTTTAAAGTGCAAAACTAAAAAGTTTAACGTAAAACAATATAATAGAATCAATATTAATTTAAAGCTTCACAGGTAACTAATGAATGTTTGATATCTGTAATAGTTACATTTGGGTATTCAAATGCTACCAAGGAATGTTGATATCCGTTTGAATGTGTCCAACTTCGCGTTATATTTCCACACAGAATTACAATTTAATTACTCTCGGCATAGTTTTCAAAGTTTTGGAATTGTCATACTAGGTCACAGCCGCCATTGGAATTAAACCAGCAATATTGATTCTGTTTCGTTTCGTATGTTGCTCGATAAAAGTAAAATTGTAGCACTCGGATACAACTAATATTTGTTTTCGAAAACTGATTTTAATAATTAAAATTCTGATGGTTATCGTCAAAAGCGCATTTCTCTATCTCTAAATTCAGAGGAAATAATTAGAACAAAAAACCACTAAGCACACTATTTAGTTGAAGCAATTGCTTGCAACGTATATAATTTGAAGTTATGCTTAATTACACTTGCAGTCTACTTTTTGTGCTAAAAATAAATAAGAAAGTTGCAATATCTCCAATTTTTCAATTTTTATCCACATAAAATCAAGATTTTTATATTTTTTAAATATCTTATCAGTTAAAAACACGTGCAAGTTTTCTTAAATAACCATGAGAAATTAAATATGCCCTTTGTTCTAATTTTAATTATTTCACTTCAACTTTATTTACGTGGAATTTTCTTCTTTTACTTTCAGGTGAAAATGTCGTCAAAAGTCTTGAAAATGAGATGGTGGATAATAGCGCCAGTGGTTTTATGGCAAATAGACTTAATTATGGCAATTATTTCAGAGAGGAAAGTGCTGGGCATTAAAAGTGGAAATTTCTATGGTACTGAAAATTTGCAATCTCAGAACACAATAAATAAAGTCACTTTTACACAAAAGGGATATATTCAGGTAACATTTAGCCAATATTTAATTTGTAGATAAATTACATTTAGTAAAATAGCTCTTAACTAATTATGGTAAATCTCAAGGATTAGTTGTACTAACAGGCTGCGATCAAAAATATCACATGAAGAGAGTTTTTTTTTGTGTGAAATTTGTCTATAATAAATGAAAACAAACAAAATTTTTTCATTATGTAAACTTATTTTAATATCAAGTGCATCATAAGAAACTTGGTACATTTATTAACCCTCTACTGATAGCAACAAAGGTTAAATTTCTCCTTAAAATTAGTTTTAGATCATGCAGCAACTTTAAATCAGAATAAAATTTGCTAAAAATTTGACAAATTTCTCTATGTTGTCCAGTGCATCTAAATAAAAAGGCGGCATATTTATTTTCGGATTGTTGTAGAACTGCAATCTTTAATTTTGTTACAAAATAACAGTAACAATTTATAAAATTTGCTTACTGTACCTAAAAAGAATTTCAAACTATTTACATGTTTAATTGTGCACTTCAAATAACTTTTATAGTTTAATGTGCTGGAATAAAGGCAGCGCTCAATGTGAAATTTATTTTAGTTAGTTCGTTGCTAGCTTTACATATTTCTTACCTGAATCTTTTCAACCAACATAGAATTTGTAAATGCTTTCACTATTTATAATAACGTATTCTCTTTATTACAGTTTTTACGGTACATAGCTGACGTTCCGTCACTAAATGAATTTACTTTTTGCATATGGTTACGGAGTTCCAATCTAACTTACACACATCCTATACTTTCATATTCACGTGAGTAATAAAACATTATGGTTTTGAGAGTTTTTATCAATCTTACACATACCTTGGTTACCTACAATAACAGGAGCACATATAAATAATCATATTTATATTTATTATTATAGGTATGCATATATTTATACATGCTGCCCGTTATATATTTTATGTAAGTGCTTGAATAAGTAAAAAATCTAGAAAGTTTCAATTAAATTTGTTTACAATAAACATTATTACCGTTTCCTATAGTTACAATTGATTTTGATAATCACTGCTTGATTTAGCAATAAATTTTGTCCCAAATAAAAGTGCTATAAGCTTAAGTTTTAGTAGGAAGAGACAATTTTATCATTTGCGCTACTTCAAGAGACGAAAAATTTAGATTATTTTCATAACAAGTATAAACTACACGTTTTATAGCTGTAGTTTTAATTAATTACGACTTTAAAATATGTTCAAGTATAAATTTTGAATTCAGGCTATTTAATGTTGATTAAAATTTCATTACCGGCGATCCATTAGCTTGTCGACCGCTTTTACGCCTACTTTGTTATCTGGATAACGTTTTACCGCGTGACCGTTAGCTCACCTGGCAATCAAATTATTTCTCTTTCATCTTTAAGCCAAGGGATAATAAGAAAATGTTGCAGTGTAGTGTACTTTTATCCCTAGATAAACCTATGCCACAGAGAAAGCAGGAGGAGAATCATGTTTGTAAAAAATGAGCTAGTACATTTTTAAGGTTTTTAAAAGCAACGTTTTTTTGTTGTAAAAAATGGGTAATTTTAAATTACTGTTTCAAAATATTTGCACAACGTCACAGGATATAAGGAAATTTGCTGCAATTTATAATATTAAGAAGAAAAACTACAAGGGAGAGTTTTTTCTGGTCTTTAGTTAAAATAACGTCATTAATTTTACATTTAACCATAAATGAAAAACATAATGTATAGATGTACAAAGAGCACACAACTTGGTACGACTTTGAATTGGAAATCTGCTGTACCTATATCCTAGCTCCGAACTTTGAATAATATCTGAAGCTGTATTTCAATTAAAACTTTAAATTGCAATCGTAGAGTACCTACTCAGGAATGAGTTGTCTATTTTCAATTGGAAAATATATTTATCGGGAATAATAAAGGTGTTTTTTATACTTCAGCTACACACAATGTAACGATTTTTACGACTGTCATTTTTGTAATTATATCTTGAAATTGGCATGCAATAAATTAAAACAGGCAAAAAATTCAATTATATTTCCTCGTCAATCAAACCAAATACAAGGAGAGGGCGTCCCATCTGATTAAAACGGTTATGAGTTCGTCGCGCTAATTAAATAAATTTATAGCCAGTACAAAGTGAAAGAATCGCTCAAAACAAGAAAAACATTTAAACAATATTGAATCATTTTAACAATGTAATTTACAACTAAATAAAACCTTCGTAGAAAGGATATTACGATTGGTTGAAGCACAGTAACGTAGTTTTTGCCTGAGCATGTTTTTCTAAACATATAGCAAACAGTTAAATCACAACAGAACTGTATTCAACTGTTGAATCCTCATAAAGACGATCAATCAGTTTGAAGTTTCTTCGCCATTTCACCAAATAATAATTTCACGTCATCGATTTGAATGATTTTGAATTAATTGTACTTGTGTTTCAGAGCATGAAGAAGACAGATATATTCGAGCATGGGTTTCACCACATGGGCAGGATATTAACTTAGCGATATTGGAGAATGAAATATTCAAAATACCCGTTAAGTTCCAAGAAAACCAGTGGTACCATATATGTCAATCTTGGGCATCAAAACAAGGAGCTTGGAGTTTTTACTTAAACGGTAAATTAAAAGGCAGTGGATATCATCCAAAGGTAACTGACTTTAAGTGGATTACATTTTATTGCTACGATTAAATTGTTTTTAACGGAACTGGGTTATATATTAGAGATTACGTATAATTATGAACGATTATATCAGTTAAAGTATGCATGATTTTAATTTTGCCTTTGAGGAACGTTTTTTTAACATATAAATTACTAATCAAATGTTTGTTTTTTTGTTTCAATGCTAACAAACAACTGTTACTTCCTAAAAGTTCTAATTATGTTGACTTTCCGTTAACACGTGTGTTTTTCAGATTTTCAATACGTCTGTTTAAACGTTCATTATCATGGGTAAATTTAATATACAAGCGACATACAATTAAAATGAGAAAAACCCAAGAGACCGATATCAAATTTTTGCTAACTACTATGGTAACCGAGATACCTCGTAAAACATTCGAATTAAGTCCACTCTGTACATAAATAATTTTCCCTTGGAAATATTTGTTACTAAAAAGATGCTTTGTATTATCGTGGTATATAAAAGTGATAAAAACATCTTAAAATGAAAATGGATAAAAAAAGATTTTTGATTAACATACTGTATTATTAATAGTGTCTAACCAATACACGGAGATAAATGACATAGATTTTTAGATTACTGCTCACTTATTAGAACAGATACTGAAAATAAATGATCTTTGAATTACAGGTTCTATCACTATTGCACACATGGGTCAATGTATAGTTATAACCGGAAATAAATGCATTTTTGGCCATGCTTTTTTTGCTGAAGGGGAAACGGTAGTAAAAGTTAAACATCACAAAGACTTCAAAGTTTTTTCTACAAAAATTAATTTAGAAGTATAATTTGTATAACGAGATGAATGCTAACTAGGGAAGGTCACGATATCTTATCGCTAGAATCTGAACAAGGCCGTGTTTATTGCATCAATAACATTAAAACTAAATATTTTGAAGAGTTATACGTGCCACTGGCCATTTTCTTCGGAAAAGTTGAACAATAAAAGTAATTTTTGCGATCGCGTTGGCCATGAAACCGTCAGATATAAAATCTAAATTCTTCCATTTACCAATGCGTGCATCCTTTGTAAGGAAAATGGTGCAAAGTTTTTGAAAATATCTCAAAAGGTTCCGGAGAAAAACGTCAAAAACGAAACCCCTGCAAAAGCGGCATGATTTGAGAAGTTGTGATATATCTGTTATAGCTATATCTATGCGACTTGCATGGGCGTTACATAGGGGAAACCGTTTTTACAAGGGCCTCGTTTTTCGCGTTTTTCTCTTGAACCGTTTAAGATTTTTTCAAAAACTTACATCATTTTACCTGCAAAGGATGCGCGAATTGGTAAATAATAGGAGCAGAAGAATTTTGATTTTATCTGTGACGGTTCAATAGCCAACGCGATCGCAAAAAATTACCTTTATTATTAAACTCTTCAGTTTTTCCCCTATTTTTCCGAGAGAAATGGCCAGTGGCACGTATAACAATAAGCACAGCCTTGATCAGATTCTAGCGACAACAAATCATGACCCTCCCTTGCAAGAAATAATTTTGGAAAAACGATTTAATTAAATAGAAAAAGCTTTTAAATCTATAGCGTGTTCCCGATTTTGCAGTTTTAAATAAAATTGCTCTTTACCTTTTAGTGTAGGCGGTGTTTTTTGTTGATGGCATCTTACCTGAAACAAAAATAAAATTTGTTAATAAAATCTTAGAAACACAACTTAACTAATATGAAAATACTTATTTGAACTCATAAATACAATAAACTTGTGAATGAATTTCGTTCATAAAAATCTCCTAACGGATTGCAATAAAAAATTATGCGCTCTAACGATTGTGCTTTATCGAATGTATTTTGTTGTAGCTTCGAGGTATAAAAATTCCAAAAGGTGGTGATATAGTCGTGGGACAAGAATACACAGACTTTGACAAAGGTCTGGACGATGGTATAGAAGGGGACATTTTTGGTTTTAATATGGTGCTGGCGGCAGCTTTTTCTCCACCCGAGGTTTCTTCAAACTTTATTAATCCTTTAGAGTTCAGCCAAAGGCGCCACTTCACCGTCCCAAGATTAAACTACAATTCTCATGTTAATACAGCGCCGCTTGTTAACACGCATAACCAACGTACTAGAGGCGGAAGCACATGGAACGAATGGAGTTCACCATATAACAGGGAAAATTTCGATCGTGCAACCGACGACTATTTTATCAAGTCGCAAAATGAATATCAATCCAACTTGAAAGCGGCGGAAGATGATGTACCTGCAGTTCTGAGCTACTTCAAGATGGGAGCGAATCGACAAGCGAAGGGAATATCGGAATTCACGCAAAATCTGTTCAAAAACGTCTTCAGTTTTTTCGAATCCGACGAGTCTGCAAACGTTAAATCCCGACAAAGTAATACTGACCGCAGTAGCATTATCCTGAATCCCAGTAAAGTGGCTTATAATAGTAACAGTCGAGTTTTAAACGATCGCTCTAACTTCTACTTAAAACCGCTGGGTTTAGTTTTAATAGATTTAAGTTTTAATTGTGCCTTAGGTAAGGGATCTCCTTTAAACCATCCAAAGGTTCTAATCAGCTGGACTAAAACTCCTGTTAGGGTGTTTGGCGGGGCAATTTTAAAAAATATACCACCATTTTGCAAGCGGAACTATTTTGATCACCTCACTTGAATATAAGGAGATTAAATTAACTGTTAAGCTTTATGTACATAATGCTCTATATTAATTGCAAGTGAAAATTGTTCTTGAACGGATTGGTTAATATTCTATTGTCTTCGAAATATGGTTTGGTGTCTGAAATATTTTGTTGTTCGCAAGATTTTAATAGTATTTAAACTAGTAGAAATCAATAAAATGGACGAATAGCTATAGAAATGTTGTTGGAGTCGGCCTAATCGTTATAGACACTCGCCCTGTACAGAGAGAATTTCTTTTTTACTTCTTTTGTGGCAAATTTCTTATTTACTTTTTAATGGAGAATTTTCTGAATAGAATGTAATTAAGTTATTTCAATTGGAATGTATAACAGACTTGTTTCTACCTACATTCAAGTACATATTTGGATTTTACTCAAGGTGACAAAATAGGTAATTGAAAAAGCAAATATGCTTCATTAATAATAAAAGCAAATAAAGATACTTTGATTACTTTGAACAATAAGTTTGGTTATAAAAATGTTTTCTTTGTTACTATAAACATTTACAGATCCAACTTTAACTTCTAAAATTAACTGTTATTTCTAAACATTAAACGACAAAACTGTATTTTTGTTATTGCATGTGTCCTACTCAATATTTCAAGAGTAGAAGTGAACATGAAAAATCATATGTGACTGACTATTCATGATTAAGCTTTTTGAGTGGAAACATAATACAACTAGTTAGTAGACCATGCAACAAATTTGTTTATTTAAGCTTTGTTGAATTGTTGAAACTCTAAAATGTCATTTTGTAATAGGGATATGCTCAAGACATACATTATACATTTGGTGTTGTTAAACTTGTTGCAGGCACATATTGTTGAATTTGTAAAATGTATTAATGGCACATTAGTGTTGTTTCTTGTTTGTGTCGATTGTAGTTTAAGAAGCTTCACTTAAATAAATTTGTATCTGAAAAAATTTACAGGTGTTTACAAAGAAAGAACTTATTGCACAAAAGTAAGATATATGAATTAGGTATCAGCTGTAATATAGATGTGGGAGGAATGAAAACATGTGCCAAATAACTACTTCTAAATAAATGTAAAATATAATTAATCACCCTTGTTAAAAATTGATTTTGTTATAAACTGTGTTAAAAATAAATATTTATGTTAAACTTGTACTGATATTTTTTATATGTGTAGCTAGATTGACATTCTTGATAAACACTTTTATTTTATTTTTATTATGTGTCAAATAATTAAATAACACATATTATTTATCACAAAAAAACACACAACAATCGACAGATACGCGAAGATGTCGCGACACACCGGTTGAAAAGCACTGATCTAGAACATAATCTCTGCTATCTTAACCGAATTTCTGCATAAATAATCAAGTCTCCTCAGTTTTTGCTAAAAACAATTGCAGCAAAACAAATTTATGCTCAAAGAATGCATGCATGGGGAGGCGTTTTCCTCAGCAATTTGCTTGAAAAGAAATGATTCACCAGCTCTTAAGAAAAGAAGCTTCAAAATTTACTAGAATTACGTTATATATTTTGTATGTATGACGTATATAAGTTACAAAATAATACAAAAAGATTAATTATAGAAACTTTCAGTCATAAACTCATCGTAGGATGTAGCTTAACTGATTAATTTAGTTGATTATAAATTGATATATGATGTGTGATACAATTTTTTGCATATATTTCTTTCATAATGTTACCGCACTTGTTAAAGAACACTTTCACTGCTTTCTTTTGATAAACGACGATGTCTGGTACACACCCAAACCAGTAATAAACACACACCACAGAAGGAAAGTTATTATATAAGCAATAACATTAGATATTACGCCCAACGTTTACGAGCATATTTTTGGGCCATTTAATTGGGTTTGTTTTTATAACATTTTCATGTTAAAATTCTACGTTCATTTAATTCACTTAATTATGGCATGAAAACATTGTCTTAGGTTTTATTAATCAGTCGATTCGAGCGTACAGAATTTTACTTAATTTATACAAGTATAAACCAAAGTTTTGTCATGAATCATTAATTTTTGTTTTTCCTTAATTAACAGTTGGACTAAAGTATTTATAGAGTTTAGAAACGGAGAAGTGTGCTCATTACTAATATTTGAAAAACGGAAATATTCCAATGTTTAATGACATAATCATAATGTGTTTGTTCAAAGTGAAACAAATTCTGACCATAATTTAATAGCGAGAAAAATGAGACGACAGGTATTGTTTAAGTAGTTTTAAAATATATTTTATACCACCATAATTTAAACCAGTTTACCTTAAAAATCATAAAACCTAACAGTCCTTTGCAACACTTCATACATAAAAGTATTGACGGTTAACGATAACGCAGTAAGAAGAGAATGTTGAACTGTCCATTATTGCCATAATCAAAATTAGAGTCCAATCAGAACGCTGTAATTTGTGTTTTTATGATTTCTATTTCTAATTAATTAATTAATAATTTAATTACGATTACAACCCTTGTTTACTGCAATTAATGTTGACCCACGGACACTAAAAAATTAATCGATGGATTTGCAATACATTCTTAATTTGTACATTAGAAGTTGTATCTGCATTACATCAATCGAGTTGTTTGGTTTGTTAACAAGTTTTATATGACAGATGTTGTGTAATGACAATGTTAAAAGCTGGTTTTGCTATTACCAACACTTCAAGTTATTAGTTTTATTTTATCCATAGCATCAAACGACAAAAGTTGGATATCTATGCGCATCTATCAGGTTGCTGGAAAAGCACTACTTTAATTTAAAAACTTGCATTAACTCTTTGACGTTAATGACGGAAATATAAACTATAAAAGGCTTTTAAAATATATTTATTATAAAATGTAACGGGTAAGCAGTGTCGATGCTGCATTGCTGGTAACACAATATAGTTAGATTATTTGTTGGTCGTTTGAACATGCCTTTGAAGTGCTAAATTGAATACAAGAAAACGCAGATACATGGTGCAACAAACAATATCAGATTGTCTACAAAGTGTAGGCGATATTCGTGTTAAATTGGCGTCAAATAATATGTATAGAGACTGTTTATTTCAAATTTATGAATTATGCTGTAATTATTCATTTTCAACATTAATTTTTGATTGCATATTTATATTATACACTCACAGATTCAATTATTTATCAATTTTTTACTTTAAACCTAAACAATATGTTTTAATTTAATAATTTAGGAAATATATGGTAAATAACAGCATTGTATATTATGGTAAATAACATATATTATAACATTATGAATTTATTACAACATAAACCTAAAATTCGCTATATATTTGTTTCCATTGTAAGTGTTATTTCGCGACATCCATATTTTGTCCAACAAAAGAGTAGAGAAATGGTTATTACGTTAACAAACATAGATCCCATTGTTGCATTGCGTAATGACAAACTGGTGGCTATAATAATGGTTATAATAAATGAGATATTTGCAAGACACGTGCGGATATTTTACACAACGCGAAATATTTTCACTTGCTAAGGAAACATATGCCGTTAATGAGCAAGATTTTGCGTCAACAGCTGCTGGATATTGCTACTGGATTTCAAATACATATCTAACGAAATTAAACAAATAAATGAAATGTTAATCAACTCGAAATTTCTTAATATATACTGATATAACTAAAATTCATTGCTACATACATTCATTAATTTGTTCGCTTTTATTAATATGTTTAGCTGTTAAAAAAATCGTAAAACGAAACGAGATTTTTAAAGAATACAATCATTTAATATTTATGATAGCACTCAGACGTAATGCCAACATGGCTATGGCTATTGGTCGCTATTATTTTACGTTGCATTTCGATAAAAAGTAATCTAAAATAAAGTTTATTATCTTAAGCTTGTATTTATGGTTGTGTTAAGTGTATTAAATCGCGATGATCCGTGATAACGTTATTTAAAAGTTACGATAATTTAACAGATGTCGGTCAATTGGTCTCGTTTAACTGAGATGCAGTTTGGTACACAACTACATCAGATGCAAGTACAATTCCCAGTGATCACGATAATAGATTGAGTTCGGGCAGGAAATCTCTAGCGTCGAGTTTAGTACCCGACTAGGAAATACAAATCCAGTTAGGTAGTTTCCTCCCTGAGACTAATAACCTGTTTCAATTCTGTACACTGACATAACTTAGGTTGCATTAGGCTATTACGATCGTCTGCCTATTCCAGCCACCAACAACTATTAAGTTTAGCGCATAAGTTATAACAGTGCTGAAGCACATGTCCTCACCTAACAGGAATCATAGTGTGACAATGGTTTCCTTGTATATTAGTCAGCTGCGATGTTATAATACATTTCAGTACCATAAAATCCTTATTGAAATATTGATTTTGACCTTGTGAAACAGTTTATTCGTTTCTGGCTAGGATTTAGGACACCGAACGAAAATTAGGTTTGGAATAGAGCAAGGCTCAGCTCCATACTTAATACACTTGGAAAATGATTCGTACGCGTGCATAGCTCACGGATCTAATGCGTTAAAAAATATATTTATGACATGTTACAATTCAATGTAAATCATTCAGGAAGCCGTTAAGATGATAAACTCATGAATAATAGTAAAATACCATTAAAAGTAAATAGAAATATAAAAATTAAATATTTATAATTTTGCAAATTACGCACTGCTGGTATAACTGTAAAAAATGTAAATTGCGCCTTAATGTAAATTGCTTTTTATGTAAATGAGTAGCTATATAATTAATTGTTAAATGTACAACAGCAGGGGTGTCCAACACAGAGCTCGTGATCCACGTGTGGATCGCTAACATTAAAACTTTTGCAAGGTTAGGTTGTGATAAATCAATTTTGCATATAAAAAATGCGATATACTTGCATACTTACATAGCGTTACTTATTTTCAAAAATTTATTTGATTGGTATCTAGTTTAGTTTACATAGCAAGAATTCAAGATACGAAATACAATGTGCTTTGCAAATGATAAAATAATTATTGAATTAATAACTAAAAATTAACGAAAATCTACAGAACTGAGTCAAGCTAGCTAACAAGTACCGTATTTAAGATGATTCTAAACAATTTTGATTCACACAACTATAGGCCTGTCCAACTAGCTTTTATTTTTATAGTAAGTACATTACTGTACATTTTTTGAAGTAGTCTTTTTTAATGACACATTATAACCAATAAAACTAAATGTAACGATATTAAAAAATCGAATAAAAAGCAAAAATAAAACGATGCACATAGCTGTTGGCGGCTTTTGTATTTTATGCTCTCTCTACGTGTAAGTTAAAGTTTCGATATTTCAAGAACACATGCTGCCAGCTAAAAGCGGTAATTTATCGTTAGTTATTTTATATTTGCAAAATTTATAGTAGAAAATGGCATTAAAAAATGCAAATACATGTATTTGTAAAGATAAACTTGTTTTTCTTGCAATTATATTCAAGTTATCCAACAGACAATTAGATATGATTAAAATTATATGTATGTTGAAGCTCAATAAATTAATGTTATTATGTACACTATTAAGCAATACGGACAATAAAGTTGTGAAAAGAATGCAGCATGCAGTTATAAAGAATTATGATAATTGTACATACATAGGTACAACAAGCTGCTTTTCTAATAATTTCATTAATGAACGCGTGATGATATATGAAAATGATTTTGTACAAACTTAAACAACCATTTACATGGAAAATATTTCTTAGATATTACTTTAGATTAAAATTGTTATTGAAAAGCCACACCAGGAAGTGAATTACACCGATAACACAAGCAACATTTGTTCTAAGACAAAGGATATGCGAGTTTTAAACAACATTTCCAATGTTACATTTTTCTACGTAAGCCCTCAAAATTATTACATGCACGGGTGAGATTTTCTATGGTTATAACAGGAATTTCATTAATCGAAAGTGACAGAAAAATAATTGTTAAATGGGGTTTAAAAATTTGGAAAAATTAAGGCCTATCACGTTTTTGCTATAATGTTGTTTAATTCTTTCATCAAACCGTATTTTCTTGTTTGATATACATGATAGTAAACAACTTTATAAGAAAAAGTTGTAGATAATTCATTTGATTGAATAGGTATCAGTATAAAAATCTTGTCTAGCATTGATTTGTGACATACAACTTCTTTTTTTGTAGTAACTTTATGAAATAGCTCATTTTCGCTGTTTTCAATGATACTGCAATGTCTTTTTATGATCACTATAATTATACACTCATTTTAACTTGATGTACAACAAACACTGTGCTGGATTTAATACATAACTATATCAGGATGTGTGTATGGAGTATGGACCGACTACGAAAGCAAATTATGGTTCAGTTTTAAAGGAATCTCGATTTTAAACAAGTTCATTTAATTTGAAATAATGGTTGAAACTGAACAGCGGCTACTGCGGGATTTACATTCACGGGAGAGCTCGACGACTCAAATAAATCACTTGCAGCCAAAATAAACGAATGGAATATTAATAAATGGAATCAGATATTCCATTCAGAGTATGTGATATGCTTCACTTTTTGATTACGGTATTAGACATCTCCTTCTCGCAGGCGCAATAAAGTTCACTCTATTTTTGATAGATAATTCTTTTGCATAAACGTAATTTTAAAAAAATATTAGGACTCTATATATACAACAGGCTATTTAATCAAAAATGTTAGTAATAAACAGTCACTGTGTTCCATATTTACTACATTTATACAAACTGCAAAATTACATACATTTTAAAAACAATCGTTGTTATTTTTTATATTTGAAAGCTTCTGGAAGCAAAAATAATTGTTTTACTAGGTACTTTTTAATTTATAACGTTTATTTTACGAATTAAGCTTTTATTTTCACGAGTGATATATTCATAAAACGCATAACTGTTAACTCTCACTTGTCGAATCGAATGAGAATGCTAAATATACTGTCCTGTAGTTATTCAATTGGTCAGCAACATTAATATATGTACATTATATACGCTAAGAACGCTAGTGCGATGGTTTTTCATATTTTTTATTAACAAAAATATCAATTAAAGAGTTTTCTTTTGTAGAAAGTTCACCCAATTATATTGCAACTCCTAATTATTTTATTTCATTTACTCTTACCATAAAACAGGTTACGGATTATTATATTGAGATTGTATGTAGGTATAGTACAGGTTGTACAGTTTAATTGATTTTATCATTTAATAACACATTATGCCATGCATACAAAAACATTTCACCAGCAATCACCATACATAAATAACGAAAACAATCAATTATAATAATACAGATGTCCAACAGCCGACACAATTGGCGATACTGTCACTATATTTGATTTAGTTATGATTTGTTTCAATTGCCTATGATTCATTGAATTAAGTAAATCTTTTTGTAATATTGTTGTGATTAGCTGATATCTATTGCCACATTTTGATTCAGTAACGGCCATCATTTTGTCAACCTAATACAAAATTTCTTAACTTATCATACAACCTGTTTTTAAGTAGTGAAACTGGAGCAGCTAATATCATTACGTAATATTATTTTTATAATGACATTAATAAAAAAGCGTATTTGCCTTTACCTAATGTATTTTACTCTTAAATTGGTTTAAATGAAAAAAAATTCTTTCAGCTTATTCCTAAAAAATATACAATAATGTCGTGCAGTTATCCGATATACAGCTTCTTACAAGGAAGGGTCACGATATGTTGTCGCTAGAATCTAATCAAGGCTGTGGTTATTGCATCAAGAACATCAAAAATACATGTTCTGCAGAGTTATACGTGCCACTGGTGATTTCCAGAGAAAAAAAAAGTGAAAATAAGAATATTATATTAATGTAAGCATTTAAAAGCTTACACAATTAATAAAATCTACTAACGATCTAACTAAAAAATAAATGATAGTATTTTATGCAAGGCGCAAACTTTTCTAGATAATTAAATACCTCAAAAAGAAAGCAAATACAAACTTATTCACGTTTTTCTAATGATTAAGATATCACTCCGATATCAAAAGAATGTCAATTAAATGACTGTATTTTTATGAATAAACATAAAAATTTTAACGTTATTAACTGAAGTAAAGGAATGTTTGATAAGTCAATAAAACGTGAATATACTTATGAAAACTTTCAAGAATCCATTGCAAAATATATGCACTATAAAAATTATTTAAACATCATTTTCTAAACGCGAGTAATAAATTAACTTATATGTGATCTAAGTATGCGTTAAAACTTTAATTTGCATTTTCTTTTTGTATTGTTGCAAAAAAAACAGTTTCAATTGTTTACAAACGATTTTTTAAACTGCTGGTTGGTTGTTATAGGCACAATTTGATACATTTTTACTTTACATGTAGCTAAGGAGAGCGTGGTTTTCATAAAATTCTGAAATACATCTGCAATTTAATTAAAACGTTTCAAACGTCAAATTACTGTACAGTTCGTCTGATTATAATTAAAAGTATGACATTTTAAAATATAAATTTCCCTAAACAAAATGAAATTGCCAACCTCGTCGTTAGCACGTTACGTAGACTATCATAAAGAGGTTAATTATTAATATTATGTAATTATCGAACGCGTATAAGGTATATCAAGTTTAGATGAACTTTGCTATTATTTTTGACCTTAACATTTCTAATAAAGGACAAAAACTGTTGCAATTTCTAACAGACAAGAAGCTTGCACAAACTGTCAACTTTCACGTAAAATTCTAGTTCTTTAATAGAAAGAGACAACGCCCACTTTGCCATTTTCATACACAGATGAATATATTTAAGAAGCACTAAGGAAAAAATTGTAAATTACTTTGTTGATATTTTTTAAAGTAACAACAATTTATTATTTCGAACAAGTAAATTATTAATAAATTGTGCTTGGTGCGATCCAAAGCTGCAGCTAGAAAATGTGCCGACGTACTGAGTTGTGAGTAGGCTCATGTATCACCCTTTTATCTGTAGCCAAGTGTGAATTAACGCGTACTGAATATAAAGTTTTAATCCGCTTGCTCCATTTCAAAATAGCGGTAAAGCTTTTGTTTTAGATGGGATTAAAAGGCAACAGCAACGTACGAAATGTTAAAAATAGCTTCTGGATAAAATATTACTTGTCGTTCGAAGACTTTACGAAGTTAATTCTCGCAATATTATTCTTTAAACTAAAAACACACGATACGATTGCGGCTAGAAATGGTTTATTCAAAGTGATTGACTTTAACTAGACAAAAAGTTTATAGCAAAAGTGTTTATGTTTTTTTTAAGAACAATTGTTGTCAATATTGCCAGAAACCCGAACAGTAAGAATACCGGTGCAGTTTCTGTTACCGATTCAGTAAATTCGAACTTTTCGGTTGTCATTTTGATTCAAGATTTTTAGTATTGTAACGAATCAGTAACTGGTTTAGTAGAAACGGTTCGTTTCTGATTCAGATCTGACGATTAAAAAAAAATTAAAAATCATTAACAATAAAACGCGTAGGAAAAAATTCTAAAAATATGTATTGCTGTTTTTCTATAATATATGTTGTTTTATTGGTCATATCGAGAGGAACTGAAGGAACTGAAACAGAAAAATGAATTGCTGAAAAATTAAAACAAGATAATAAAAGAGAAGATGAAATTCGTAGAAGATAGAGTTAGACGACTGGAAAAAGATAGAACCAACAATAATATCGTTGTGATCTTATACATGAATTCGAACACCTTATTGAAAGAAGAACAGGTATAAAAGTTCAGATTAAAAACGCCTACAGATAGGAACAAAAGCATGTAAGTTAGAACTAGTCAAACCACTAGAAAGAGAAAAGGAAAAACAAGTATAAGTTAAAACAACTCCAAGAAATAATATATATAAACAACGAAATGACAAAGGAGGAACTGGAAATTCAAAAGAAGCTAAAACTAGTAGCGGAAGAAGAGAGAAAGAAAGGAAGAACAACGAAAATAGGATATCAAAAGATCACAATTGATGGAAATGAATGGAGATGGGACAGGGAGCAGGAAAAGTTGAAAGAAAATAAAACAACAAACCATCAACCTCCAAAAAACTGATATTAAAGAATAACAGAAATATTGCTACGATTTAAAGAGAGAAAAAAAACAAATAGATTCATCTGCCGAGAACATTCAAAATGTGATACAAGTACTAAAAGCAATTGGATAATAAGCAAATAAACAATAATTTTTAGATGTTACAGATTAGTGTTTCATTTCTATAAACTTCTGATGATAGCAAAATGATTAACATAATGTGAATGTTGCTTTCGATCTGGCAATCTGTCACCATCTTCATGAATACCATGTGGTATTTATGTTCGACGAAAACTTTAATTTATTATTTATGTTTTATTTTAAAAAACAACAGGTTTAAAGTCAAATCGAATTATAATTAAGTAAAAGAATATTAATGGGGAACCAGTGAAACGTTTTTAAAATCTTAACATTATTTATTTAAAAGACGATTTCGCTTATATCCATTCCTTAAGCAATATTTAATGAGGAAATAAAATAAGTTAATATTGTTTGAGTATAATATTGACCCAATTAATTCAATTAGCTTAAATATAATCGAAACTTATAATGTGATTAACATAAACACAGATTTTAACTTTCTAGTGCAATATATTATGTCAAATGCTTTTACTGCAGTAATGTAAAGTAGAAACAAGAGAAATGAAAAGCCATATTTAAAAAAATCATAACGTTTTTGTTTACAAAAGTCGATTGTCATAAATATAGGACGCATTAAATAATATTTTCCCATTTAAAATGCACTATTATTGCAATTTTTTAATGGTCGAAGCATATAAAATATTGTAATAATTGGATTGACATACGCACTTAGTGATAATGTCAGAAACCTGACCAGTTTTCTGGCAGATAGTTAATTATGTCAGCTAGATGTTTGTGCAAATCATGTATTCACCTCTTCTTGTAATAAAATACAAATTAATTGTGTTACTACAAGTATAAGCGCCCTAAACTTATTTTCAGCGATCATTTTAATAACGACATATTTCTATCACTTAAAGAAGAAACTAGAATGTAAATTTAACTTTTAAAATTGCTAAACAGCAAATTGTCAATCGAAGTTTGAGCGGAACAACTGTAACATAATGAAAGTTTCTTGAAGTTATGCGTGTGATAGGGCATTTTACTTTTACTTTTCTTTTTATTCTTCTTGCATTTCTTCGCAGATCGGCTGCCAGCACGCTATTATCGTGAGAGACCTGTTACATCATTTGGATTAGCACCCACCCATAAAGAAAGCGCTTCCAATAATTAAACAATTGCGTTTCTTTATAAATTATTAACAATTATGTCATAAGAAATGTTGTGTGTTTTCATGATTGCTTATAAAGTAGTACTTTACTAGCTGAATAGTAGCTTAGCAGCGTTTCCCAAAAAAAAAGAGTAATGTATTATTAAGCTAATACATGGTTTATTTGCCATCCGATCAAATAGTTATGTAAGTTATCATGGTTTTGTATTTATCTTTGGAACTAGTAATCCGATTGTCAAACACTTTGGTTTAATAGATTCGTGAATGATTAACTATCAGGAAATTTTAAAATTGCAAAAATAAATCTGCCAACTTGTTTTAATAAAAATCTGTTTTAACTAAAATATACAACTTTTTTAAACCATTGTTTAATGTGGTGACTAAAATTTGGATCAAACATCGCGTGTCAACTAAAACTTTTATTTAAAAAAAATAGAAAATTACCTTTGCTTAGACCAGGCAACAGTTACTCCGTAATTAAAATGAATTCACAAACGCTGTCGAAGCCTCTTTTTCGCAAACTAATACATTCTTTGCATCGTATGAGAGTAAGATAAAGACTTAATACTATGAGTAATTTGGAATTCGCGTGCTGTTTATTTACCGAAGGGATATTACTGGCCTTTGGCAAGACCACAATGCTAGTAATTCCATGAAGCGTTAATCTGTGTAAGAAGCTTAGGTTAACCTAAATAAATTTTTATGAACTAGCGAACATCTCCTAACGAAGGTTACATAGATTTATATAGGATTACATAGATGAGAAATTAAACATTAAACAGTTTGATGATTTAAATATTTGTCGAAAACTTGTAATATTTGTTTAAGTCTTTCAGTGCTCTATTAATAAGGATAACATTCATAATCAATAAAAACTTTAGAGGAAGATGAATTAAAAATCTTCAACCTTTTTATACCCTTCATCTCTAGAGAAAAGTGTAAATGTGCTAATGGTTTTATCTGAAAAATAGTTGATCCACTGCCACTGAAAAAAATTTATTATCACTTGTTTCAGTTTTAATATTATTTGAATATATTGTCACGTTTATATTACTTCAGACAATGCTATTCTTTATAGCACATATAACTTTTGCATGCAAAATGTCCCATAAGTCTAGTTTTATAAGAATATAAACGGTGTGTCAGTTTTATTGAACAAAATAGACTTAAGTACACCCCAGAGTAAAATACTTAGGAAGTGAAGCCCTTGCATTTTGATGGTCCTCTGCACCTCACCTCACTGACTAAGAGAAACTAAGTTCAAACAAATTTGAAAATGATTATATTTTTCAAATTGACAGGTATTATCTTGCTAATATTAATATAGTATTGATTTGTAACACGAGATTAATATTATATGAATAGAATTTTAATGTTTTAAGTAAACATTCCAAACGGTCTATGAAAAATACTAAAATGCCATTTACAAAAAAAGAAATGTATATTTGACTTTAGGTGAAGTCTTAACACATCAAAATGCCACATATATGAAAATATGAATTACATGTACTTAAATTATTTGTTTATAGGATTCCTTTTTAGGATTTTTGGTTTTAGTAATTTTAGTATATCTTACTTATTTTTCAAACAAACATACCACTAACCTAAGTTTAATTTTATTAAATCGAATTTGATTTTTAAACCTTTTCGCGCAGTTTGGATTTCTGTTGGTGTTAAAAACAGATAATCGTATAAAATTAATTTTGTGTTTGTATCTTTGCAAAAGCATGATAATTAATCAAAATTCAACATGGCCTTTATAATACATTAATACATAATGTATTATGGCTAAATAATGCCAATGATTACAATAATAAATTTACAGAAATACTTTTTACGGTGCAAGACGTAAAGACCTTTTGTACCACATATTTTTTATACAGAGCTATTGACACAAATGAACTAATTGCTATTATCGTATACCTACTACACTACACAGAACATAAACACGGATTTTAGTAACTGTAATAGAACAACATAATTCTGTTTTAAAATAGTTTTATTGAAGCTATATATTTTTATTGATTGCTGTCTAGACTAGCTCCCACAATGTTTTCCGGTTTTTATTTTATTGCCATTTTTGCGGTAAGCCGACAAGAACTTTCCACCAAGCTGCAATTGCATTTTACTAGCTTGTCGTATACGGAGAGCATAAGACGTCGACGAGAAACTCATAATTAAGCAATAAAATGGATGATTCACCCATAAAATTAATACGGAATTAGTGAAGCACGACAAGAATCTGTCTATATTAGCTACTTACAATTAATTAAAGTTCGAACGCTAACAAAACAAAAAAAAACAGTATTTTATAAAATTTAAAAAATATAGTAAGAATGGTACTGATTGAAAGTAATATCCAAAATCGCATTAATTTAAACAACATTTAAATAACTAATTCTTTTTTGGTAGTATCGTATAGAAACTTTTTATTAATATACGGTTTCTGTAACTCAAATATCAGTTGAAATTTATGTACATTAGCGCCAATGGATAAAATAAATTGCCAAACAAAGAAATTCAAATCATAATCAAAAACGTACAAACATGTTCTGTATCAATTAAAAACTTAATTAGCTAACTTTCGTAGATTAATACTGCATTAATTTAGATTATTGGTCTATTATGAATTTTAAAATAATACGCAAAAGTCTATTGTAAACTACAATCCGTATAAATGCCGAGCAATGCAATTCGTTGTGATAATTGTCGGAAGTATTTTAATACCGACTCACATACTAATTGCTTAATTTAAACCCATTGTTTTATACACAATAAAATATTAGATATTTACATAAGTAATTATGTATTAACTTTAATAATTATAATTCAGTATATCGTGTTTTACCATTTGCATGAGCTTGACAAGCACATTAATATAAAATATCAATCAAAAACACGACAATAATTAATTTGGTTTTCATAAATTTGCTATGCAAAACTGCGGTAATAGGTTGGTAACATCTGTTTGCATAATTTCGCTGTCATCATGTTTCTCACAATATTCACGTTACTGGTAAACCAAATGAATATTACATTTAGTTAACATCATAATTTAAAATCAATGTTCAACTTAGTAGTACATAAATTGCTTTCAAATATTTAGAGGTTTGCTGTAGTATGATGACATAATAATTATGTGTGTAAAAAAAAATAAATCTGCTGCTTCAATTTTAAAATTAAAACGTGGTCTAGTTAAGTGGATCATTAACTAATTTTGTTTGTTTTGTACTGTGATTACTAACAAAATATTTTATACATCCTCTTTTTGACGGTACTAAATTTAATTTGTTTTTGGTGCGGAAATTAATGAAAAACCTGGAAACCCTGTGGTCTCTTTTTATTAAGTAAGTCACATAAATCAACACCCACATTTCAGTATGAATTTAACTACTTTCACTATGTGTAAACAAATGAACTTGTATAACAACGAAAATGTATGTAGACTCCAGGTACATTTTTTTCCACATTTTTTATACAACAACCAGAAATAAATGTATGAACCAGTCAGTCTTTTTGATTAATCAAAGTGGAATATGCTTATATTTATTGTCAAATGGTAAAAACTAAGTATTTATTATTATTATATTATCCTGCAGAAATAAGTAAACTTATTAACCATTTTTATTTAGTAAGAGTTTCAAGTATTAAGTGAAATCATTATAATAGTCTCTGCGATTTTGCATTTAAATATTTAGACGCTATAAAATTACATGGCTTAATATTTATCCAGCTAATCATCAATTTTATAAAAATCTGAGACCAAATTATCTGTGTCATTAAAGCTATGCGATAATAATATAATTCTATATACGATTCTATGCAAATCCTCTAAACATCAGAGCTACAATTGGTTTTTACGACTTCATGCTTAATACCAATTTTCAAAATAAACTTTTCAGTTCAAAATTCATCACATATTATTCCAATAACTGTCTTAAACAAAATTATAAGACAATTACATATTTCTATACACAACATGTGTACAGACATGTAAATTCTACAGTTTGACAACGAATTAATTAAAAGAATGCATTTAAATTACTACGTTAACTGTAATTAAATTGTTTACTATCTACATGTAGTGAAATCTCAAAGTACATAATGATACATCTCGAATTTAAAAAACGTGAAATAGAGAAAAATGCTAGCAGCATAGAGCATGGAAAAAAGCAAGTAAAAGTAGATAAAGCGTATATAAACTCGATCACGATACCCAGAAGATAAATACACTCAATTATATTTTCATGCAATTCATAAAAAATAGTTTTATACGATGCTCGATTGAACATCGGCTTTCGCTTTGTTTCTATGTAACTTTATACGAAATACAACATTGCTGCTACATTAAAGACAGTAATAGATACAATAATAATACTTGTGGCACTTTATTTTTGAATTTGCCTGCTAAAAATTTTTCATTACTTAAATAATAATTTATTTAAATATAAAAAGTACATATGAATTTATATAAGAAAGTGTGTACTCATTTTTTGAGTATAGGTAATTGATGTTTATTGTATTTACAAGTGTGGTGTGCTTAGCAAATGACAACCTAAATAATTAATATTGCGAATATTAATGTATTGCTTACATGAGTAAGCAAATGCACTGATAAGTTATACTTCCGTCTAATTAAATTTGTATATGGTTGTATATTATACAGAATTACGTTTATGGTGGTCAAAATTGGAAACATTTTCAGGGTATCCAGTAAACTTAATGATCTTCCAGATTTTGCCAAAACTTCCCTTATACAATTTACCGATTACACATCTGCTATTATTAGTGACTCGGATTCCAAAAATTCTGAACAAAAACTCTTTGACTGTTTAGGCCAACTCCAACATTGGTTGACATTAAACAATTTAACCTTAAACGTCAATAAAACTCAAGTTATAAAATTTTCACAAAGTAAAATAACTAAAGTATTTTTTTTTTAAAGATTAGTATCTTAAAAAAACTGTTTCACAATAAATGACTATCGTTGTAGACAGAAGAAAGTATGATTTTTAATCATTTTACTGTGGATGTAAAAGGCTAATAGAAATTTGTGGCGAAATAATATTCAACATCACGATACCTAACATAAAACACAGTTTACATTATAAAATCAAATTTAAAATTCAGTGTATTATTTAATTTGCATGTAAACGTGCAAATATATTCAGATTATGTTTTCTAAAAATCGGAATTTGTTACACGTACGCATCGTATTGTTGATTTTATCAGATGCAAGTAACTTCCGGAGAAATGGAAAAATTCTGCGCATGTATTACTTTTTATTACATGTTTCATAATAAGATTAATACGCATATCTGTATAACTAAATTCAAATGAGCGATCCAATTACTGAACTTATTAAAAGTACTTGTCCAACCATAAATATATTTGGAAATCAAAATTGAATAATTAATCAAAACAAAAAACTTTCACAATGAAAGTACGCACGTACAATAATCATAACTAAGTTACTAAGTAATTAATGAAATATGAACCTAGCAATCGCATTTAATAATGAGCAATGAAATATTTATGTACTTTTACTTCGACCCGATACATCTTTTAAACTATCAAATATATTAATGAGAAATGAAGGTAGATACATCAAAAATTGAAGAAAAAATTAGATTAGTAAAAGCGATTTATTTTTAATATTAAGTACACTTAACCAACACAAAACAAATGTGGTAACACTTGAATGTGGGTGTGTACCTTTGAAGATATTGATTAGTAGGTACATCATACAATTCCTTTTAACATTTTTATAAATTATTTTAAAACTTGCGTAGATATATAAAAAAAATTTGACTTTTAGAACAAAATTAATTTATTCATTAACAATGCAAATACTTGTCTTAAAAAACATCTGCTTCTGTTTCTATTTGATTTAAATTACTACGAATCTATAAGTTTTTTAATTTTTGCCTACGGTCTTAATGAAAGTTCATTAGTTAATTTTTTAGTTATAAGTGATTTATCACCCTTGAAACTGTAGTTTTTTTTAAATTTGCGTTTAACTCGCATATTATTTAGATCACGGGTGGAGAACCTGCGGACAAAGCCGGATGCGGCTTTTTGGCCATTACTTGCAGCCTTTTGAATGAATCCAAATTTTGCAGAATAAATCCTTCTTCTTCTTAACCGGTTCCTCTTGAACCTTTCGGTGTCAAGGTATGCTTTTCTATCTCTGTGTTTTGTTTCTCCACTCCTGCCTATCGTTAGCTAATTGGGGCACATCTCTCCAGCTAACTCCTTTTTCTTCCAGTCTCTGCCTCACTTCTTTCTCTCATTTTATTCTTGGTCTTCCTCTATTTCTTTTTCCCTCCATCTTCATTTTCCATCCTATTTTCGCGTATCTACTTTCTGGCATGCGTAGTAGATGTCCAAGCCATCTTAAATGATTGGTCTCCATCTTTTTTTTAAAATAAATCCTTTTAATACAAAATAATGTACATTTTAAAGTATATCTACAATAATTGAAGTGTCTTGAATGCGGCCTTATTAGGTTACAGCTACTTGATACGGCCTTCGAACACGAAAAGATTTCCTACTCGTTTTGGATCGTCTTCAAATAAACAAACAAAATCTAGTATGTAAAGAGTTGGTATAAATTGTGTGTTCAGCAGTAAGTCTCAAAAAAATGTTATTCTTGGAAAAGTGCATGACCTAAAAGTAATTTAACATTTTTTTTGAGTGGAACCTAATACGTTTCATTTTATTGAGATAAGACTGGCGTGCATTTTTTTTTAACAAGGTCGTAGCTAAGTATTTCAAGTCAGTAAATGACATGAAGCCTTTTGCTTCTTGAGCAATTTTACAATGCGAGTACTACATCATAATCGAACTTAATAATTAATTATACACATTCCCGTTGCTTTAAAATTAAACAAATACATCATTCATGGTCGATAAATATTTAAAACTTATAATTTTATCTTAATGTGCATTTGTCTTTCCCCTTATTTAGGAATCGCATCAAACATAACTGTTCTTTGTAATATAAGAAGTACATATCTTGTAATTATCTGGATTAACATAAATCATGAGTAATAATTCTGTGTAAAGCGACACCTCCAGGAAAGTACAATCAGCATCCTATAACAGGGTGATGAAGGACATAGAAAGGTAAAAGATGTGTAACAAGTGTGACCATGGCGTGACCAGCTTTGTGTGTGCAATCTTAGAATTTACCATCCATTGATATTGTTACGCAAGTGATTCATTAATAATCCAATTCACATCTATGAATACAGTGTTAAATTTATAAACCTGAAACTGAACAGCTTTAATTTCAACCAGGATAAATAAATTCTTAGTATTAATAATTACGTACTATCATTAATCATTCTTCATTGGTACACACGTTGAGGATGTAAATATTTTAACGTACAGTAGGAATTGGAAATAACATATGCTGCCCATTAAAATAACTGATGCAGATTATCAATACGTGTGACATATTTCTACACCAATAAATTATAATTAGAATTTAATTAATTGATCAATGCTTGGTAAAAAATGAAGGTCGATTTCGCCGATTTCTTGTGTTAAAATTTTAAATGGTATTTTAAACGTTAAGTAAATGCTAGGATTAACCAAGTGTCGATCTATTTAAAATAAAGTGTTGCGGTTTTTGGAGAGGCAATGACATGCGAAATTTCAGCCTTCTAGTTCAGGCGGAAGTGTTTCAAAATTTAATTCGATAAACACACCAACTTTCTGTTTTATAGAAATAAATTAATTTAATATCGTACCTCAACGCTTTTCTCTACGTGCTGGTTGGTAAAGGTAAAATCAATATGATTATCTTTAACGACTGTATTTTTCTTTAAACTTTTAAATTTTAATTTTTTTTTAAATTTAGGCATGAGTTTCGAAACTTCTAACTTATATTTTAATATTATTTAGTCATGAGTCCTACTGTTAGGTGTAGGACTGTTAAGTTGTGTTGTGCTGACTTTTTTCCATGTTTTTCTCTCTTGTGCTAGATTTTTTATTTCTTTCCATTTGATGTTTCTATCCGTTGCTGCTTTTTTAAGTTCGTCTTGCCAGGTTTTCTCGGTCCACCACTTCTGTTTTTTCCCTGTGATCTTGCTTCATAGGCTTTTCTGGTTAACCTTTCTTCTTTGATCCGATAAACGTGACCCAACCATCCCAGCTGTCTTTCTTGTATTTTTGTTTCAACTGATTTTACCTTTAATTCTTCCATATATGTTTTATTTCTGATTCTCTTTTTTAATTTTTTCCTTGAATTTTTCTCAGGAATCTCATTTCTTCTGCATTCACCCGGCTACTATTTTTATTTGTAAGTGTCCACGTTTCACTTCCGTATAAAAGTGCCGGAGTTCCTAACTTTTTTACCACTTCCACTTTTGTTCATTTTGGGACTTCTGTATTTCCAAGAAATGTAATATTCTTCCCAGATTTCCTGCCCTTTCGCTTATTTCCTTGTCCATTCCTCCATTTTTCTCTATGATCAATCCTAAATATTTAAAGCTTTCTACCTGTTCCAACCTAAGCCAATTTAAAGTGTCGTTATGCCCTTTGTTCTCTGTTGTAACGATCATAGTTTTGGGTTTTTTTGTTTTTATTTTCATATTAATTTTTTCCATTTCCTGGTTTAGAGTTATTCTAAAACAGCTTGTAGAGTTAAAATATGTACTGTACTTAGATGGTGAATAGAAATATTGCAGGACAAATTTAATAAAATATGACCTAATTTAATTATTACAGTTGATTTTCTCCATAATAACACGTTAGGCAGTGAAAATAATAACATTAATTTTAAATAATAGTTAGCGACAACAATTGCAAGCAATACAGATTATAGTGATCATAAGTACATTCCTTTTCTACAACATTTCGTAACATTTCGTTTATTTAATTTTACTTTTCTACGTAATTATTGTTTCCATTGTTTTTGCTTATGTAATTATAAATTAGACCTTTATGTTAAGTAAAGCAAAAAAAATGCGTAGGTTGATGTCCGGTACTTGCATGACGTCAGTGGCCTTCCTTCCCTCAAGAATTTCAGCTAAGGCATACGTGCTTTTGACAAGTCAATTGAAATTTTGCCGCATTGAAATATGTAGTTACATTTCGATTCAAATATAACCGGATATTAGTTTTATGTTGACTCGATAGGTTAACGTAGGTTTGTCTAACGTTGTTAAGTGTTTGTTAATAAAAGATATTAAGTTATATTATATATTAATTTAATATTTAGCATTCAAATTTTCATGAGAAGGCCACCTATGACTGCAATTTAAAAAAAAAAACAAACAATGTTTTCCACTATATTGTGATAGACCGTACTGCGTATCGGCTAGAACTGTTGGAGTTATTTATTTTGTTAGTTTTGGCTCATGATTGGACCCTTAAACGTTGTTTTACGTATTACATAGGTATAGAGCAATTATTACACAGTAAGACACAAAAAAACACAACTTTATTTTTCGACTGGCTGTAGAATTCTCGGTGGTTCGTTTTTAACTCACCAAGCCCGTCCGTCTTAAGATTTTGGGTCCATATGGCTCTCTGTAGTCATTGTATGTGTATTCTTGTCATTCTTTCCTATAATCACATATCGTACGAGTAGTATGTCCTACTTATGATGTAACTCCAAGTTAAGACGTAATATTTTAACGTTAATTTGTTTTACTAAAGTTTAAATTGTCATAAACTTGCCCTTTTGAAATGTTTTCGTTTTAGTTAATGATGGGTCAGTGATTGTTTCAGGTTATTTATTTAAATAGTACATGAAAAAACATTGAAGCAATATAAAATGGGCAGTTAATAGTGTAGAAACCCATTTTAACCAACAAACCAACTAATCAACCAACCCCAGAGGTTTGCACACAGCCCAGAATGTTTATACATTTGTTATTTTCATTTAGGAGAATAATCATCGTTTTTACTTCTTTTTTGATTCTTATTTGATTCTTTTTTGATTCTCTTTTGGTTCTTTTTTGATTCTTTTTTAACTGATTATAAAAACCAAATAATATCAAGTTTTGTACTTCCAAAATCGAGTCAAGAGCATATAACTATAATTATTTCTGCAGTCGATATTAGGCTTGATATCCTTAATTTCCATCGAATTAAAGCCACCTCCTATTTGCTAAAAGCGTATTTCAAATAAAATTACCAACAAAAAAAAAACGCATTCGTAGTTTTCATTGCACACAAAAGCAAAAATAAAGCATAATTCGAATGTCCTCCTTACATAATTTTTAAAGCCAGCGTTGTAAACCTTGTAATTTGCTGCCTCTTTAATAGTTGAAAGCGGGTAAAATAATCTGTTTCGTGGCTTTAATATTAAATTGGTCGGGATATTAATTGCAGCTGGCCTTGTTTACTGGTTTGCATGCAATTTCTAACCACCTAGATGTGGTGGGAAATATTTTTCATTAAAACAGGATGATGTACTTTAGTAACCGTACATTGTAAAGCACAGATGAATTATTTAAAGTATTTAAGAATTTGTGATCCAACAAGGCTGCATAATTAATTAAGTGGAAACTAAAAAATATTTTATTCTGGACTTTGCAGAACACAACAATTTTGTTTGATACCATTAACGACATATTGGTCAGGGAAAATTAAAATTTTACTATGTCAAAATTATGACGTGAACACAAAATAAACTATACTGATTTGCCTATAAATCAACGCCTAGATATTGTTATTTATATGTACTTATCTATTAATGATCACGTTATTGTTAAAAATTGTGCAAATATGTACACATTTTATTTGTTGGAAGAGAAAACTTAATAAAACATTGGAACTTATTATAGTTTGTACATTAATTTCTCGGAGCAAATTGCTCTAAGACAAGAATCGAGAAAGGATTTATAAATTTTATATTTACATACAGATTAGTGATAACATGCGAAACTTGCCAGTGTACATTCAGTGGGACTTTCACACTTTGATTTTATTGTTCATGTGTGAGAGCTCATTTCTTATTCAAATTGTTCAACATTTTTGACATACCATAACATAAACAATCCGTAACTAGCAAAATTATTTCATGTTGGGGTTAATATTCTACGATTTTTAAACGTTTAAATAATTTTCTGTTTGTCATTTAGATGTGCAACTAATGGTTGACGGAAATAATTACGAGTTAATTTTAGTAGTGGCTGTAATTTCTACCAGGTTTAATAACGTAAACAAAGAAAAACTGTGCAAGTTTAAACTTTCTCAACCAAGACTAGACAAGAAGAATAATAAAGCCGTGTAATACATATGTACGTACGTACGTTCGTGTAATAGTACATGTTTTAGTTTACACTAAATTGCACATTGCGCTTGTTTGCGCGCATTCTTCACGCATGATGCAAATATCTGGTGCAAATAAATGTAACAACATACCGTATACATACGTTAACCTTGCGCAATACGATGTTTGTACCTCAGAATTAAAAATATTATTTAAAAATGATTCAAAAGAGAGATTTGGAGTTACGTAAAATCTTGTTTTTTATTGAAACACCCGAAAGGGTATGCAATCAAAAGTAACAAATGTGGTCGGTAACAATGCACAAAGCAGTGTGAACACAACCCACGTGCAATAAAAACTTTACTGGAAATATTACGTAACGTGCCGTCATAATTTGTAGAACATATTCGTATAAAGGGAAAATTAAAGCGAATACACAACACTAATACAAAAATCAACATTAAATGATTTGGTAATCACCAAAGCAGAAAGAAAATCGTAAGTGAAGCGCCACCGTTCACTTAAAAGTTAAGAAATTTTATATTAAGCCAGCAACAAAATGTTTAAAGATCGTTTTTGGACGTTGGAACTAATTGGCATGACCAGAATTCAAAACACTTGGGTTGCACATTAAAAGTATGCAAATTAAGGCACGCAAGTACCTTTGACTTACGGGTAATTTTTTTATTAAAACTTAATTAAGCGAACAATGTGTTCTTTGGTTATTGATAAAAACCAATTACCGCGGTCGAGCGAATTTTTGCAGTTATAATTTAAGTGTTCATGAATAAAAGCCTTGAAATAATGTAATTATACGCTTATTAACAGCAGTTTCTACTTACAAAAAAAAAAAACGAAAAGATCAAGTTAATAGGTTCACGTTTTTAAATTTAATTTATACGTTCTAATACAAAGGAAAGTGTTGTTAACGCAGGATACTAGATACAATTGCAAAAACTATTCCGCATTACATGCGTAACAAATTTGCATATCGATTTAAAAACAAATATGAATGACTTGCAAGTATTTGATCGCTTAACTGACTAAAATTTAGGACATATCGATTGGTATCATCTTTGACAGTTTTCTGATTTTATCTTTAAAAGTGCTAGAGCACTTAAAACTAGAAAAAGACAATAATATTGAGGATATCGGCCTGATTTTGGGGCTAGTTTTTTTGCTTCTATACATCAAATATGTCAAAATTTAGACGCATAGGTAACAATGTTATTGATCGTGTTCAGATATATTTATCATTCAAATAATATCGAAAGTTAGTTTTAAAAAAAAACGAGCTTGCTCATTAAAATTATATATTTGAACATATCCAGACTGCACTATTATACAGAATTGGTTATTAAACCAATGCTGTTACACTTATTAAAGTAACTGTAAATGCTGAACACGATCACCGTAAAATACTTTATTGTAACGTGTAGACTCTACACTCAAGAGTACCTAAGTCTAATTATAAAGGTATAAGAGACCAAAACGAATAAAAATATTGTTTTAAAATAAACTGTTGATAAATAACTAGCCCATATTCGTCGAATTAAATTTCCATAAAATTATTTTCCATATCGAAGTATAATGTTTCGAGAGGCGCTATACAAATATATAAAACGAACTCTGAAAGTTCTGCTTTGATGTTAGGTAAGGGATATTTCATTGGAATACCTTATAACTTTACTAAAAGTAATCTGTTTAATTTATTTTTAAGTTTGTACTCCGTAAAATAGTTTGAGTTTTGGAATAAAGAAGGGTATGCTTTATTTGAAAACTTTGCGAGTTGGCTGTGCGTAATTTGTTTAATTTATTTCGCAACGTCGCCTTTAGAATTCATTTGTTCACCCTTAAAATACCTCAACTTTAAGTGCATTTTTTTTTTACTAAAATAAGTTTTACATTTTTTAATTGGGGGAGTCTTAAAATTTGAGAAGCACTCTTCTAAAGCATAATTAATTTTTGCGCAACAATCCTACATGCAAATGTATGTCGCGTATTGGTAAAACATCAGGAGTTAGCTGTCACATAATTTAACGATATCTCTCAAATTACGGCGTGTGCCTTACATATTTGAACAACCAGCCACGCTAATTTATTCACACATACTTAACCAGATGTATCCCACTGTACCAGGGATATCGCTAGCCAACATAATAAACATTAAGGCTTACTGGCGATTCAACTAAAAGTGTAATAAATATTGCGTAATCTATTTCGAAAGTTATTTATAAAAGGCATTCCAGGTATATAGAGTAACATAGTAGCTTTATAGTCTACTATTAATTTCTCGTCTACTGTTTTACTACGTAGTGTGCAGATGTGTAATTTTAAAGTTGTTTTAGATCCCATTATGGAAACATGAAAACAGTGAAATGGTTCATGAACGAACAGCATTAAAATATAAACATATTTGTTAGTTCACGCCAACACATTTTTATCTACAAAAAATATCTTTTTTGTTTAAAAGGAATGCGTTGCCAATACTGCCCCAAATAAATTATATTTCAAAACCTGTAATTAACAATCATATGGATCTGAATGAAGAGGCAGGTTATATATTTCTTAGAGCCCTGGGCTAATGCTTACGTCGACTTAACATATCCTAAAATAAACGTGAAATTTGCCCGTAATAAATTTTATTTATTAAAGCTTTTGTAATATACAAAATCCTTGAACTTTAAACTTAAATATACAAGATTTAGTTAGTTAGTTATCCGTTCCTCTTTTGCCGTTAGGCGTCGAGTTGTTCTGATTCGCAGAACTTTTTCCATTTAATTCTGTTCTTGGCTAATTTTGCAGTTTCGTTCCATGTGGAGCTCTTCCTTGACAATACTTGTTCCACATCTTGGTTCCAGCTTCTACGTGGTCTCCCTCTGCTATTAGATAGAAAAAATTCTGATAGAAAAAATCTATCCCAGCCTGCATCCCATATTTCTTTTACAGGAATCCCATTCTTCATTCTGATTAGGTGCCCAAACCAGTTAAGTTGTCTTTCTTTTATTTTTTGAATAATTGAATCAACTCTTCCCAATTTCTTCGTTCTTAATTCTATCTAATCTAGTAACCCAGTCTATTTTCCTTAAAACCTCATCTCTGCTTCTACAATTTTTGATTTTAACGCTTTTTTAACTGTAAATTATGTACTAACTTTCAGTAATTAATGTAGTTTTATTTGCTGTTTTATTAAAGTATATAAATATAAAAGTTTTCTACAAAAATGAATCATATCGTGATTTAGAAAAATACCGGCAAAACTATAGAAAGTATTACTTGGAACCAAGAACGACATGGTCAAGAACAAAAAAAAAATCAAATAAGAAGAGAGGCGAAGAAAATTGATAATCTTAATTCTCAGTGTATGTAGTACCACTGACCTTCCTGCTACTGATGAATGAGCAATAACTACTTTACTACCAGATACGCTTTCTAAGGGTATATCAAATACCCACAATTAATGGCTGTAGGTAGTTAATCATGAAGTTTGCGTTTATAATACAGTAATGGAATTCCTAAGAGAAATTTTGTTTTAAGGATATTAATTATCTAATAATACATTGCTTCTAGTAATCATTATTGATACAGCAGATGCTGTTAAGAATATTGCGTTCTATGCAAATCGATCACATTATGCACGCGCTTATAAAAAGCCAAGGTTTAAGAAAATTGTTCTTATTCTAGTTTACATAATGATTTTTACTAATAAAATCTCTTAAGGCTGATATTTCTTAACTGTTTTTCCAAGGGACTTGCAAAATTACTAAACACGCGTGTATTAAAATTCCGTTTTGTGCATGTGCTACATATTTATTGCCAAATCGTAATAAAAATAATTATTGCTCCAATTTGGCTTTTAATTGAATATAAATTACGTCGAAAAGCCATATATAAACACTGAATACAAAACAATAAATGAAATAACATCAATGTCTGAATCTAATTATTATTAGCAAATTCGATAATGGTAATAATCATAATAAATTAAACAATTAAAAACGCATATTCAATTTTAATATATTACCAATTATGTTTTATTGAACATTTGTGTTTTGAAGGTTATTTTACCTTAACGGGTTACAACTTTTTTTGTTTGGCATCAAGCCTAATTTGTTTAATTATGCCTATGTTATTTTACTGAATTTTACAAAAATGTTTTGTTTATTACAACAAAAGCTCCAAGAAGTAAAGGTATATTGTACAACAAATGAAATTCTACTCCAAGTATTTTTATGTCTCTGACACAGTTAAAAACCTTTGCAATACAATTACACTTTGAGAACTTTCAGTGGTACAAGTTTGTTAGTTAATTTTCACTTTAATTTTATTTTATTTTGTCAACAAATGTTGTAATAATCGCATACCTAAGTCCACCTTTATATTATTTACAAAACATGTAATTGGGTTTCCATTATTAAGAGTTTCACTAGGCATTAAACTGATTTCATAATATTTTAAAAGGTTTTCACTAAAAGCGATTTGCATATCCAGTCATGATGGCAACTAATTGTAAAATCAACGTTTACTTACAAGTAGATAATACTTACTAAAAAGGCTTTAGCTTTAGGGTCGCTACCAGCGTATTAAACATTGAATATGTATGAGTTTGTAGTGGGATTAAATCAACTTATTACAACATGGGACAATCCAAAGATTACTAAACTTGCTGTTACTAAGAGTCATGATATTCAACTGAACTGCGATCAGATTATTATAGGGTGTTCCAGAACACACGGGCGTGCTTATTTGTAATTTAAAAATGCCCCTTTTTTTAAGGCGAGCTTCATCAAATATGATTACTCGAAGTCCTAAAGAGATGAAATAAAAACTCTAGATAAACATACAAATTTTGGACGTTCTCACAGATAACTAAAATCTTCGTGTTCTTCAACACCACAAATCCCTGTTGTACAAAATCTTAATTCAATATACCAGTTGTTTCTGAAAGTATCACATGTAGAAAACAGTATATTGTGATAGATTTTCGTCACATTTTTAATTTAAACAAACACTGTATGTATTATCATCACTCAAAATGTTTAATATAACACAATAATTGTAAATTATAAAATTAAAATTTAATCTACAGGTTGGGAAAACTTTTTATCGGTGGCCCAGTTTTTACTAATTAATACTATTAAAAGATTTAATGAGAAACACTTTCTTCTTGTGTAAAATACTAAACACAGCAATGAATTTTCACGGCAAATGTTTGTATATTTTTTAATTATTTTAAGGGTTGATACGGTTTTTGAATTAAATAAATATTAGCTTAGTTACTTAGAAAGGGGTAGTTACAAAGGACGTCTTTAACTAGAATAAATGTTCGATAAGACGGAGTTTTAAATCAATAAATTCACAATTCGTGTTTGTATAAGGCTGGTCGTTTATTCTTGTATATAAACAAAATGTATGAATTTAGTTGTTTTTTTCAATTCTAATTTACTGGAAACGTAAAAGACTATTTAAGCTCATTGTGTAACCCACTAAGCAGCGATTCTCAACCGCCGGTCCGGCGGACCGGCACCGGTCCGCGGAGAAATTTGACCGGTCCGCGAAGAATTTTTACCTGTCCACGTTAAAAAAAATTCTTTAAAAAAAAAAAATTTTAATTTATAAAATTACGAAATTAAAATATTTTAAGCTAATTTTAAATTTACATAATTTATGATAACACGGCACTGAAGACAAATTCCTGTAATGCATAAAGTTCAGAAAAGGAGTGTGCTCCATTCCTGACAAATGAATTTTACCAAACATGCGTGAAATTAGTAACCCGATAAAATGTCTCGCAGTGGTGTGTTCGTATATCCAATGATTTTGTCTTTTTTTTTCGTATTATATCAGTTCATTCTTAATTCATCTAAATTTTTTAAGGTACTGTGAAACAAAATAAATTTTAAGCATTTTTAAAAATTCTGCTTAACTTTTTATTGACAAAGCCTTCGTGATAAGGTACGTTTTTAAGTTTTTTTAAACACCAAAGAACTTTTTCAGCAACTTTTTTTTAAATATACAAGCAAACCTCAAACGGTTGCGCTGATAATCAACATTGTTATTTAATTGTTAATTATTGCCAAGTATTAGACTTCGTATTAAATTTGTCAATGTACAAAAAATTTCAACTATTACTGGTTAAAGTGAAATAAAGCATTAAAAAATTTTAAGAATTTGTGTCACAATTTCAACATTCAAAGACATAACATGAATATTTCATTAAATTATTATACTATTAAAATATGCTCGGTATCTCTAACGTTTACTGTTAAACCCATTGGTCAATAATGGCAAAAAAGCATTTAAGCTAGAGGATCGACTAGAATTTACAAGATTTTTACTCCGAGTCTTTTTGGAGTAAGAAAAATAATACAAGATTAATATTCACAACAATTTCTTACCAGTAACGAATAAAAATTAAACAAAAATGTTGTTTTCGTACTCTGTCGTCATAAATAAAAAATAATGAAATTTTATCATTGTAGGTTTGCAACTGCATTCAACAAATCGCGTTTATCATATATGCTTTTACGTACACAAATACTGTACTTTATGAAGTCAGTAGCTACCTATCCTCATAATCTATGCTATACATGTGCACATGACAAAACTATTTATTATCAGTTTATTAAATCAGTTTAAAAGCCAATGTAACTATATAAAACTCGTCTTTTAGCTTGTCGGCATACCTTATTGCATATCGTGTCCAATGCACATTATTTTAAAACGTAGTAAATTTTCTCTTTTACCTTTAGTAGAAACAATTACAGATACATACAAGAAGGCATTAAATTATGCCTTACATAACGGCTATCTAATAAAAACATATTGTTTTATTGTCTTTTTCAGTTTCGGTTATAAAAGAATAATTTATCACTGAACAGTGGGGGATTTTTATTGTACCTACCCAAATAATTCATTTATTTAAAATGATTGTGCAATTCTACAAAACGCAATTTACTTTTACTTTAAACCAATAAATTCATGGCAAGATGACCGAGACGTCACGGCAAGGGCTTATTGGATCCGTAAATAGGATTCTTGTTACTGTTAACTGGGTCTCCTTTTACTAGGGATACGCAACAGTAAATATTAAAGTATAAATGCAGTATAAAGTAGTTAAGTGAAAATCAGGTCACTGTGGAAACAACGCATGACATTTTTGCACATTTATATTTGCATGTGTTGTGTATAATATTACATTTTACTGTTTTGCATTGTAAAATATGCGCATTCAGACAGCGAAACGAATGCAGCAAACAAAATATTATATAAGATATACGTGTGCAGTGCAATTTAAAATTTATTTAAAAAAAATGTATATTGCTATAGGTATAGCTATTGTGTGCTATTTTATTCTTAGGGAATTTTTAATGAAATTTATTATAAGCCATTTTTTAGTTTAATACCGTATCATCTAAAACAGGAGTCAGCAAACTACGACCCACGGGCCAAATCCGGCTGCTCAACAAACGTTTAGTTTAGCAGAAAATGAACAGTGTTCTGTAATTGAATTTTTTGTGATGTATATGCTTAGCTGAATATCTTTTATTAATACCATTCTGGTACCTATGTAACACTCTGTCGTCACAATGCATGCTTTATTAAATAAATAATCTAGTATTTAAATAATAGTAGCGATCGATGGCCCATACAACAGATTATAATTCAAAAAGAATCGCGCAAGTAGCGTACCAATATTTAATTTCATTCGCATGTACGTTAGTGTGTTTTGTATATTAAGATTTTTTGTTTGAAATCCAGTATTCCCTTTAAGGATCGACCGTTTACAAACTGCTCCAGTTTCGATGCGAAAGCTAACGGCAAGAATGTAATCGGCGTCAACTGCGAAACTGGTAATTTTGTAACATCTTTTTCGGATCGCATAAATAACACAAGAAGTATGGTCAGTCCTATTCAAGGGAAAGTGACGCTCCCCACCTTCAAGAAGTAAATAATGCAAAAGAAGCGGAGGACTGCATGTATGCACCGGTCTAGAGGAACGCACGAGTGAAAACTGAGACCGAAGTCTCTCTGATCCAGTTCATTTTGAACGCTCGTTCAGTGAGCAAAGTGCTCCATTCTTATATACTGGATTACTTTACACATGCGTGAGTAGCTTATTTGATTTTTTTTTGCTCTAAGACAGTTCTGGAATTTTTAAAAATATATTTTACTGCTATTTATATTCGAAACACAATTATTATTTTGTAATCACAAGTGGTAATAAGGGAAAAAAATTATGAGACATAATTAGATAACATTAAGATTTGTGGAACAGAAATTCTTTATATCTTTTCGACCTATTTAGCGCAAGATTTATGAATGATCGTCGAGTTAACTAACAGAGTTATTAATATTAGCGATAGTATGGGGCGAGTACAACGCTATAAATAATGCTCGCAACTTGGCACTTTGCGCCGAAAAAAAGTTAATCTTTTTTTCAATAATAAACTTTTACTAAAACGCGACTCATACTGGTGCGTGTATTTTTTTTACTCTGTTTAAACTATAATTTTTTCTGTTTGTAAAAAGCAACCTGCTCGTCAAATTCATCAAAGATTAAATCAATATGTAGCAAATTAGTTTTATATAAGAAAAAACATTTTCAATTTTGTCGAAAAAAGCACATTAATATTAATATCAAGAAAATTAAAAACGTATATTATATTTATCCTGTTTGTTAATGCGTAAAAGCAACAAAAAGGGAAAATACATAAAAATTATATGTTAGACACTATTAGCTAGATAAAAAATCGCAATAATTGGTCCTTCGACCCGGATCGTTGGAAACAATTTAGTGCTGTGAGTGGAATAGGAACTAACCTAATATTTATGAAGAGCATCATTTAATGCAAGTTATTTTTATTTTAAAACTTTCTTTAAACATTAAATTAATGAGCAAATACTGTGTATTTTGACTTAATTGCAAAAAGAGTCGAAGATTTAATTCGGAAATAATGATTAAATATTGTGGGCTCATCTAAATTTGAAAACTAAAATAGCTGTGATACATTATGTGAAGTAAATTGTGTTAAATTTAAATTTTTAGTAGCCCGAAACTGTAAGAGAATTAAATTCAATTAAAATAGTAAAATGGATAAAAATTTAATGCAAAAATTAATACAATTTCATACTTATTTAAGGTATATTAAGTCAATAAAATCTACAAACAAAATTTTTTATATGAAATCCTTTTGAATGCATGAATATGCAACTAATTAATGACATAAAAAACTTTATTGGGCTAGCAATAAAATCAATTTTTTGTTATTCCTAAGTAAAAGTGTTATTTCAAAAGATTTAAATCTTAAGTAATTGACGTTTTATTGCATATGTTAACAAGCTCCAAATTTTCGCGAGCAATGTCCTCGACTTTCTTAAAAGTAAATATCGCATGTGTGTGTGGATTTAAATGTAATTCAGTAATTAGGGCAGGATTTGTTCTGATGCCTCGAGTAACCAATTACGATAATGTGCATGGAGTATCAAAAAAAACATTACGTTAAGTACTTTGCTGAATAGAAGTTGAAAAGATAAATACAGTTAGGTGCTCGTGTGAGTTTTATTTGTAAAAACATCGAAATTACAATTCAGCTGTGATGGAATTTTAAGTGCCTTGCAGATTTGTTTACTTCTAACAGCAATTTGATGGGAGTAATTTAGGTGTTTCTGTTGTGCTTTCTTTAAAATTTGAATTGAAAATGTAAATATTTAACAGCACAAATATTTGTCGGGGATATTTGACTTCATTTATTAAATTAATATCCGGTGATAGCAATGTCGACAACTATGATAAATTGTCAGTAAACTATTAGCCAAACAACTGATTTTATCTGATCGTATTTAATCAAGATATAGGAAAGCAAACCTTTTCAAACTCTTAATTAACTTTACTTCATTAACAGGAAATAATGCGTACAACATTCTGATATTAAGTAACAGATTGATCAATCCACTGGACCTTGTTATTGACTGTTTTCAGAACAATAGTTGAATAGAACGATTAGAAATATAATGAATAGAACACTGGCATTCGCATCTCTAATAGTATTTAAACTAAACGTAATATCTTATTGTGCTTTTCGATTTTTAGTAGCTGTAAACTCACAATAAATGAAATAGATAAAAAACCGGTAATTTTGCCAATTATGTACCCACATGGAATAACTGGGTAATAACACTGACCAGTTAATTAAAACAAACAATAAAATGTAATTGACAGATATATATCACGATAACTTTTACCATTAAAATACAAGTGGTGCTAATATGTTATGAAATCATGTAGAAACTATATAATACATTGTTAAGTAACATATAGAGGCGAGTATGTATTCAGTTTATAGTAAGAAAGTTTTTATGCCTTCCTGATCTCAATTACTACTATGTTACAAATCCAAATGAAGAAGCTACTTATGTGTTTGGTTATTGCAGTTTATCGAGTGGAACGGGAAAAGAAACCGTGTTGCCGTTATAACCTCTTTCAACACTGACATTGATACTGCTTTATAAAGAAATAATAAAGCTTTTGATTTTTAATTGTTTTGCACATATTAAAAACCATACTAAAACTTCTTGTACCATATCTTTGTGCAGCAGAATTTACGTGGTATAATGTATTGTTTTTAAAATAGGTCAAAATAAATTTTTTTTCAATCTATTTGCCATTATTTGCATTATAAAAACCAAAGAATCTCAAACAACAAGAAAAAATTGTGTATTTTTGTGTTGAACGACATTTTTCAAGTCTATTTAATAGTATTACTGTTTATTCAAAATAATCTAAGCTTTACTTCATACTTTTTGTTGAAATGAATCTTGCATAAAATATGTGTTAATTAATGTTTTTTTGGTGAGTTTAACACATTTTTAATTTCCTTAAACATGGTGTTATAAACATTCAACTAAAATGTTATCATGTCTTTCATGGTATCGTGCTTGTAGTATAAATTAAAACGATTTAGAATTTTTAAATTTTACGTTTTACTAACAAGAGACGACATTCTTTATAGATTTTCTATAAAGAGATATTTTGCATAGATTTAACATAAGTAGGTATTTTTTTAAATTAAGCTTTTGTACAGGGTGGTCCAAATTCGATGGGATTACATGTAATCGCATAGAATTTGGACCACCCTGTACATATACAAGGTGACAATTACCTTTTGCGTTGTATGGGTAATTTTTTCTTAAAGCCATTCGATTTCTTTTGCAATTCTGTCATTCACTGCTAAGTTAACCGATTCGCTAACCTTTAAAATAACGAACTTGCCCATGTAAGCTGTAAGCTGTAAGTAATTGTCACTTCACAGTATTATTAAAAGCCCATTCTTTTAACGTGTGGTGGATATTTGATTGACAGAAAACAAATAGTTTTTTTATTCGGTGCATATATTGCAGCAAGTGGTACAAATTAACTAAATAATTACATAAATTGCAACACGTGCGCATATGCATAAAATTAATTACCCTAGCAGGTGGAATTAAAATGCAAATATATAACACATTCTTCGTTAACAATAAGTAGATTTTTGATTACGATCAAAAAAAGCGAATAGAGATATTTAATCTATGTCCTTGTTTGATTTTTGTGTAACACCAAAGTTATTCGAGATTTTTGTATCTATATAAGGATCGGAATTAAAAACAAAGTTTAATTATTTTTATTTTGTTGTGCTTTGCTAACAATCACCGCCAACTATTTCGAAAGTGTACGTACAATACTGATCTATTTAGCTTGGTGAATGTTTAGTATTTTTCGTAATTGCCAAACACTAAGCAATGAACCGAACGGACATTTACTTACTGCTATATAAAATAATCTACATAATTAAATAAATACCTCTGATTAGAAACAGACCCAGGGGGTTTCATGATTTCTCCACTTACCTAGAACAATAAAAACAAGGAAGCTGTTAATTAAAGTTGCACGATTTGAATACGATTTTTTAAACGTTTTGAAAGGAATCACCCTTGTAAAGAACATAAAAGTTCTTGGGTTCTATGTCGAACAAAAATACTTGCTTTAGCATAGGTTCTCTTGATAAAGAAACATCTATCAGAGCACATTGCCTTCTAAATCAGGAACTAAACATTTAAAACATTGAAAACATTCATTTGTTTCAATATTGTTTAATAAAATTTACTACGGTTCTACAATTAAGTCAGTTTTTTTTTATACATTTAAACACTAATTACAAATTACTACAATAATTTTGCCCCGGATAAAAAGCGCACTGCAGCTTAATAAGGACGTCAAAGTAAAAAAAAAATGGTTTATAATATTAATTACATCCAGAGCTATCCAGTTTCATTGCGAGTAATTTTTTGTTATTTAGCTACTACTGTGGCACAGAAATAAAACAATTGGTTGTAACTTCATTTCAGAGAGCAGCCAGAACATGAACAGTTTTTTATTTGATTAATAACTCGAGAAAACGCTGAAAACATACCCACTATTTTAATTTTTTTTTAAATTTGATGAATACATAAAACTATTTTATAAATTGCATTTCCTTCGAATAATTATTAGGACGGCGCAAAGTCAATGAACACGATAATTCACGCTTCGTGCATTTTAATGCAGACGGTTATTAATGCAGTTGGGATCGATACTTTTCAGCAGTGCGCTCAACCTGTTAGTAATTATCGGATTTTGACTATGTTATCGGTATCGTATTAACAGGCCAATGAAACGAATTACAAGTGCCATTAAGTCAACAATATTTTTACGTTAGAAATTGTAGAAACTATACAATGGCAATAAATAGCAACATAAAATATAAAAGCTATTAAAAGCCGATATTTTATTAAAAGGAATTATATTGACAACCAGTCAATTGCAATGAGAATACATTTTTAAATGAACAATATAAAAATTTATAAACAAATCGTTTGTTGATCGACAAAACCCAATCACTGAAGTTGTACATTTCAAGTTATGGCCGTTTATTTTAACGTTAATTTGTTTTACCGAAGTTAAAATTCTCATAAATGGCCCTTTTGAAGTGTTACATGTTTAAGCAAATGATGCGTCAGTGTTTGTACTATGCTATTTATTTAAAAATTATATGAAATAACACTGAAATAAATTAAAAATAAGTGATCTCAGGCGTCACAATACGAAGATCGGCAAAATTTTGTGTTGGCACATACTTAAGCACAGTATAAAACTACTCAAAGTGATTTACTACTTTTGTTAACTAGTTTTACTAGTACATAAGGTTACCGTTAGCACTGTGAAAAAGTTTTAGGTATAAACATAAATAACTTTCTCGAAACTTCGTTCTGAAAATTCCTGAAACAAAATATGTATTTCAACTACAGGATAGAAGAATAATACAGTGAAGGATGTGTTAGAATTCACAAACTCCGTTATCTCTGCTTGCTCTTTTCGTTTGTTTGTTTTTCGTCTCATGCGTCAAAATTGACAGATCCTGTTATACCTGTTTGCACTTTTCACTTGATTTTTTCACGCTGCGTTTCGTAGGAGAGCGTTTCGCTTTTATTCCATAAATAGTGAGATCCCGCAAAAAAGCACCAACTTTCGTTTTTATCTTCAAAATATTTTAACGTTGTTTCACGATCAAAGTTTAAACTGTTGAAGGATATAAGGCTGCCTCTTATCATTCAATGATCATTTCTTTAGTTCTGGATATTATCAATTAGCTGTTCGTTATTTAAGGACTGTATAATTTCTTTGTTATGAATGAAAATTTTACTAGGTCAGAAACAATTGACACGAAAATGAGACGAGACTGTGGTTGCATGCCTATTAATTTTTTTTTGTTTAATCTGTAACTAATCCGAACGCCATGCACTTGAAAATTGCCACAAAGTAAGTGAGGTATATTTTATAAACTCAACCAACCACGAACATCGTAAGGTTTTTTTGAAATGGATATTTTTAGTAGCTAGAAGTGAATGTATTGGGTTGGAAAACTTATTTCATATATTAAAGTTTCAAAATAAACATCATTTACGCAGTACAAATTAAAATTAAAATCTTAGAAACCAACCAAATCGTGATAAAAAAAAAGGTTAAATACATTTTATGGGCACAGCTACAAACGAAATCAATTTTAAACTCCATACTCATTATAAGAATGTGCTAAAATTGGTTCTTTCAAATGATAAACGAAAAAGTTATGTAACAATTAAACGTGCATTAAAATAAGTGCCTAAAACAATGGGAATAAAACTGCAGTAATTTTATCTATTATATAAATTTGCCAATACGAAAGTACATAGTAAAATTTGAAAAAAAAAATTAGTAGTATACCAGCTATTTATTTCATTGCTTGAATCACAATCTTCAGTCATTTTTATTAATGTTTTTATTAGATAGTAAAGACCATAACCGACAATTAAATATGTGCCATTATGCCCTCTGGCTCAACCCAACATATACCATATATCACAGCCAATAATAGAAAATTAAGTACAGTGCAATAAAATTGTTAAACGCGATAGTTCACAAGAAAGCCCCAATGACAGGTTTTAAATCATGAACTATATACTTTCTACTTCAAACAAAGATCTCTTGGCGTTTTATAGTGCATTAGCGTATGCGATATTCGATGCAAACAGAAATAAATAAAAAAGCCTCCTAACATATTCGTAATGTATTCGAAAGTACTCACATTAAAAGTCTCCAACACGTTAAACGCTCGTTTGCACGTATTTATTGTTAACTATGAGACAAACGAATGTAGTATTACAGTTTTTAAATAATGATGTATTCGTATTTTCTTGAAATACTAAGTGCCAGTGCGTGTTTCCCCAAGTTCATGTATCCTAATATTACTGCAAATAAAATGAATCTTGGTTGCCTCACGTTATTTGCCTTTCAATAACAAATAATTGAAATATAAGGAAATTTTTGTATTTAATAAACAAAAACAAAACATTTGTTATGTTATTAAGCTATGGGCTTAAAAATTAACACAAATATTTTTAAAAGTCATATAATGATACAAAAAATAAATGTTTAAATCCAGTTTTAATAAAATTAAATGAATAAAGCAAGAAAAAATAATATCATAATACTGATAGATAGAGGAGAATATACAATTTTATATTTCTCATAACGAATATACAACAAAACTAAGCTAAAACAGATGTCATTGATAAATTCTCATAGAAAAACCGTACGATTCAAAAAACACTTCGAATATAGTCGATATATGCAATACATCAGTTCGCATCGCTCCCAGTTTAGATTTATTCTTGCTTAGTGACGATATCCTTCAGGATAACAGTGTAAAAAACGTGTAAAAAAATAAATTCATGGGGGCTCGATTGAATTTCACTTAACTTGGAAAAACAAAATCTTATATGAAATGTTACATGGACTTATTATTAAAAACTGAGGCATGCAATTTGGTAACTAATAAATTTTGCCTGACTGTATGAACACAATCACCATAACTAACAGCAATGTACCATGAAAATTAAGCAGATTTAACTGTATAATTATTAGATGCACATGCCATGTTTTGCATTCATCAGCATGTACTCTTAATGTAGCGTAATAAACCACATATTGCTACATGAAAGTGGTGCATATGTATGATATATCCCAAATGAAGGTATTGTTCGCGCAGTTGCAATATATTGTTGCCGAATACAAAACAAATGGCGCAGTCAAATACGTATGCTTGTACAAAGAAAACAAATTGCTAGTAAACGTTCAACACCACTGCGTTTTCAATAATTTAATCCAGTTATTTGAAACAAGTAAAAATTATTACACCTCGATTAAAATCCAATTTTATTTTCAATTGAACATTTAGTGTCTTTTTAAACAATTTTTTACTTTTCTTCCATACCTTGCTACAAAAAATATCTGTTAAGTAAAATTTTCATTAATAAATGGCAATGTGTTTGACTTTATTGTGAGAGGGTGTTATATTATTAAGGCATATTTACTTTATTCTACACATGCAATATTTTTTAGCAAGAGTTTCACATTTTTTTAACGTTATTTTGGAGCGACATAACATGGTTTTACGTAAATGTTCGCTTGTTTACTTGAAAGTGTTATTAAATGACAGCAAAAATATGCCCTGTCATTCTAAACTCACGCTGAACAACGTTAACATGTCAATTCAGTCAAACAAGTTCGCGTTTTGTGAAAAAAAGTGAAGACTATATATTATCGGATTTGTCATCCAAGAATACGTGCCAAACAAACAGTTCTTTCAAGACAACAGCTGTACTTATGCCATATTACAGAACGTATTGGTTATTATTTGTGAGAAAAAATCGCAATGATAAATAAAACATCACAAGTTATGTCTGAGCGTACGTTAATAATTACCGACATATCGTCATAAACAATTGCTTTAAGTAATATGTCTTAAGTTTGAATAAGATTAAATAAAGTGTGTGAAACGATTAATAAAACATGTTTGTAAGCCACTCTTCAAGAAATCTTTACCGTTATAAATTACTTATTTCTTGTTTAAAATGCAATGAGATACAGAAGTATCTTCAAATCAAATTTTAAATTAAACTAATGTTACATTAACCTTTAGGAACACAAATCGAACCTGAACAGAACCTATAACGTAAAAAATTATCGAACCGAAAAAGAAATAGAATATACTTATATTTTTTGTATATTAATTTTTTAAATACGTCTACAACAAGAGGAGCGAAATTCAATATAAAATTTAACTAATCAATTTCATTATGACACTTTAAATTATGCTGATCTCGTATCTAACAAACTGCCTTTGGTTGTGAGGTGGATAAAAATTAAAATTCATTTAAGATTTAGCAAAAGTATTAATTCTTATTGAAAAAAGTACAATAATTTAAATTAGTGGCATTTTTCTACTTGAATTGTATATAAGATTGAAGAAACTGAGTACAATAAATTATACAAAAAATAATAAAGCAAGTATGAACACTAAAACCGCTGTAGATGTGTTAACGCTTTTTTTTAATTCACTTTAACAGTGGCCAAATCAAGTTTTCTTCAACATGGTACATATGTTAACCACAACATTCGAGTTATTGATATATGTTTGGTTTTCCATGATATTTACTTTCTAAAAATAATACAAATATATAATTTTACTGAATAAGCAAATGTTAATATCAGATCTTTCTTAATTTCTGCTTTCTATGCAGGCTTTCTTTTCATAAGATGAATAAATGATTTGTTAAAATAGATAATCTGTAACAACCATAAATCTATAACAAATCCCATTCACTTTCATGAGCAGAGAGTTAATATTAAGACGTTGCTTATCGACGAAGATAATCAATAAAATTGAAATTGGAACTGACATTTAGAAAAATTACCAATGGTTATTTAGAATAACAAGACATCGGCGAAACTGGATGGTACATTTATGAAAATAAATGAAAATTATGTGCGTACATGTTTAATTATGTGATCAAACCCATAGTAGCATATTTATAGAGGCAGTTTATTTGGAAGTTTTAGGAAACTGAATGGTTGAACCACCTACAGTTGAATGATAATTTTATTATAAACTTTCAATACAAAAGAAATTAAAAAGCAGAATCTCTAGGTTATTTTTATTAATGTAGTATACGTTTTTTTATTGTTGATTATTTTGTTTATTTGATTGATGTTTGCTCTTTTAATAAAAACTTCTTTTTGCAAAAGCTCCATCTCTTAAAATTAGGAAGTCGTTACTGGAACACCCTGTATATGATATACAGAACGTAGTCTTAATTTTGGTAGGTAGTTATTTTAACAGTAAATAATATCAAATTGAACTTTCGCTAACATTATTATAATTGTTTAAGAGCCGTTTGCTTGATGGAACTATGACAATAACCAGCCGATCCGAATTTTTTATCTTTCAGCATCGCTAATGATTATAAATATCAGTTACCAAATCAGTAACAATGAAACACCAACCCATTATGTTATTTCGCTATTGTTTAAAGCTTCAATTCGAGATTACTGTTCCATCCAAACATATTAATCTATTCAATCTATGAAACTTTGAAGCCAGCACTTCGACTTTATGCGTTTTTATAATGGTAATGCGTTTGTTACGCTCCGCGCACATAGATAATGCCGGTATTAACTCACTTTCATCAAATTAGAAGCTTTATGTCAAACAACCATTGTAACTATAGATTAACTCAAGTGAAATTATTCTCCGTGTATAGATCAATTTATTGTTTAATGCATACTAATTTATAAATATCCAAGAAACTATTGAAGCTTGACGATTAATCCAAAATATAGGGTGACAATTATTTTTCGCGTTACATAGACACTTCGTTATTATGAGAGTCCGATAGTTGGTTAAATCCTTTCCTAATTCTGGGTTGCGGTGATAAAATCTATTTCAGTGCCCAGACAGGTTTCCCAAAATAAGCGGTTTCGAACCTGTGCAAAAGCTAGCGTGGTTTTATCCATATATTGAATAAACTATAAAATTCATAGTGCAAAGGAGCGTTTTGGTTCGTGCTACAATGCAATAAAAAAATATTTCGAAGTGTTACCTAGTTATGTACTATTCGCTATAACAATGTGTTTTTTTTGCTTGAGATTTAAAGGAGTCCTTTTCATACTTTTAAAGTCGTGGTATAAATTAATATGTGAACGAAAACTGTTTTACATACTTATTAAAATATGACTGGTTTTGAATATTTTTTGCGCTGCAGTAATTTTGCTTAAACTACTGTTAACTTTCAAGGTTTTACTGATTATTTCAGTCATTTGAGCATTTAATTTAAAAACCTTATTAATCGCTAATTATATATTTGCTGCAAAAAACTGAAAAGCAGGTACATACTCAACGCAATTACAGTAAACTTACGGTATTACAATAATTAAAACAATTATGTTACTATCAGGATGCATTAAACCGAAGAAATTAATGTAAATTATCTTTAGGGGAAGCGATCGCGCGTCTTTTAAAACGCATTTATTGCTCGTTAATGCGATTAAATTGCTAGATGAAAAGATAACGGTTTTACAATAAAAGCAATGGTAATTGCACAATTTTTCTGTACTTTCATTTTTTAAATTCAATTATTAAAGTTAATTATCACGCAAGCTATTAAAGGACAGCTTTTAGCAACCAAAACTTTCCAGGTCAATATTCTGTCAACCACTTCGTTTTGGGATAAAAGTACGTTCAACTTAATCTACATAATCAATGAAAACAAAAGGTGCACCAGTTGGTGAGAGGTTTTTATGTTTTTCTAAATTAAATAAATTCCGCCACTAAATAAATAGGAGCAGAACTAAACCTAAAAAGAAGCATTATTATGACATCTCGCTTTTGCATCCCGACGAACGGCATGTCATGTATCAACGCGCAAACGCGTTGGTTGTTTTAAATGTTTGGTATGAACAGTAAATATAAAATAATAAGATTCATTTTAATGTTATTAAATGATTCTTTTATTAAATTCAGTTGTTTGCCTCAGGGCGCGATCTAGTCTGCTTGTAAAGTTGTATTTGTTGTTTAAACAAATTAGACTAATCAATGCATTTTCTGTTTCAGAACACCAGTCAAGTTAACCAACGCAAACAGTTTTACGTGAAGTTGATCAGAGATCTGCAATATGAAGTATTTATTAATTATAGTGGCTATAGCGCCGTTTTGCAAATGTACCAGTGACTGGCAGCCGCTACTGCAGCCGAGTTTATATCCTGGAATTAAATCACCGTTTGCATCGGAACAAAGTTTTTCTAGTCTCGTAGCACAGAGCTATCAACCAAGTTCGTTACATGGTGGAGGTCAATGTGAAGTTTATAAAGTAGGATTTACACAGGACCTTTACTTCCAGTATATTCAGTATAAAGTTGGGCTACCGGAATTCAAAGAATTCACATTGTGCTTTTGGTCCAAGTTCAACAACCACAGCAATGATCATCCAATATTTTCATATGCAGGTAGGTGTCCTTCTTTATATCATCCTAGTGAATCTTAACATTCAAGTAAATCATTCAGTTCATATTGTAGAATTTTGCTACTAATTGGAAATTACCTTTATTGTACGACAGTACACAAGACAGATATAAATCTTTTAGCTATGTAAAACAACTTTGGCGAAATTTCCATTACGCTACCTTTTCTAAAAGCTTTTAACCGCGAGCTTCTTTTTTTGTGCACGACAGTTAGCAAAAATTAATGTAGCACTAAGAACTACAAATCAAAACATGCGTTCGAAGAATTACGAATTAAAAAATTGTATAAGTACCGTATCATTCGACGTGTGGTTATGTATAAACTTGTGAATAATTTTTGTAATAAATAATTTTATAATATACTTAACTCATTTTTAACCATACATTTATTGTTAGGTATTATTATTAGCTTTCAAGAATTAAATTATAAAATTTTTATGTGATTCACAATTTTCACAAAATAAAGACGTTCTTGAAGGTAGGCATCTCCTTAAACAAAACATGTTTGACTTGATTAATTTTTTTCTCTGAGCAGATTTCTGTACAGAATTACGCAAAGAAATCTTTTATAAAAGTTTCATTTATTAAGGAAACCAAATTTAATAGATTATTCATGTAAAAAGAATCGTTTAAGTGTAAAGATTTACAAGAAACCAGTTTAATTAATTTTTGCTTTTGTAATTAACGCGATCACGAAACAAATATGTACATTTGTGGTGAATTACTGCTGAAAATATTTTTTTTTCAAAACAATTTTATCGATCTACCAAGATGTAACAAAATATCCTACCAGTAAGTTTCTGCAAGCACACATGTAAACATGTAAATTTTAGTCGCATTCTTGACCTCAAAATGAGCTTACGTCTACCAAACACGGCTTCAAAAATTCCTGAAAAATTCTTTGTATATGTAACAAAAAACTTACATCAACTACAACAGTTTTAAAATACCAAGATAACAATAATTCAAATCAATATTTATTAAGAGTGCTATAGCAGTTATTTTTATACAAGATTTTTTTTTTTTCTGCACCAGAAGATAACGTATAACTGTAAGATTTACATATGTTATCATTTTTTCAGAATACAAATCCTATTCTATAAATGTTCAAAGTAATATTATTTTGTCTTTTGAGTACACAATAATAATAAAATTTTATTTTGCTTCAATGACAAAAATATAAAAACTGGTAAATAATTATAATTATAATAATATTCACTATAATAACAAACAAATATAATTTATAGTCCTGACAAATGATATTTATAAGGAGTGATTCATCGGAAACGTTATATTATATAAATAACTTGAGTTCCTTTGTGACAGTAAAACTTTGCAAATACATAATTTGTTCTGAAGGGTCACATAATTTACTTAGTGAAAGTTTAACAACCCTTCAAGGGTTCTGGAAAAGTTAGATAGATAAAGGCAACTAATGAAATAGAAAATCACACTCTTTTGCCGTGAAAAAGTTATTTTTTTATTTACAAATCGGTGTAACAATTCTAGAAAAATAGAAGTTTTTAAGACGTTTACTAAAATTGTTTTGTTCAATTAGGAGATTTTATTATGATATGATGTTCTGTGTTCCTTAACTGAAGAGTTCCCCTATTAAATTTGTTTTGTTGGTAAATGGTAAACCAAGTCCAACATGTTTATACCCTGGAACTTCGCTTACTATCATTAAAAATGAGCTTCTAGACGAGACTCTAGCCTCTAGCGAGTCTGGATCGGTAAATCTTATTTTCCATAATATGTACTCCCTCATGCAACTAAACCGACAAAGACTAAATTACAACATATGCGTTGTGGAGTTGTAGAACTTAGAGAATACAGTCTAGACTTATCCCTCTGCGACTTCCATATCTTTGGGCTACTAAAGCAGACACTCAAGGGACACAGAATTCACTTGATGCAAATGTAATTTAGGCTGTTCGGGACTTTTTTCCATCAGCAACCAACGGAATTTCTTATGGACATTATGGCACTTATCGTTCAATGAATTCCGTTTATAAATAAAAGTAGTGGGCTTATTTAACTTAATAAATACTTTTAGTAGCTCTACATCTATATTTTAATAATAATAAGTACTCAAACACATAAACATTAAAAATTGGAGCAAAGAGCAAATCATATCAACAATGATTAAAGAATGAATGAAAAGTTTTCGATGCTAAGGATTTTTTTTAATTAGAAAAACGACAGGAATGATAAGAAAAAATTGTAAGCATAACTGTACCACTTGACAAGCAACCGTACTTCAAAATACATACTTCAATGCACATAGCTGAGTCTGAATTTCAGACTCTGAAAGTTTATGCTGAAGAAGTCAAAGTTCTGACCTTTTCTATTCTTTGACTTTGATCTCAACACTGAAACAGCTTGTTGTGCTACGCTGTGCTACGTATTTTAGCACATTTTGTTGTGAAATAATTGCATTGATGAAATAAAGGTGAGAAGTTAATGGAGATGACAAAATTCAAATTATTAAAAATTAATCATTACAGCAGTTTCAATTATAATAAACGTGTGGAAGTAATTACAATGGTTACAGCGTTACAGCATTAGTAACGTAAGATAATAATATAATTCTCACGCTCTGCATAATTAGAACATTTAAAATCAGTTTCACTGCTTACATTAAACGATGCTATTCATATTAAGGGTCACGAGTTACAGGAAAATATCTGCCAGCACATAAATCAACTGAATTATTGCAAATTTCTGCACTTTCGCTGAACGTTTTTTAACCGCACGTATTTTGATAAAGAAACCACGCTGGCTTAAGTGAAATTGCGTGTCTAGAGCCAATTTATCAGTCTAGTAATGCAAAATAATAAATAAGCGGAAGTGGCGATACTCTTAAACGTTTGCTTTCAATTCTTCTTGTTGCTAGGTTTTCTATTTAGATTTAAACATCTGAAAAAATAGGTTAATGTCGTTTCAAAACACATATTGGCGAATAATTTTTCAACTGCTTTAGATATTGACTTGAAATTTTCAGGACATGTTTATCATGCTTACTCATAACAAACCAATGGTTCAGGAAATAATCCAATGTTCTGTTTGTAAGAAAGTTCAAAAATTAACTCAAAAAAGCAAAATTTCTTAAGTTTTATATCGGTTTAAAACACATATTCGCGAATAATTTTTTAACTGCTTAAGATATTGACTTGAAATTTTCAGGACATGTTTACTGATAATAATCAAACGGTTCAGGAAATTATCCAATGTTCTGTCTGTAGGTAACTTCAAAAATTAACTCAGTAAAGCAAAATTTCTTTATATTAACTATCGAAACATTGACGGAACCGATATTTAAGCATGTGAAGTTGAGGCTTATGCGCATCAAAAGATTTATCTGAACACCGTGCTTTGATTAAATGTTTGGTATCGCTATTTCAATATTGTGTGTAATGGTGTATGCAAAACGGCTTTCGGTGAAATGACCATTCTTTAATCATTTTATATTTTTAATTCTAGTTTAATTTAGAGTTGGCTTTGATGTACACCAAGCCATAACTATTTATATTAACAATAAACTTTTAATCTTTGCAGGTTTAACATAGCCATATAAATAAAATGCTCAACACTGCAGATTCAATTTATTTTTTATGAAAACAAAGCATTTTTAAAAAAGAAAAGTAAATATCAATAGAGAGCAAAAGCTTTGGATTTATGACATATAAAACACAATTTACGGCATCCACATAAAATATTTTCAAGTGCTATAATCACAAAACTAAACGTTCGGGAACCAGGTTTTTTGACGCTAAAATAATCGGAGTAGGTGGATTCGCAACACCTGTTGCCATTTACGGTGAACATATAAAACATTCGATGAAAATAGGAAATAATTGACCATTCCAAATAATTAAAAATCGTTCCGGTTATAGGTTAGAAAGTAGCAAGATTAAAATTTAAAGATTTCAAGGAGTGCGTCCAATGGGTTTTGTTGGCAAAATGTGAACGGACAACATTCTTAATGTGCACCATATATTGTGTCAAAAAGTAAAAGCATAAAATAAAATATAAAAAAGAGTTTTTTTAAACAAACACCACCTGTTAAACATATCTCTTCAGAATAGTTTTAAATTACATTTTTTGCATATATGTATACAATACACCCAATGGCGTAGGCAGGAGGGAGTTAAACTTCTTATGCACGTTATTTATGGCCAAATTAATTTACAGCTTTTACAAAATACTGTCACGGTTGTCAATTGTAGGATTAGTAAAAAGCCAAGACATTGAAGTAGAAAAATAGTTTCTAATTGTCGTCTCGAACGCTATATCACTTAATACAGTTTCTTTATAAGGTAATTGCAACCAATTACTACTTTCCTACAATAAACAAAAAATGTCTTTATTAATTAACGCCATGAGAAAAAGACGAACAGTGTCAATGCCACATTACACGGTGCATGTGAGCGAGTCAATGCTCGGTTAGCAAATAACAAACGCAACTACTTTCTTAGGTTAATGTTAAGGTCGACTAGGAGCTAGCAGACAACTTGCCGGCAAATAAAACGAATGATGGATGGATGGTTTTTAATCTGACGCACAAAAACCGATGGGAGAATAACCTGCTCGACTGTTTGGTGATAGTAAAAGTTTTGAATTCCGCCACATCTTTAATTTGTGGGTTTAACCTACATTATTTAATGATTTTGGAACATGCTTTTACTTTCTGGTGCGTTGTGTTGCGAAATAACATTCAAAATTGTATCCATACGGATAATAAAAGAATAAATAGACGTTGAAATTGGTAATTGGTGTATGCAAACCCAAATACGCTATTAGTGAACAAGCTCAGTAACTTTTACCGCCGTGTTTTATTATTATAATTTCAGACTTTTATTCATTATGTCCATAATGTTATGTTTATTTTATCACAGCCATTCATGCTTGGAATATTAAAAACCCTTTTTATGAAATTCTAGTTGATGGTCAGCCTCGTGCGATTTCTTCTTGGGTATCGAACAGCGATAGGTCAAGTTATTTCACTTTAGCCGTGGCTGGTCACACATTCTACCGTCTTAATTATCCTTTGAGACTCAATCGATGGTATCATACATGTCAGAGTTGGAACGGACGCACTGGAGAGTGGCAGATCTGGGTCGACGCGGAACGAGTTGGACGCGGTTTCCATAACAGAGTAAGTTATTACAACTATTAGAAGAAAATCCTGAATGTTATACAATTTTATGTTTGCCCGTAGGTGCGTGAATGCGTCATGTGCTAATACTTCCTCCTCGCTACAGTATCGCCTCAAGAGAAATAATAGTAAATTAAACGAATAAAATTCACACGTACTTGAAGTAGCTTCAGGTTGAATACAGGATTTCCCAGCGTTATTACTTATTTGTTTAAGAGATAGAGGTACAACGTTAATTGCAAAATATTTAAAGGGGAATGAAGCTTTTTCAAATATGTAATATACATGATTTACCCAGCGTTTTCTTTCATTTTATTGGCAACCCACATTTTTTTAAACTCTTTACCTCTTAATATAGAATTTAACAACATTTGACAAACAAGTTTTTATAAAACTAGTAAACAAAAGATCAAAGAAGCCTGCGAAAAAATTAATAAAGACAAAAAGTACAATAATTGACAATACTAATTGGAACAATAAGAAATAAATGATAGTTTTTTGAGTTGATTTTACAATAAAATTACAACTTTTTACAGTTATTATTGGAATAAAGTCTTTGTATATCGAAGAAATCTTAAATTTGATTTATTACATTAAATTATTGAGTACCTAGATTACCATGTAAATAACCAACAGAAGTTGTCATTTCAAGAGCAATAAAAAAATTATTAAAAATAGAACATTTGAATTTAGTATGGTAATTAATGTCAGCAACTTAAGTTTCTAATAGAAACTGCTAGTGTTGTAGCCCTAGTAATAAAAGGATCAATGCATTGTAGTGTTATCAGCAAACCTGTTTTTATGTAACAATTTATATTTTTCATTTTAATTTATAGTATTTCTATTCCTAACGTCATTATGTTGCACTAAAAATAACACTCTATGAAAGTCAACATTCTATGTTTAAAACTCAATCTAAACAACTTCTTAAAAAAAAACAAATAATAAAAATTTCCTACTGTAAAGAGAAATACTGAAACAAGTTTTTCACGGTTTGAAATTCAGTCATAAATTTTAAAAATCCGTTTTCATCTCTATGTTGTTCTGACTAAATAATGCATGTTAGTGTTCATGTAGTTTGGCGATAACTGAAACTGTTGTACATGCAAGCTAAACTAGACGGGTATTTTCATGATATGTTATTCCCAGAATCTGTGACAAAGTTGTTAGCATCAATTTATCGTCAACAAAATAAAATTCAGATACACGCAGCGAACGTAAATTTTCAGTTTGTTGAGTCAACAGTTGTTCACAAGTTTTTGAATGAATTAAAAAGCGGTTTGTTTACCAGATAATTTGAAACTGATATGTTATTTTGCAACGAGTTTTTAAATTGAGCGCGCTATTTATTTGTAAAGACAAATATTCATTAATTAATAAAATAAAAAACAACCGACAATATTTTCCCTCATTTACTAATGCAAACATAAATAAATTTATTTTTTACAAACCGTATCTAATTGGCACTAAAATGATAAAAATCAATAATTACGTAATTAAAAGAAACTAGACTTTAATGTTCACAAAACTATTAAAATTTATTGCTGTTTCGAAAAGATAAGAAAATAATTTTGCACATTTAGATTTTTTAGGGTACAAAACTTGGCAAAAACAATAAAATACTTTTAAAAAATCTAAGGACACTCAAGTATTAGGTTTAAAAATGTATTGAATGCAAAATAAAATTTTATAATGGTTTTTATAATTACTCTAACAACACTTTACCAATTTCTAATGGAATGCAACATTACACAGACAAAATTGTAGCTTTGCATTCGTAAGTTGGCCCACATACTTTGCATACAATAAAATTACTTCACAAAAAAATTGAATTAAATCCGTTCACTTTGACGCTTGCTGCATCAACTTAAAGATAAGCATTTATTTCAAAACAGTTTTTTTTCATTAACTGTGAACTACAATATGAACTCATACTTTAAATCAAGTGCTTAATATATTTTCTTTTGATTGAGTCATACTGCTCTCTTTTACTTAAAATATTACCATACTTATACAGTATACAACAAGTAACGCATTAGATAACAATTAAAAAATGTTACAATAAAAGGAGTTAGTTGCATGAAGTATTTCTCATGGAACAAAGAAACAGACGAAGTAATTTCGATGAATGAAAACGTTTTGCAATTTAAAAAATAATATTAAAATTACTTTTTCCGATAGACAGAGCAGTGTTTATGTATAGTTTTAAATCAGCAAATTACGCACGGTTATACATTTGCAAAAAAAAATAAGAGCTAGTTGTTGAGCTTTGATAAAGCACGTTTTAAAATGAAATGTGTGTAATAAGCAAAAATTTATTTGGCTAATGGTGATATGTTAGTAAAGATATACGGAAGCAAGAATTACATTACGAGGAGGTTCAACTACTCCAGGTGCTCGAAAAAAGTTATGGCACTCGCACAGAAATCCTAGCTAATCAGCTTGGCAAATATAAATAACAAGCAAAATTGTAATCTCTGCAAAAAACCGGATATGACAGAAAGTAACACAAATATTTAACTGAACTTTATTTGAAAATGGAAGGATTCTCAGGTATTTCCGTTTTATAATGCTGTTGCGTACCGGTGTTACATAAATGGAAATATTAAGATACTCATTTTAAAATACACATGAATAAAATATTGTAGAATTTGCAGTTTAATTAAACTCTAAGTTTTTGCAAGTTTTAATCGTATTTATTTTATTCTCACATTATTAGTGGTGCTATCTTGGTAACATTAATATTCATGTTTCAAATGCAAGATCAATAAGATTGTTATTTTGTTTGTTATTACAAACTGCAGTCCGAACATTTAGCACGTTTTACGGTCGTTGACTTACGAAAATAAAATCTTACGACTAACTTGCAAATGTATCTAACATCTAGACAGGCAACTCATATTCCATTTTTTAAATATCGCAATTATTAAACAAAAGAGCCGCAATGACAGTTTAATCAAACAATAAATTACTTCGACTTGGGGTTCATAATTAATAAGGTGTGTGGTATTAATCACATAGGCTTAACAACACTGTAGTAACTTTACGTAATACGCCATAAATATTTTTATACTTGCAGTGTAACAAATTTAAGTAATTACTTGCCTTTTATTGATAGCTAGAAAGTACTAAACGTATTGCCCCAATAACGTGCTTCAGATACTTGCATCCGTTAAATCTAGTTCATTTCGTTTTAATTCTTGTCAGTGATTAAAATTCATTAACTAGCGATTGTTAAAACGGTATCTAATGCTCTTATAGAGCTACTTTACAGGGTTTCACAACTACAGTGAAATTCGATCATTAAGGAAGCTGCAAAAAGCTTATTTCACATTATTGATAAAATATTTCAGACCATTTTGTTGCATAAATATATTAAGAGCATGTTTTGAAGAACCGCAAAAAAATTAAGTCTGTAATTTTTACAAAAATTATTACAACTTATTTGTTGTAACAAGTTAAGGCAATTTTACATGTATACATGTGTTTTATAATATGCCAACGAAAAACCACTATTTTATGAGAATTAAATTTACAACATAGATAGATGATATTTAAAAACTTGTTTCTTTTTATTTAATAGCGCTAATCCTTGGTTCGATAGCATCCAATTTTTAACCGTCTAGCAATCGTATTATACTGCACTCCCATCGCAATAAAACATCATGTAGGTACAGTGCTTTTATTGGCATCATAAATAGAATTAAATCGAAGAAAGTGCTATTCTAAAAACACACATACCTCTTTGTGATTTCCTTGTTACACAACGTTATCTTCCCTACGATAATTTCGGAATAAATTACTTTTACTCTTTTATGGACAGCTTCGATGATATGATATAATCACCTGATTAGCAAGAAAGTAAAATTGATTCACAGTTTATAGAGTATGTAAACACACTAATGCGTTTTTTCTATGCCATAAAATACTGACGCGCCTCAATCTCCTCTAAAAGTATTTATTTAATTATCTAACAGGCCATGCACTAACTAACACAGTATTTTAAATCGATTTTTTAAATATACAAGTGAAATATTAACAAAACTTGAATGGTGTTTAAGTCTATTATAGAAATATGTCAGGCTTATGGTATTAGATGCATTCAAAACTTGTACAGCCGCAATCCAATTGTAATATGGTGCCTGTCCACCTGAGAGCAAACAACTCTCGATAGCAGCGTCGCCAAGGATACAGCCAATCGCGAGTTACTCTCAGGGGCTGTATCCTTGGCGACGCTGCTATCGAGAGTAGTTTACTCTCACGTGGACAGGCACCATTAAGCAACGGTTTCACGAAAACGGCTGTACCTAGACTAGTTCCCTAGGAATTACGCACATCTGAGATGTGCAAAAATTGGAAATTATAACGTTTAGCAAACACAAACAAGTATTAAAATTGTATAACTTCCTAAATTATATTTAAATTTAAATCAGCCAAAGCTATTTTATGGATGATGAGAAACTTTTACATTTTTAATTGACAAGGAAATGTCCTGAATACTTTATCTTTCGATAATGTGGTTACGTAGCCAGGAGTTATAATGAAAAAAGTGCACTAATTTTTATTAAATTCGATATTACATCATTGTCTCAGCAAAAAACTTTTGCATAACTACCGTTTCCATTAACGGCAGGAACGAACGAATAAATTTAAAACTGCACTGCCTCAAATTTAAAGCCAATTGATCTACAAATATGAAATTTGTTAATCAATAAAAAAAGTAAATATTTAATGGGCGTCGCAAATAGATATAGTTATTTGTTGATGTGTGATTGGTTTTGACAAAATATATATTTACAGTTAGTTGGTCATGTTATACCATCCGGAGGAATAGCAATTACTGGTCAAGAACAAACTCAAACTGGAGGAGGTTTCCTGGAAGGTGACTACGCCCCTAAAGGTAAGACTTAAAAAAACATTAACAAATTATGTCATGCACAGTCAACTAGTGATATTACTGTTAAAGGTAACGTTTTCGTACAGTTTTGTAGTTTCTTTAGTTACGTACATAAAATTGTCGTAAAGTGATCTCAGGATAACAATCAAAGTTTAATAGTTTTGCAAGAAGTCACGAAACGTTCAGTATCTACGATTTTCAATTTATGTGTACAAAAATGCAGCAGTATTTTCGAACTACTACTAATATCGAGAAAACTCGTGAGAGCTACAAAGTCGGTTTATTGAGCAAAGAAAACTAAAATTTTCACTTCTTTTTAAAATGATCTTTCAGTTTTTGAGCCACATCGGATTATTTCTAAATAGGTTTTCTTTTTTTTTTTGACTGCCCAGATTTTTTTCTTTGCTACTGTTTGCTATTTTTCCTATTAACACCATGTAGATTATTTTTTTGAATCGAATAATATTATATGACATATGATACAATAAAGTCAGAAGTATTTAATGTTTGGCTAGACTTGAGTAATTATTAACATTTTAAAAAACATTTATTTGTAAATATGTTTTTTTTTAAATGTTATGAATGCAACATAACAATAAAATTATTAATAAACTACATATGCGTTTGTTGTATAGGTGCCGGAGGCATGTTGGGAGAAGTGACAATGTTGCAGTTATATAAAGTTGCTTTAACAGCTGGTAAGGCCCACAGAGATCATAAGCATCACCATGCTAATCAATTCGATCATAATGGATCACCAATCACCACTACCCCACCACCGCCACCAAGATCCCGCCCAACTCAACCAAGTCACCCGTTGTTGACAGCCGGACAATTAAATCCCAGCGTAGCTTTCAACTTAGCTAGTGGCCAAACTCAACAACAACAACAACCGGTCCCTCAGTTGATTCCAGGACAAAACTTTGATGTGCAATTTTTAAACGGCCAGTTTGTCAACAATTTGGTGTCACAGCAGCTCGCCAATACCCCTCAAGCGGTCGGACCACAACAATTTACAGCGCAAAGCACACCTTCACCACTTGGTCTGCCTCAACAACCACAGCAACAACAACAACAATTTCCAGGTTTACCGTCCATATTAGGCCAGCAAGATCCGCAATTTATCACCGGTGATTTATTACAAAACCAAGCTAACGTACAGTTCATCGATGGTGCACAATTAGAAACGCATCAATTATTCAAGAGACACAATAAAGACGACAAAAAAGAACCAACTGAAGGAGAACTCGTCCACAAGGACTTCGGTAAAAAAATAATTACTAAACGCGATACAGCGAAAACATTAAAAGCTATAGATCCCGTATCTGCAACAAAAGAATCAGAAAGTTCAAAGCACAAAAAGAGGGAGTTACTATTAGCTGACGGTAGCTTGCTAAACGACGGTCTAGTTCTAAACGGAGGTTTTGATCAAAGCTTACTTTACGGCTTGGCCGGAGTAGGTCAAAACGAACCCATTTTACAACAGCAACGACAGTACGATGAACGCGAGCCTGCAGAAGCCGAAGTGACTGCTGTAATGAACGTGTGTTCAGGATGTGACCAAGAACCATTTGGCAAAGCCTTAGTGATTGGCTGGCGATCGGTACCAAAGAAGTTATACTCTGGCGCATTCTATTTACCAGCAGCACCAGCGTGCAAGGCCTTTTAATAAATAAGAATAATTGTAATGATAAGAAGTATTGTAAATACGTTGTTATAGTCACTCGTTAATTGTGTCATTTCATTCTCTAGGCACGTCATCGTTCATCTACACTAGACCCGGATAGTCATGTTTTATATTTTTTTATTGTTAAACTGTTGACTTGATACCTTTTATAATAAACATTATGTATGTATAATATTTATATAACAATATGCGTATAACATTTTAATTAAAAATGTTCATAAATTTTAGATACAGTGTTTCTTTCAACGAGTTTATAATTTAAAATCTAAATTTGCTTCAATGTTGCTAATAATGATTGTCGATTCCCTAAAAGTCAATTTGGGTTGCTTTATTGTTTCACTTACCAGGGAGGGTCACGATATGTTGTCGTTAGAATCTGATAAAGGCTGTGTTTATTGCATCGAAAACATATCAAAAGTAAATGTTTTGCAGAGTTATACGTGCCACTGGCCATTTTCTTCGGAAAAATAGGGGAAAAACTTAAAAGTTGCATAATAAAGGTAATTTTTGCGATCGCGTTGGCCATGAAACCGTAAGAGATACAATCAAAATTCTTCTATTTACCAATGCGCGCATCCTTTGCAAGTAAAATGATGCAAAGTTTTTGAAAAAATGTTAAACTATTATTATGTAATTTACACATTTACAGACAAAACACAATTAGGTACGTAAAAACAATACAGGTATAGAATCATAACATTTTTTGTTATTAGTATACGCTCCGCTACGCAGATGTCAAGAATATGCAACCGAAGACAATTTTTTAGCCTACATGTTTAAACGGTTACGTTATTTTACGATCCCATTTGCTGTAGCTTACTTTGTATCATGGAAAATTACAAACACCTACCTTGCTTTTGTGGATGTGCTGATGTTGGTATTCCGAATCAAATTCCGGCTCGGAAAAGTAGCTGGGATCTTCAAAATGTCCCACGCCACCAGGGATTCCGACCCCACCCATAGGTAAACCTCCCGATACATCAGTGGATTCAAAGAGACGAAGCACTGATCGATCTCGTATTTCGCGTAAGTGTGATCTGGCGATAAAATACAAACAAGCAACAATAAAACACTGTTCGAACATGAACCATATATATCTCACCTTACGTCTTCTAGTTCGTAAAACATGTCTTTCGAAGAATCATGAATGTATATTTTGACTAGAGGTGAATCGAGATACTCCATCGACAGTTGTTTGGAAAATGATCTTACGAATAAAGCTTTTACGGTATCAATGGAGGTGATTTCGTTCGGCAATAAAGCTCTCTTGGTTTCGTTTCGATACTGTAGAAAAACTAGCCCTTGCAAAAAGATTAACAGTTACCACGGGTTAAAAACGAACAACTAATTTAATTACCTAATGGTCTTTCTAACGTTTTGCTAGGAGTCCGCACAACGGGGAGGGAACTTCGCTGCTTGCCACCCCGGCGGAAACCTGTGGAGCTTGTTTCCACTTCAGACATAATTCCAGGATCATCGTCGAACAACATTGCATTCGAAGATGGAGGATATCCTCGTGGGAATTGGCCCTGTAGGGAATACATCATCTGTAAAACGTGGTAACAGAAAAATATGGAGATTACTCGGCATTATAAATTTACATTGTAATTATAACTTGATGAAGCGCACAGAATTACTTAATTATGTTAGTTTAATTTATTAGAAACTATGATACATTAATGGAATTACTACGAGGAACAAGAATGTCTAAAATTATGCACGAAATAATATCTTTAACAGTCAACAAGCGTACCTGAAATATTTTCAACACGGGAATGTTATATATGCAGGTTAAGAACAGAAACGAAATATTTTATGCTGATGAAGACGCCTTTCACATAAATTATTCTAAGTAGGCAAAAAATTAAAAAGAAAAGTTTTACCCCTGTTTTTATGACAGCTCTAATTAATACTTTTATTTTACAATAACGCTTCAGGTACTGCGTTTAATAATACTACATTAAGAACCAATTACATAAACTTTCATCTCATTTCTTGGGGGGTTTTCTTAACATTTGGATTTAAAAAATACTTCAACAATTTTCCTGCACCACGTCGATTGTGTAAGAGCAAATACTAAATTAAACATGTTTGCTGTATATCAAGTCGTTTTAAACATCAGCACAATTTTGACGTTGCAAAAGTTCATACATAGTATTATAATACAATACATTCTTAGCAAATTCTGAGCGCTTATCTCATTCGCTATTACGTTCACGATAGCAAACTCTACAGTAACAATGTACGTCTTGGTTTTATCATAGATAACTGGTATGTTTATGGCGGAGAGTCAGTGAAAGAAAAGTGGCGTTTTATTCTAAGTTATGAATAAGAATGACACAAATCAACAACAATAAGGTGAAAATTTCTTTGCACTGTTTGCAAGTTCATAAGTGAAGACCTGTACAATGTGTCATCATATTATTCATACATCCAAAGCAAACGTATGAAACTAAATTATTATTAAGTGACAATAGTATTCCTTACAGAGGTGAAAATTGAAACTAATATTGAAAGGTTTTGACATAACTCAGTGTTTTTTTTTTTTTAAGGAAAAGTTTTAATGGTTTTCATTAATATGTGTATGTAATATAACTGTAAAAAAATTTGCCAAACGCTAAATACATATATCATTATTATTGTAATCATTCACTACATGTATACGCTCAGACTATATTATATGTCGCAGATACTTTACAAGCATCCGACAAAAGAACTCAAAACCTTTTTTACTTTGCCCTCTGTACATCGTAGTGAAAACAAAGCTTGACCAACAATAACACGTTCGCAGTTACTTTTTAAAGGCAACAGAAACACGAGTTTAAAATTAAATATTTAAAAGAATGCACTCCATACCCTTGAATTACACATTTCAACCGACGTTTCCAAAGTAAAATTGCTTTTCTCTCGCGACTGTAAATTACTGCATCTTGCAACACATATTTTAGGATAGAGAGATGATATATTTTTGTGAAAGCCTACTCTGGTGGCTGCAGTAAAAAAGGAGTACTTTTTGTCAGCTTTAAAATATAGGACGTTTGTTTTATTTATTTAGAGATGCAGTGCATTGAATTAATTTTCAACCCTAACGATTTTGACGAGATAAGTTTATTTCGCTGCATGCATGCAACATAATATTTCTATAAGTTTTCTGTCTTTATTAGAACGATTAGCAAAACGCATTTTAAAACATTCTAGGGTTTCTCTAAAATATAATTAATTAGGTTTCCACTGTCCTTTAGTCTGCTTTTTCACTTACTCAAAATTTCATAATCAATAATATTGTGTTCCTTTTATTTCATTTCGGTATAGAATAAATTACTTTGGCAGGTTTTCATCGATACATCACAATTCTATCAAACTTTTCAGTTTGCATCAGACAAGAAATCAAGTTTCCTTTCATTCAGCAGACCATGAAATAACATCGACAAAAACAAACGACATAAGATTTTTCATCGGTGTTTTAAGAGTAAGCTTGAGCTTTGTGATAAATGAAGCAATAATTTTATTATAAGAAACAATTTTAATTGACGGGCTTCGACTATAATCATGTATTAATTAACATTAACTGTTGTTTAGACTTTAATTACAATAACTATCGTCAGATTTGTTTAAATGTTTGCCGTTTTCTCATTATTTCTACCTAAAAATTAAAATCTGACAAAAAAAATTAGTTTTCAAATATTTTACCGCCTTTATATTCGATATAATAAACAAGAACAACGGTATTATCAAGGTTGGACAACATACATAAAAAATAATTCAAAAAACGACAAAAGGAAGTCGTGTCTCGAATATCATTTTACATTGTTTACCTTTTTCAGTTTGGTAACCGTGCATGTTTGTTCAACACCCTGTAACTTGATCCTGACATTAATAGGCTGATCCGCTCTGACTGGGAACGAATTTTCTGACAACTTTACCAGCGTTGAATTTTTATTGACGCGTAAGGTTTCCTCAGTTTTATTCACGTCCAGGCAGGGCTGATTGGTAATCGTGTTACTATTAACGTCGTTTGAAAAAAATGAGCCTAATTGATTGCATGACGAGTTGCATTTTGTATGTTTAGGTTTGTTGAAAGTTAACTTCGAATTTCCGCTCATGGCGACGTATGCTTTTGCACGTATTGAATGCGGGATCATGTCAAGTTTTGGTGGCAACGATATTAAACTATCAGTTGACATCTTGTGTTTATATCCTCGACAATAATTACAAAGCTAAAAAATGTGCTAAGCGTAAAGATATTGGGGATTTTTTTACAAAAATTTCTGGTGTATTATACACATGAATGTAACGTAGGGGAGACCGAAGATGAAAGTAAAATTTTTATGTTTTTATTTAGTATCTCATAGAATATAACAAGTTTTTTACATACAAATTGATTTAATGATAGATTGGACATTTGTCTTCCCTCTAAGATATTTATTTCATATGTTTCGTAAAGCATATGTGGGATTTTTTTTTCCTGTAGTAAAACAGCTGTTACTTTCAACCTCAACATTGGGGCTAAAAGTAACAATGATCGGGGTAAGTTGTAACGGCAAAATAATATTAGTCAACAAAATTAATATTTGATTCCAAAATACACATTAGCAAAATAAAAAAAAAATCTTTGGTACAATACAAAATGATAAGTGAACATTATCAACATTAAAAATGTGAAACAAAAAAATATAACAAACTGGAAAACTAATCCGATAAGTTTTGCATGTTCTCATCTACGAAGAAAACCAGCAATTATGTGCTAAGAGTGAACATTTGCTAGTGAAAACATTGATTGGGGTTGGTTGTAACACTGTTACTTTTGGCCCCAAGTGTACACAAAACAAATTTGAAGAAATCCACAATTAACCAAGATTCCAACGTCAAATTGTATTGCATCCACCAATAGCCAACAAAATTTAGAACATAATAATCTAGGTAGGTACTTTTTTGTTCCTCTTTCAGACCGTTGGCAAACGCATTGACTTTTAGGCGGAAAATAGCGACTCTGGCTGGCAAAAACTTAACCCCTTTGACAGATGAAAACTAGCAATGTAAGGAGGGAGGTGGATGTAAATCAACATTGCACAAGCGCTTAGGGCTTAGGGCGACATATAACAAAATTTAAAGAAACTATAGGCACTGTTACAACCTACCCTTGTTACTTTCATCCCCGGTCTCCCCTAATTGTTGTTAAAGTTCGAGATACAACGCAAAAACACAAATTTTTTAATTAATTTTCCAATAACAGAGTTGTCATTTAAATCGTTAGTTTCTTACGAACGTCAGAGTTATTAAGAATTCTTAAGAATAACATATATAAATTATTGTTATTATAGCAAAAAATTATGTACAACTAAGCCTTTGTCCTGATAAAAAATCTAACTGAAAATTTACCCTGAATATTGTATAAGCAGTAGTAAATTGATTGGTCCTATATGAACGTTTGATTATCAAAAAACATGTTAATGAAAATGGCCAATTCAAAACCAATTATACAAAATATGAGAGAGCAGGATATTGATTGTTGAAATAAATGCTTTAATAAAGTATGCAAGTTCTCATTACGTAACAAAATCGAAATGCAGTTAATACTCTGTTATTGTAGTGCATTTAGCCACAATTGTATTTATGGACAGACAAAATATGACATAACACATGATTATATGCCCAATAGAATCCTAATTTGATCACTTAAGCACTTGAATAATAAGACACGACTTAAATTTAAATATTATAGCACGTACTACCTAATTTTTTGTAAAAACAAATACCGTAACGGCTCTCAAAAAGTAAATACCAACAAAAATACAACGGCAACTATAAAGAACTACCGAAAACAACTAACTTTAATTAATGCGTGTTGGCTGTACTCAACAAGCATGATCAATGAATGCTAAGCGCTTAATTGATGTTATGATGTCACTGCATGTTAAAATAACCAAATATGTGGTCAGTTATGCGTGGGTTTATAACGTTGTGTGTTTATTCCCGAAAGAGCAGTTTTTTTGCACAAAATATTTTTAAACTTTTAATGAAAGGGTTCAAATTTTTTAAATTGCTACAGGAAAAGCTAATTGTAACTTAAAGTTACAACAGTAATAAAATATAATGAATAAAACTAACACTTTGTGCTTATAAATCCATGCTAGGAGCACTATGTATTTTCTTTGCTTCAAAGTAAAAAGCTCTGTAATCTACGTTTCAAAAAATAAAAATACTCTCATTAAAACGGTTGCACACGGCTTAACATAAGTGCAGAAGATTAACTTTAATTTCGATAAACCAAGCAAGCAATTTAAATTTTAGCATGCAAATCTTTCTTCTGTGAGTTTTGTAATTTAGGAAAGCGTATTTTATTTTTACGGTGTGTTTTTTATTAGATTATTCGTTTTTAATGGGGTTTCACTGTAATCTCGTCTATTAAACTTACTACAACAAGATAATAGCACATCATTAGGTGAAATTTACTGTGACCTTAATTTACATAATTAAAATTGAACATCTATGTCTCACACTATTAATTATTATATTCACTAAAATTGTGATTTACTTTAAGCGTTCTTTATTAAAAAAATAAAAAACGACGCGACTACGTGTTTCGATGAATTGATATTTTGCGCGAGTATTTCTTCTGCTTACAAATTATTAATTATAACACAACTTTTAGTTTTTTATGAACTTAAAGTTTATTTAAATCGTGCATAGAAGGTTGGAATTACGTAGCAGAATTAAACAAATTACTGCTAAACTGAAATACTTGTTACACGTTACACTAATCATACGGAAATTCCGTTAGAATAATTAATTTAGTTTCAGCCAACAACAAACTAAATTTAATGAATACATTAATCATGATAATAGAATTTGGCTAATATAATCGTTAACCCAGGATATATTCAATAACGCTACATCCCATAAATGTTATTGTACCGAGCATAACAGCACAGTTAAATACAAATATGAAAAAGACAAATGAAAACAAATGTAAAACACATATTTAGGTAAATACGTGATTTTAAAGAAATATAAAACAAATTTAATCACTCCAATTGATAAAACGAAAACATAACAAAATAAAACACTTATTTTAAATGGAAACCATAGCTGACCTTTAGATCATTAAAAAGCTTATTTTTCTTGTTAATTTTGACTTAATTTTTAAAATTAGAATCTGAACTAAAATTTCTTGAAAACGTGATGATAAAAATTAATCCGATTTTGGGTTATATTTGTTTAATAAACTTCTATTTTTGATATACATAATTGAAAATTATTTACCATTTTCTTAAACATTATTACGCGATTAATCGAATACCTTAACTTAATCAAAAATAGTATTAAAGTAATAGGTACAATTTTGTGTAAAAACAAAAGCAAGGCGGTAATAACAAAATAAAAATTTCCTAGTTTGGAAGTAGCCATCGAATTAAATATTGTATGAAAATGTGAAGCCTCAAATTTTAAATTACATATTCACGTTTGAACGTATTAACATTTTTTAGCTAAAAAAATACAAAATTTTACACCCTCATATTGAATATGCCAGAGGCTGCAAACAAACGCGCAAATTTATTAAATAATGATGAAAATAAAGGTTTCCAAGAATTAAGTGCACAAAAAGTAATTTTTATCCTCGAATATCAAGCTTTATGCCGGAAAATCTCATTCCTGGATGCGTTCAACTATTTCGACGTTATTCAAATACTTTACTCTGGGCATTCTCAACGACTTATATTATACACAGTTATATCATGCTTTCCTGACTTTATTGCTTGTATCTTGTGTATGTTTGCTGTGCAATATCTTGAAAATACATTAAATTTTGAAACAGTGGTTTCCAAGGGGTGTGACCATGAATACCAGCTAGAATAATTAGTAGGTTGGGAACTATTATGCGATTTAACATAACTTGTACTTGGCAAAGTCAAGTTAAAGGTCACGAACCGCAATAAATTGGAGCATTTAACTCCAAATAAGCATAAATGTCGTTATTAATTTAACAAGTAATTGCGTTGTAATAATCAGGCAAACTTTGATAATATAATACCAAATATACAGACGAACACACTAATTTGCACGTTATCCGACAAAAATTATTCAACGAAAAGGAAACAGATAATAAATGTTTTTTTTTTGTGTAAATAAATAGTTTCTAAAACTCAACCTTTTTGTATTTGTGGATATCCACAATACTAGACTATCAGTAAATAAAAATAAGAGGTAAGAATAAAGAATCAAATGAAATACACAATAAATAAAGTTACTACACAAGAAAACTCTTGGAATCGCCTTCTGTATAATTTTATTGCGGGTAAAATAAACGAAACGACAAAGGTAAATGGGTTTAAACTGCCCTGGACTACATTTCAGGATTATTTAATTTAATTGATACAGTTTTGAACTTTGCTATTTCTGATATTTTCGTTTGGTAGTTGTACTATGCAGTAAATAATAATACAAAATAATTGCAATATTGTTTTTGCATTTATAACCAGCACTTAAACAATAAGTATGTATATATTCGTTTCTTTGTTTAATTTCCTTAACTTTTTCGACTTGTCAGCGATAACTCGAAAACAAAAGACGATAACCAATTTTAGTTTTCACCATTAGGTTTCTCGAAAAAAAAAAAATCGAGGAAGGAAGGTCCGCTTTTCCATAACTCTTATAGTTACCGAGATTCCCTATGAAAACATCGAAATTTGCCCACCGTGTATATAGACTGAGTAGAGTTTGCTAATCGGATTGTAATAGATATATCTTGCTTTTATATCGAAAATCTCGTAAATCCGTTAAAAATGTGCGATAAATTACCTCGAGATCCATCGTCCTGGATAACGGCCCTCCTTGTCCAGCCATACTTCCGTAGTGCTGGTCGCCTGATAACGTATGACGACGTGGATCTTCTCGGCGAGCACTGCGGCCCCGCCCTTTCACCTCTCCTTCATTTTCACCTCGACTTCCTCCTGAAAACATAAATATAATTTACATCGGTTAATTGAATTTAGATGCCGCTAAGTCCATCGCAAAACTTATTATTATCTAACACTGTATTCACGTCACTACTAAATTGACCTGTACTACACTACTGCTTCGTTATTTATTATACTGCCAACGAAATGTTCTTGTCAGCACTTTTTTCGATAAACGAATTAACGTATTACCATTAAAATTACGCGAGCGGAGTTTCTTTGCAGCTTTTTTCTTCGACTGACGAAGAAGCAAGATAATACAGAAATTTGCAATTACACTGAACAAAGGGATGCTTTAATTGACTCTGCGTGAGCTCTTGGGTGTAAATTGCAGTCGTTTGTGAAGTAGTCAATCTAATAGACGAAGAACTACATCGAATATTTTAGTTCGGATTTCAAGTTGCTGCATAAATTAGAGCAGCGACGGATTTCGGAATATTATCTGGGTACGTAGAATTTGGTTCACATTCGCATATTATTGCCATAGCTCTACTTGAAAACACCTTGCAAGTAAGTTTTTAATATATTGTGACACACATATACACAAACGTTTATAAACAAAAGAATTGGTACATTTTCGTTTTAATTCACCCGAAGAAATCAAATTCGGTTCGATGAATGTTTCTATCCACATTAAAGCAGAATTATTTCTTTTGCTTTGTTTGGTTGTTTGACAATATATAGAATGCCACGACAAATAAACAAAAAGAGCATTGCCTAATAATTTTTGTAATGTTTTGGTTTTGGAGAATCGAAAATCTTCATTTTCATTTTTTGTGTCAAAACTGTGGTATACTGGTAGATATGATAAAAAGTAGGTTTTTCTTACTTTTTGACTTGACAAAATGTTCTTCTCCTCTTTCATTATAATTAATGTGTAAACAAGGTACAAGGTACTTATGATAGTAAGAGAAAGAGATTCGGTTAAACAAATTACACATCTCCAATATGTGATTTTTGTTTGCGATATTTTTATGTTTTAAGAAAATGCACAATTAACTTGATAAAAGCAAAAAATTAAAGTTTCAATTTCTTATTTAGTTATATTTCTGATTTTAAATATAAATCAATACGTCTATAAACTTCGTTTGCTTGTAGTTTCATTTTTCACTCAGTCTATTAAACGAATTGGTCCTTTTTGAAATTCAGCAGTCAATATTAGCATTACTGATTTGTGATACTCCGCTTTGTTCGAAAAGCCCGTACACTCTACAAATCTGATTAATCAGACAAGCGCTCACCTAATCAAATCGGGGTTTTGTGCGGAGGGCTTACTGAACGGAGTCGATCATTGAGCCTAAACACACGCTCCTGTTAAGACAGGCAGTTGTTTAATTAACAGTTTATATTCTACTGCGATATCAATAGTGCTCTGGAAACATTCCCAACTCAACTAGAATACTACTTAATGTAAAAGTTTAGAACAAATATCAGTTAATATTGTATGTAAAATTCTTAACGTTATTTGAGTGCAAGAAAACAGTTTTAAAAATGTAAATTCTGAATCGTGAGCTAATATACGAAAAACTTCGGGCTTGGCAGAAGTAAATTTCACACACATAAATTTGCAAGTTTTAAAATTAAGAACAGGCAAGGTACTAAATATCTAATAGTTGTGACAATTACTGCTATATGATGTAGTGTAGGGTAGATTTAACTGATTTTACATGTATGTAAGAGGCTCGAAGTGGATCCAATCATTCAAAAAATAGAAGAAAGACAGCTTAACTGGTTTGGGCACCTAAGCAGAATGAAGGATAGGAATCCTGTAAAAGAAATATGGGACGCAGGCTGGGATAAACAAATAGCAGAAAGCAACCACGTAGAAGCTGGAACCAAGAAGTGGGACAAGTATTGTCAAGGAAGAGCACCACATGGATCGAAGCTGTAAAATTAGCCAAGAAGAGAATTAAATGGAAAAAGTTCTGCAAATCAGAACACCGCCGAACGGCAAAAGAGGAACGGATAACTAACTAACTGTACATGTATTATATGCATAATTGTGTACAGAACTATGTATCGTGTCGTCTTACTTAACAAGAAATAGTTTTACTTCTATTTTAATTGTAACTGTAAATGTATTACATCAACATTGCCTGTATAAAACAACATAAATCTCGTTAACTTTCTTTCCAGGATCCAACGAATACTTTTATTGTTTGATATTTTACATATTATGGAAATATCATAAAATACATGTGACGCCAGGGAAAACAGAATTCCGACAGAGTCGTTATAGACATGGTCGCATCGACAATAAACAAAAAACATAAAGTTTTTATGAACGTAATATGAAAAAATTGCAGATCGTTAAATGTATATATCAGTTATCCAAAACAGATCTACACTATTAATTGTTATTAGATCTACATGTGTGCGATGTTATGCAAACAATAGTAAATTGTTGTCTCGACGTAACTTTGTTTACAATAAAACGCCAAGAGAAACAAAGAAGATTATCGATTCTTCTTGGCTAATGGTAACTAACTAATGCACATGACGTAATGTACTCATTTTTAACGCATAGATGTGATTTCTTAAAATAGATTTTTTATGAACTAAATTTAGAATGAGAAATTGAAACCAGGCCTAACCGACTAAGCAAGCGAAACCGAATTCCTACAGAACGAAAGAATGATTAGTAAACAATTTACTAATATCAAGACAGTTTTCACATTAAAGCCAACAACTGCCACAATATACTACATCCAATTTTTAAATTTTGCTGCCTGTGTGGCTTTGTTATGTAGGCAAGGTATATTTATTTTTTGTGTGGATTATATACAACGTAATTTTAGAACATAAATTTATTCTGGTTTTCATATTCCGACGTATTCCACCTTGGCACCTTGTCATGGGGCAGTTACTTAAAATTTATTTCTCAAGGGGAATAGTACAGGCTATAACGGAGCGTAATGTAGTAATACTGGAAACACAAGCTGGCGCATAATTTCTTACAAACTACGCAGCAGTATCGTTTAGCAATCTTACGTTAAGACGAATTCAACGATACCAATACTGTTATACATATTACACGAAACTGCAAGTATTGACAATGCATAACGTTAATCCATACATGAGTGTATAATTCGTTCGTGTAAATTCTATTCGTTCTTAAGGACCATGAAAGGATTAAACGTCTAGCAGCTGCAGTCAATTAAAACATACTTTTGTTATCAAATGCAATTAAATAAAAAAGACACCGCTTTTTTAAAGTAAAATATACATAAATAATATTAAACGAGCTAGAAATATTCGAGATAATATTATTAGAACACACGATATTAGAATGCTTTTAAAAATAGTAAACAGTTTCTCAAATTATATAACCAAACCGGCTAAAATTAAAATTCGTTTATAACCTCGTAAAAGCAACACTGGTTCCACAAATTCAATTCTTCGCCTCTATTACAAGCAAACATTCTAAAAATAAAAGCTTTATATAAAAAGCTGTATTGTAAATTTATTGGTTTAGAGAAAAAAACACAGCGCAGTCCCACCAGAACTAGAGGGTGTATATTTTACGAGAGGGATCACCTCGTGATCATGTGATATGTCTGAGTGGTTGCTATATTTTTTAGGGCGCAAACCCCCTGGCCTATAAAGATTTTACCAGAAATTTTATTATGTATTTACCACAGATAAAATTACATTTAAAAAAACAATAACTTAATCTGTTGTAATTGGTTTAAGTCTTTTATGTTAACCAATAAAATAACATTAATAAATATAAGGTAAAATAATGTTATTAAAAACCACCTTAATAACCTTCCAAAGCATTTAAATTTTTCTCATTTAATCGAATTTGTAGTTAAAATATGAACATTGCGACGCTTTTTTTACATTTAAATGTAGTTTTTTTCAGTCATTTTGCAATAAGTTTTGGTTATAACACGGCTAAAAATATTCGCTGTATATGAATCAGTAAGACTTAAAAAAATTAATGCAGCAAACGCGAAAATCTAATTTCTACATCCGTTAAGCATCACACAATTTATTAACAAGTGTAAATACGTTGTATTCGCATTTTACAAATCAGATAACGGTGTCGATCGACGAATTACCGCAACATTCTCTCACACAGAATTTTAGTTATCGTTAATCGTATTTAACAACATGAGGCATGCCTCTCTCTCGGTTTGGAGCTGTACAAAAGCCGATTTCATTCTTTTAATGGATTGATCTGTCAGTCAATACTTCGTGTCATCGCGGAAACAGTCTATCAAGTGGTTTTATCGCCCAGCAGCTGCTATATGCTAAGATTAATATGAAAGATGCACGTTATAAAGATTGACATTAAAAGTTCGTTTCATCTTATTTTACAACATAATTAAGTTATCTCTCGGCTCTTGGCATTAAGTTATCTCAAAGAGGTATCGAAAAAGTCGTAATTTAAATTTTCCTGCACAATTAAATAGAATTTATTAACTTGACACAAGCAAGATGACGTTTGTAAGGACATAATATTTACACAGTAAAATACTTTAAAGGTTTTTAGGACAGCCGTTTTCGGTGTAAATTTTATTTATTGTTTACTAATACCAAAAACTAAACAATTTCGCCTTTTTTTAAACAAAATAGGAATTCTAATTTTGCAAATTATTTAAATAAAAAAATTTGAGTAAATTTTTGTAGTTTATTAATTTGAAAAAGTATTGATGCTTGCTACTATCTGCATTTTTTTATGAATAAAATGTTACATCAATAAATAATAATATTCTAAGTTAGGCGTTCTTGAATTTCATTCTTCAAAAATACAGTCTAAGTAATTTTAATAATTTTTACTTGATCCCGACTCACAGTAAATGTCACGTTCTGGTTCTTTGCCAGACTCTCGGGATGCATGCCAGTTCAAAGAAAACTTTGATTTTACATTGTGTTCGATGAATCTAAAACGAAATAGGATAGCTGACATGTAGAATACTAAAATAACTCACACAACACTGCATCATAATATTAAATTTTTGTTTTTTTAACAATCTCTTGATGTTTGTTTAAATAGTGTCTGCAATTTCATCAGTTTAAATATATTTTTATTAAGATGTTTACTAAAGTACACTTCTTTAAAATAAATGTTAAAACTTAATTTTCATTTAACCGTTTGTACTAAGATAACTAATATGGAAATTTATTGTTATTCGCTCTTTTTTTAACTGCAAACTTTTAGAATGTAAAGTAACACAAATTAGGAACCTTGGTTACAATAAGTAATATGCTAAACCAGAGTAAGAGGTGCCAAACTAATTAACAGCCAAAATAACAGAAAGGTAAAGTAAAAATCTGTATGCCTTGGACAGTGTGCAACCATATTTCAAGCCGAGGTGTACGCTATGCACATGTGCAGAAGCACTATTAGAAAGAGATTTTAACAATAAAAGAATCTTCATAGTGTCCGACAGCCAAGCAGCATTAAAAGCTCTTGGCTCGTCGGAAGTAAACTCAGAACAATATACAACACAAATGTACTCTTTCGGGACAAACGTTTGATAGATGGATTTAACCCGCATTATCTATAAAAACAAACGGACTAAAATATTAATTTTTAAAGTTATTTTCTGACAGTGCACGTCCAAGATGCAGTCTGGTGGACCAGCAGCTCGAATCGCCACCTCTTAGTTATTTCAATTTTGCACTTAAGTACTTTTCCTGATTGCTTTAGCGCATTCTGGTATTTATTAATAGATGAATGCATTCCTTAGGCGGCATGACACAAAACCGAGAAATTTATAATATTTTTATTATTTTTTATTACATTTTTGGTTAATTTGCTAACTAAACACCACGTATAAAAAAACAAAACATATGGATGCAATCCCAAACAAAATTTTCAACTAAAAAAAAACACAACAAACCTAAACGTCTTTCAAAACGGTGCAATTGGCTTTTTCCGTTAACTTCAGCGTATAAGATGATATAACGATTTTATTTTAATAATTTACAAGTTTCGTTCCCTAAAACGAGTTCTGCTTTTATAAAAGCTTTTAAAGGGCCCACTACTATTCTATATTTCATAACATGTTCGCTAAATTTTACAAAGGGTTTTTTAAATATTTCGGTATTCCTGTTTATAATTATGAATTTACGGATAGCAAAAGACTGCCATCATTTCGCAACATTAACCGCCCTAAACACAAAAAAACTAAAATAATTGTTGTTTATTTTTATATAACAATAAATGCATTGTTTCTTGCAGCTGTGCCTCATTTTTATTCAATCTAAAACACTTCATGACGCCTATAATTTAGGTTCCAAGAATTTTAGCGAACATACGTTATGTAAGAAATTTACAGAAAAAATAAATGAACCTTCATATTTCAGAGACATCAAAAATCGAGATAACAGTGACATGAACCGAAGATGAACATCGATTTACTGAAATACACGCACAGAAGTCATTCTTTGCCAGACGATTTTCTTGGATCCAGAAAAAATCATTTAAGTTGGAAACAAAAAAGGACTGAGATACTTAAACTATCAAGTTCTAACGTTATCTTGGTAAAATACAAGGAATTCGAGTTTAATCGGTAGCATCGCTTTCAATCTTTAGTTCTTTCACAAAAGTTTGAAGTAGAAAGCGAGTGAGAAGTAAATCCGAACAAAAGGAAACGAAACTGTGAAGCTAAATTGGACCAAAAAATACAATAGATCCGGTGCGTGTGGTTAAAAAAATATATATCTTTACTTTGCATTACCGCTACATTGAAATATTTGGTGTGTTAGGCGAAATTTTGGAAAGCAACATAAAAATTCTAAAGGGGTCAATTGAAGAGACAATTTTTCACAGGGGGTTAATGCAAAAAATGGGCTGGGAACCCCTGGTTTAGATCCACAATATCTTGAAACTACTTTCCTCGCTGTAAATCACAGAATGTATATTATTTACTTGGTGTAGCTACAGAATATCGCAGTTAACAGAATATAAATTAAACTGAGAAAACACAATCGAGTTGAATTCCACAAACTTAAATATTTCATCACACTACGGTTATATAGCAACACAAGTTCTATATTTGTATACGCTTTGAAAACCTATTTTGATTTAATATGAAGATATTATGTTCAAGTTACAAAGCACTCACTGTAAATAGCAAGAGAAGCTGGTTTTGTAGAATAACGCATTATGGTGGGGACACAAATATGTGTATTCTAATATCGCACACGAGTAGATGTCATAAGTTTTTAACCGACCTGATTCATGTAAATATTTACTATGGCAACAGAATATTAATACCATACATTTCAAAAATATTGCATCGACGAATATTGCGATAAATGCATACTTGCTATACCCAAGAAATTTAATTTTAGGTAAAAGATAAAAGAATATTTTCGCGAGGAATTTAAAGTTGAAGTGAAACGTGACTATGACAAATATCCAATATAGACTTAAGAATTTAATATATTTGAAATTACTGGCAAGAAAAACATTCAATCTGTAACAGAGGCGCAGAATGAGGAAATATTTCCGTTCCTAATGGTTTTGTAACAAAATAACGAACCCGAGAAGCAATCTTAATCTTAGATGTCTTCGAGTGTTTAAAAATGTTAAATTAAACAAAAATAGTGATCTATTAATTATTAAAGAAAGTGCTTCTTACCACTTGGTTTCGTTTTATTAAACTGTATTAAATTTTTAAAAAATCAAAAGAAAATATGCATGGACGGGCCTAAGAAGGAAGGGAATAGAAATAGAAACAATCGACATAATAAAACGATGTACGAAAAAACGGTAAATATTGCAAGAAAGGTGGTTTAATTTTCTCACATTCAGGTTTTTTTACGTTCGCAGAAGCAAAAACCGATTAAGTTACTTCATTACTTGCAAGCAATGTAAGAAAGAAGTAATGAGTGGTACGACCTTATTTGTACGATTTTCTTGGCCGCCACCCTAGTATTGACGCGTCTCCATGTGCAGTATTTAGTCTGGTAAGGCTGAGACTCCACCCCATCAGTATCAAAAGCTTTTGCTTTTCTGTATTACGCTAGCCATGTACTTCATTTGCCTCATAGCAATATCACCACAATACATCATTGTTTGGTTCTGTCGTTTGTCCTTCGCCTCCACCAAAATACCCACAAGCAAATAGTAACGTACAATGTAACTTATTAAGTAATTTAAAGAGATAGTTATGTAACTTAAAAATCAAACAATATCGTCGCGTATAAATAATAAGGTGGATGATAAATAATGAATCAGTTAAATACGAGAATATAACAGCCATACAGTCGGTCAATTTCATCAAGAATACTTTAGAGAGAATAGGGTTAAATTTTTAAAGTTCCGTGGAAGTGGTTCCCTTTCGGGTTCCTGTACTGCGACCTATTGGTCTATTGTACTCTCTGGTGATCGCCCCTTAAATAAGTCCTGTGGTTTTGAAACACTTCAGGGTTTTCTTTAAGAATGTTTTTCTTAACTCTTCTTGGTTGACTTTTTCCATCCCTAGAAGTCTATGCCGATAGGGTATGAATCCTTCACACCAGCATATTACGTGAAGAGGAGTTTTTTCTTCTTCACCACATCCTCTGCATATATCAGTTTCTAAGAGCCCTATTATGTAGAAGTGTTTGTTTAACTCACAGTGCCCTGTGACGAGTCCTGTGGCTGCTCTGATGTCTACTCTGCTCATCCTGAGCATTTGTTCTGTCCTTTCTTTAGACCATTGACAGGATAGCTTTAGAATGGACTTGTCCTGTAACTATTTTCCAATGAGCATTATGCCCCTGTATTAATATGCCATTAAGACGCCGCTTGGCTGTTCCATAGGATGTACCAACTGCGGGTTCTGGTCCGAAGAAAGGTGTCTCGCTGCCAATTTTAGCTAGGCGATCTGAATTCTAGTTCCCTGGTATATTAGTGTGCCCTGGGCACCATACCAGTTTAACTATTCCATTAATGGGTTAAAAGGGCATTGGTTTTCTACAAAATGTGGAGATTTCCTCGTTCATAAAACGACCTCAGAGCACAACATTTAAATTCCTTAAAACCACGATTTCAAATAAAACTGAAAAAAACGTAGATCCTTAAATATCGTGCAGTTACGGATATAAATATTGACAAAAATGTACATCACCACTAATTAATGCGAAAGCAAAGTACTCAACTATTTCCAGCTTGTTCATTTTCTACAGATACTCGTTTGATCTCGAATCCAGCGCAGCGACGGGAAAGCAATTAAGAAAATGAAGTATGTACTTACTACATGATGCAGTCGCTCATTCGAACCAAGATTGGTTCGATGTTGTTATAGCGATCCGTTCACTTACTGCAATTACACTGGGGAAAGCTTAATGAGATCCAGATATCCGTGTAGATGCGAAAAATAAGCAAATAAAACTTATCAGGCCGTATTTTATCCTCACCGCAGCCCAAACGTCCTATCCACTTTAAACGGATAGAAGTATTAAGTAAAGAAGCACGAGAATAAATAAGGCGCGAACGAATAAATAACTGTACCTTAGAATGCGAATTCAAATAATTCTCTTGATTCAACAAACACAGTTAAGTATCTATACAGTATAATTATGAAACCGTTTTAATCGCTTTATCAAAATCAATATTATGTTTGCGATTATGTGCACTTAATTGTCTGTATTTAATTATCGTCTTAAAAGATCAATCATATAGTTATCTAAAGATAAACAAATACCTTAATCCATTCCGAATCCAAGACCATTCATTATCAGCTTACTTAAAAACGTAAAATGTGTCGTTTCATCTATTAAATTGGAAAAAACATTTGTTAAGTTATAAAGTTCTTAAGAATCCAAAAATAGCGCCATTAAGGTCCTAAATTTTATACAAAATTAAAGGTGTTATCTGCGTGTTCGAAACATTGAGATTCGCCATTGGCAACGTCCAAGTTATCAATAATACAAAACTGATTAAACGACGCAAAAGTTACCAAGCAACGCTTTTGCATTTGCAAAATTGTACAACACGCTAGATATAGTTAATAAAACTTTGGTTGCAGTGGTTTAGAAGTAAGCATCTTGAATGAATTTTAATGCAGTGTAAAATGGTGACATTCACTCAACAAATAACGCTTAGAATGTAAGATAAAAAACAATATTGAGAACAGGGTAACGAAAGACAGTATGAGTTATATTTGTTCAGTGTAGAATACGAGCAGCATTTGAACGGTTGATTGAAAAACCTCATGAATCATTATTCAAGTGGGGATTACTTGCAATAACCTCCAGGACAGCAACTTCATTTGTTCCATCCGTTACAGATCTTCTACGACGACAATTGAGATGTCTCTGACTTCCTCTAGCTAACACTTTTAGAAAATTACTCTTTTTAAGGAATAACGGGATATTACGAACATGATTTTTTTCATTATTAGGGTAGATCGTGACAAATTCCCGTTATTTTAATCTTTTAACTACAACAATTGGTTAATACATGAAAGTGTTCTAAAAATGTATCATATAAATTCCCTCTTTGTCTGCAAACAATAACATTTCTGTCGACATTTATAAATTTATTATTCCTCAGTTACGCTCAAATCTGGCTGTAATTGTAGGCGAATAATATTTCAGCTTTAAGAAACGACATTAACATGTTGTTGAAAATCAATCAATAACTTATGTCTAAAACAAAATAAGCAGAGCACTGGGAATCTACTTAGCTGGATTAAAGTTGTTGTGGAAGTACAAAATTGTTTAAAAGCTCACTGCTAGCTTGATCATCCAGTTTATCCTTTACAAGTAATAAGATTCGGTTCAGTTAAAGAATATTAAATAAAAATGATCAAAATTAATCACTCTTACAGAGATACAAACAATTCACTCTACTAATTGCTATTAAATAAATAAGATATTTTCTTAAGCAAATTCTGTTATCATTCCCCTCTGTCGACTGCATATAAATCTGTCATTTTACTGTATTCAGCGAGCTTCTCTTTCATAAACCAGTAAACAAAACCCTCCTCATTTCTTTATAGTAGCATATACTGCAGTTATTACTTCAGGCGACATGGGGTTTAGCGTGGGCTGGAAAGTCTGTAGTCTTGTTCATGCTCGTCCAATAGTTTAACGGGAAATATATGCGTTCACAGAGACGAACATTTTGCGCTCGTGCTGGAGTCAATAAAAACAGACGCTCAATTTAACCGATTTCGGAAACGTCGGTACGATTAACGTGGCACTCCACCATTAATTATAACAGAAAATTTGTTCAGGAAAAGAAGACGGAGTGGCTTACGTCGACAAAACATGTAATTGTTCTAAATTTGATTTATAATTCGACTCATTGTTTGGCGGCTCGCTTACTCACTAACGGTCGGTCTGTTTTTAGTGTTAAAATTAAAGTTTGTTCATGCAAACAACACCATATTTGGCACGTGTATTATTTAATTTATGACATATCTTGAATATTCGTAACAGTTGAAACACAAATACAAGAAAGACAGCTGGGATGGTTGGGTCACATTTATAGGATGAAAGAAGAAATGTTAACCAGAAAAGCCCATAAAGCAAGATCACAGGGAAAAAACAAAAGAGGTAGACCGAGAAAAACCTGGCAATACGAAGTTAAAAAAGCAGCAACTGATAGAAACATCAAATGGAAAGAAATAAAAAATCTAGCACAAGACAGAAAAACATGGAAAAAGTCAGCACAACACAACTCAAAAGTCATGCACCTAACAGAAGAAGGACTCATGGCTAAATAATAAATACACATTGTTATGTAATATGTATTGAAAGCAAGTCCCGGCTAATGGCAGACGATGAGGTGGAAATGCATTATTGATTTTTACTGGTTAATTGCAATGTAATAAAAAATAACTAACCGCAATTAATCAATTCATGTATTAAACTTTTTCGTTACTAATGTTTACATTTCAGTTACATTTTACTTTAGAAATTATTAGAGAACATAAAAAAATATTATTGCTGTTTTCTCATACCATTTCATATTGCTGATTGAACTAAATCTCTATCACTTATAGGTCTGAATTAAGTGGCACACCCTGTGCCAGAATTTTGGACTACTGTGCGTGTACTTAAGAACTTGAGCACATTTAATATTAATTTATTTTGAGAGATTTTTTTGGTGACTAGAGCACTATAAAATTAAAAAGAACCTTTTCACTTAGTGACATTACCGCAAATAAGATTATATTAAACAAAATTAAGTAATTACGAAACATTACAACACTTAAATAATAAATTAAATAAATTTTTTAAAACTTATTTCATGTAACTCATTTTAAGTACCTACGTTATTTTGATGTAGTACCTAAAAAACGCAACGACAGCGTCCGTCAAGTGTTTTTGACAATCTCAATTGACATCCAACTTTTATTTAGGCGAAAAAACTTTAAATTTTAGTACTTAGGATGTTACACCAACATTTAGTGTCACATGGTGAGCAGTGAAATATGATGTACAAATCTTTTGAAATTTCAGACACTGTCATATTTTAAGAAAAGTAATATGCCAAATCGGAAAGGCATATTTCGACAACCCAGACAAGACTATACTTCGCAGTGTTTGCTAACCAATGAATACCTAAAACAGAGACGCTCAAATAACATTCAAGATGCCGATGGTATTCTGATATCCCAGAAATCCCCTACTTGTTCATTGGAAGGAATAAATAAACAGCGCTGTCTTATATTAAACATAGATGAACCAGATTCGGCTCCAGTTCGACAAGGTGAATTAAAATACGAATGTCCATTAGATAATCCATCATCATCTACGAAATATCAAGAAGGTAAAAAAATAAAACAAAGTTTCGTTAGGCATGAAACTATAGTACCAACTAAGAACAGCGATGTTTTTAAAAATGAGCAAAAAAATCGTTGCGTAGGAAAAAAATTCAAAACAAATAAAAACACATTAAGAAGTGAAAAGTACAATACTCTATCCAATAGTTTTAAAAAGCTTGCTTTAAATAAAAAGCCAAACGTAGGTGAAGTAATTATAGTCAAATTACTAAATGAGAATGACGAAGAAACATGCTCAGAATTTACGAGTTTGCTGCGAAAGCAAACACTTCAAAGATATTTCGGTACTCAATCAAAAGAGTTCTGTATAAAAACGAACGATAAAAAATTATTGTACAATTTAAGTATACCTATAAGACACGTTAAGTCTCGACCGACAAAAATCGATGAAAAGCAAACTAATAATAAAAATGACGATAATAATGACAATGGCGTTCCTAAAGTACTTAGAATGAAAAATAACTTGACAGCAAATGATATTAACAATGAAGTGTCCAAAGAAATTCATACCTCGTCATCAACAAGCACATATTTTACATCAAGTGAAGGCCTAGTGATAAACCACGTAACCAGTGAACAAAAGAAACAACCAACGAACAAGTATTTTGGGACGAGAAATACTACTCCAACACAATCTGATGGAAACAAAAATGAAAATTTACAAAAGAATAATAAAAAAAAAATGCATTTTTTAAACTACAAAAAATATTCTTTTTCAGATTTGAATTACTTACCTATACCTACGAAATGCTGCTGCAAGCGCGATGATAATTCAGTAATAAACGGCGCTGCCACAAAAGAAACACCAAAGATGAATGAAGCAATCAAGTACGTGCAAGCGCAAACACATGCATTTCCAGGTAAAAGTAAATTATTGGATAATCAAGACAAAAGCCACTTTCATTTGATGCACTGTCACAAACAACGAAAAGAGCAAGATAATGAAAAAAGGAAAACAATTGAACCATGCAGTGTTTTAAGCGTCATCACATCCAAGCAAACTCAAACTCCAGTACTTAATAATACACATTTTAACACAGGTGCAGTTTTAAATTATTTAGAAATGAGAATTCAAAATCCAAAAAGAAGAGAAGTAGCTGTAAGTGACATTGGCACAGATATGACAGATGAGAGTAAAACTGATATTGCGTTACTTCAAGAAAAACAAACAAGAAACATAGATTATACGAATGCCTTTACAGTGGAATTCTCAAGTTCACGCAGTACTGCAAGAATCTCAATAGAAGAAAAACAAGAGTCAAATGCTGATGAAATTAAAAGAACAAAAGATCCAGCAACAACAGACACACAGAATAACACAACTTGTATAATGGAGGGCACGGTATTAAATGATACAAAAATACAAAATAACAAAATTGTTGACGCAGATAAAAAGTCGACAACTATTAAGCAGTCCATGGTTATAAAACCAAAATGTGGAGCAAATGACAGTCAGCCTTCCCGAAAAATTATTAGAAAAAGAAATCGATCACGTGAAACTGACAAATCACATATTAGTGGCAGTAGCACTGACACCGAACTTGACAACACAACTTGGTTAGAAAAGTACCGGAATCTTCAAGAACAGCATCATAGCAAATCGGTTAAGCTTCAACGTCGCTCGAAATTATTAATGATTGATAAAAAAAAGCATCCCTCTCCGGTGAAAGCAAAACAAGACATAAAACAAGTGTTGGAAGACGTTGTTAAAGACATGAATGAAAATTCACAATTTTTACGAAAACAATACAAAGTGGACGAAATTCAACACACGTTTTATTCAAATATTGTAACAAACAAAAAATTTAGATATGAAAATAACCATCAAGAGTTACTATCTAAGAAAAAGCGGCCTAAAATTGTTTATAAAAATAAAAATATCATCAAAAACTTGTCTCCTATACGAACCGAAAATTCAGACAAATCCAAGCACCATCCCTTATGGCAAATTATAACTAAATCAACCCAAACATTATTCAACAACAACCAACACGAGAACGAAAATGCTGTCGAAGTATACCGCATACCAAAGAAATCGTTTAGTGCAATGTTCATAAAACTTGACAAAACAGAGCTCACTGACTACATAATTTTAAAAAAAGACTGGACACCTGACACTAAAACTGAATGTGCATTTTTCAAAGAAGTTTTATCTATTTCAACTCCGATACCAAAAGGCAATTACACGAGAAGTGAAATAGAAATAAGACGATTATTAGACAAAACCAAAAACACGAATTTGAATGAACCCACGAACCCAAAAAGCTGTGAACTGACATCTATCACAAAAACACGGCACGTTTCTAGAGCTTCTCAAACTTGTATTGGTTGTAAAAGTTGCAGCAGAAATCATGCAAGTGATATCGAAGTTCACATGTCAGTAAGTCAAAGAAAATACGTAAAAACTTTAAATAAATCAACACAAATGACCGAATATATGACGGAGAGTCAACTATACTGCGTGCAGTGGATTAACCGTTATTTATTACCGGTGTATTTAAACTATAACTGCATAGTCATTGATAAATATATAAAAGATATAAGTGAAGAATTTTCTCTAGATACGAAGGATGTGCAAGAGGACAACACCGCAGATACATATTACGAATCCACTTTCAGTTAATACAGTCTGAAAACAAGTACAAATAATGTATGACGAGTCCCAATCTTTTAATACGATCTCTTGTAACGTCAGTGTAAAGGCACTGTTTTTTGCTCTATTTTTATTATATTATTTCCCTTTTAACAATTGCCTTAATGATTTGTTCTCTGATATTTTCAAATAATGGACTATTTACTTGGAACGCAATCAGATTTAATAGAAATTGTTAACGCAAGATAAACATTCATCTTAAATACAGAGATGTACCTGGCTTAGTATTTACATTTAATTTTAAATATCTATATGAAAAACATACTCTTCTATTTTTAAAAGTTTAACAACGCATGTTTCGCAAAAGTTATTTTTACGCAAGCGTGCACAAAATAAGTACGATATGTGTTCATTACATTGGATATGTTAACGTGCCAAGAAATTAACGTAATCTTTTCTCCATCAACCGGTGGCGTTTTATCGGTGTAAAATAAACGAAATACATCACTATACGCACCCACGAAGTACAGCGATTGTTTCAGAGGTAGTAGAAATTTGAAGTATTTCACACTTCCAGTTTTTTTTTACAAACTTATCACGCGTAAAAAACACGATCTAGTAAAGGTAACTGTATTACAAAAACTTATTATTAGATGCGCAAAATTAGAAGTAGTGCAGCTAAATCTGTTTATCAGCACATTCAAGAGCTCCATTTCGACTATTTTTAGCGGTGATACACATTAATTGTTCTATTTCCGAAACAACGCATGTTTTATTTAAAATGATTTATTATTCAGCGAAATACACTAAATGTAGAGTCGAAATTTGACGGATTTTTGTGTAACATCAACTTTAGCCCATTTTATACAATGACTGTAAAATTTGTTGGGAATAAAAAACAAATTTAGTTGATAGTTTTGTGTTTAATGTTAACATTGTTTATATTATTCTTTGTACCTTTTCTTAATTATAACCTTCTCAGGTTTTTTGCTGTAGAATTGAAATTCTTAAAATATGTATAAACGGTTGAATTAGAAACAATATGTTAAACTAATACTATACCTATCCAAATTGGGAATAATAAATTAATTAGGTACATAAGAATTGTAACACAAAATTTGTAGAAACACAATTTTTGTATAAAAAACTTTACACTAGACTTAAGTTAAAAATTAAAGACGTGGTAGAATAAAAAAAATATTGGTTAGGTAAACTAGCACAGCGTGCAATTACGCATGTTTGAAATTCGTTTTATGTAACTACTCAAATCTTTCAACCCACACGTGTTAAATCGGTGGATCATTTGTTTTCGTTACATAAACGATGTTTAAAAATAGTTTCAATTAGGTCCTTGCCCTCGAAATACGATGATTTCAAGATAAACAATTAGTAAACATGAATAAATACAGTATACCTCCAATAACCAATGTATTTAAAACCAAATATATGTGTATTTTACTGCTTACAAAATTTTAATACGTTTTACCTGAATAAAAATAAATATTTATACTTATTTATATATTTTAACAACAATGATGAAAACAAAATTATATTTTTTTTGCTAATATCACTTTTTAAGCGTTTAATAAAAAATATGTTTAATTAAAAACAGGGGTTTGGAGCAGTCCAATTTTTTAATTGCTTTGCTCCAGCTCCGCTCCGGCATCAAAATGCCTGCTCCAGCTCCGCTCCATGCTCCAAATATTGTTAACATAAAAAAAAAGTTTTTTGATTAAAAAATTTGTTTTTAAAAACAAAGTTTTAATTTTCTCCGATATGTAAAAGTTGGTCAAAAAACAATATTTGACCCTAACAAACAAGCGAAGTTAAATAAATGTTTAAAAAAACAAATTATTGATCTTCAAACGTTAACAAAAAAGGGGAAAAAAGTAGTTTTTTTTAATTTTACATAATAAACTGGAGCAGTGGAGCAATCAAAATTATTTGCTCCGGGCTACGCTCCTGCTCCGGGCAAAAACCTATTGCTCCACTGCTCCGTACTCCAGCTCCGAGCTCCGCTCCAAACCCCTGATTAAAAATCACCTATCTATTTTTTTCGAAGGATCTCTGGTCAAATAAATCTGCATCTGATGAAGAGACCAGAGTTTCGAAACTGGTATTTCGAGAAGAGATCATTTACATAAAAGATGGATGATTTTTACCTAGTTTTATTTATATTAATAAATGAATCACTCAAATAACGCAACAACTGAGCTAAATATTTATTACTTCTGCAGTTATCCTCGATTATTAATACCCACCCACAAACTGTTTACCGCAATGCTGAGTTTAGACTTTTCCAATCGTATCAAATCGAATCGAGACGAGACAAAGCTAGTTTTGGAGATTACATCTATTTTATTGCGATGTCTTCGCGACAGTTCTATTCTTTGCAGACGGATTCGACTCTTTGCTGTGAAGTATGTATATCATGTCTCGGGGAATCTCGAGCTTGTACAAAGGCGATGAAACCTCTACTTTATCTTTGTATTCGACGAATGCGACGAAAATGTTAGCCGTAGCGTAAACGAGCGGTAAATATTGCAATCTGTTTCCGAAAATAGTTTTATCATTTTTGAATTCTTAACTCATGCGACCTAATATTTCTGTGGAGCATGATATGACACATTTCGGACATATTTTATATCGATTGGTTTCATAACGCAAAATCGATAAAATTTAGACTGCTATTAATTTGGTGCTTAATTTTAATATTTATTTTATTACTTTTGTTCTTAAATCGTTCGTATGAATGTCAGAAGTTATAACTCCAAACTTTTTAGCTACCTTGTACCGGGTGTTCCAGTTTGATTTTCAGAGAAACAAATGAGTAAATACATGCCACTGCTCGCCGCATTGCCAAAAGATTGTTTATAATATAAGTCAACCAATATTTATTATCCTAACGTACTTACAGGGGCGCGAATTCCAAACTGAGCCACCCGGTATATGTAAAAGCAGTAAAAGTACGCCTACACACGCACTCGAGAAAAAACAATGCACTGTGCAACGTATTTTATGTTTCCGTTTTCACCTAATGTGGCTCCGAATGCTAAAAATATCAATGCGCTTTGAACTGTAAACAAAACCAAACTTTAACTCAATCGCTTTCAATGATTTACTTCTAACATACTTTAACGCTACATGGCATTTAGGACCTTTCAATTTATAATAAGATTTTCCTTTGGAACGCACTGAAAACTCCAATTACGGAGTTTCTTCATCAAATTTCCTTTCAACATTCTGGCACTTTTAAACTTATTTCCCGACGTTTATAAAGGTCAAGTATTTCCTCTGATTCTAAGAGTTATCACAGCACGAGAAACGTGAGGTAGTTCTATTTATCGGATGGAAATTTCAAAACCATTCGGTGTGTTAGTACTTATTTGCAATTTATGACGTTTTGATTTAGATAAATTATTTTTGTAACTGCTTATTTGTAAACTATCAAATTGCAATTTCGGTAGAAAAGTCGTGAAAATTTGACCTTTACTCATTGATATAGCTCAGTGTGACTGCAACTGTAGCAAACAGTAGTAAAAGTTGTATTAATTGAATTTGTTAAATATCACTTTAACAGTTATGTCAGCTGAATTAATAAACGTCATTTTCACAGATTCTTTATTGTTATTACACTTTACTATGGCAAGTGGTGATTTTTACAGTAGTTGTCAATTAAAGTTATTAAATATTAAATAGTTTTATTTTATGGCAACATGGAAAGAGAAGCTTTTAAGGTTTTTTTTTTCATTTTAATATAGGATCGCCAATGTCTCAATAAAGAAGCAGCTTTTTTTTATTTATTAAACAAAATCCTGTAAAATACATAGTATACGAAAAGCGATTATTTGAAAGACTCGTTTATTGCTAAAGTTTTTGCGTTTTTTTTTTATGAGACAACCTTACTGTTTTATATAGTTATTCATTTGCAGAAGTAACGCCCTAAAAATATTTAGACATAACGTTTTAACTCAAAATTATTTGTTAACTTCTAATACAATACTAAGGAAAAAGTTGTTTTTTGCAACTGAAGGTGTAATATGACAATTTAGCAACACCCTGCCCTGGTTCTATGTAAACACACTTGAACTCGCGTGGCATACCGAAAGTGTAACCACAACCATGTATTTTAATATCGGTTTTTGTGAGAGGGTGCACACTTTCCAGTCGGCACGCCACGGCAAGCACGAAACGTCACCTACTAAGTTTAATTAAAATGTTGCTACTTTAGAATCAAATATCGAATACAAAACACGAAAAAAAAAAGATTCGTAAGACGTGTAAAATAATTTGATTATTATTTAAATCAATTTATTCGTTTACGCTAACACATCTTTTAGAGTTTTTTGGATAACACCACGTGAGATGTTATTCACCCCAATTGCACCACCTTAAATTGGCAATAGGCACGGTAATATATACATGTAAAGATTTTTATAAAGAAATTGTAACACGTTTTTAATTTTTTTGAGCGAGTTTTTTGTTAAAGAAACTCTTAAATAAACACAAAACTTGATTTTATAAGTTCTTTCTCGTCCCTCTGGATTCGCATATATCTCGGAGCATCGTTCTGTTGAAATCGGAGCCCAAGACGAGTCACTTTGAACCAGCACAGAATGCGATGAATGAAATACCGATTCTCCTTTCGCGTCGGTATTTTAAGCTCGCCTTATATCCAATAAAGGATATTTCGAGCGTTTTATTTAAATTACACCACAAAATTGCACCAAGTTTGTATTTCATTTAATAAAAATAAAGAAGTACAACTTTGTAACTTTGAAATTAAAAAATGTGGAACATTTAAAAATAATAAACCTCGCGTGATAATCCACCCTGTATAATTTACTTTATATTTCTGTTCTGCACTTTTTTTCGACAAAAAAATCGAAAGCGAATGGCTTAAGATTACTTATACACTTTATTTATGGCCAAATTAACGATTATTAGACTTAAAAAATTACTTTTAATTTTTCGTGAAAAATGGAAAAAGTACAAAGGCTATAGTCTGCAATTCTGTTAGGTTAGTTTTACTATAAACATATTTGCATATATCTATTCTAAACCTAGACGTCATAATCGGAAAATTCAGGTTTGAATTTTGTCCTTATTTTTTGGCTCTGTGAACAACATGGCGCACAAGTTTCCATTGGCATCAAACAATAACCAGACCATCATTAAAACTTGCATGCTTAAATATAAAACTGCATCTTCTAACACGATTATAAAAAATAATATTGGATTAGCTGCATTTGAATTACAAATCGCTTTTTTATTTTCAACAAAACTTATTCGGCATAGCATTCATCCATTTACATATAATTATTCCGCTAACATCATTGTTTTCACTCATCCAGCATGTATTTCACAACATGCATGGAAGTCAGCGTCAACATTCCAAATGATTTCTACATGGTATATTTTCAACAACAATATGTTTCAAAGATGCTTGTATATTGTATACGTTACAATATCACACAAATAAGACAACTGTATTACATAAATAACTCTTAAACCTTTACTTTAACAAGTCACTTAGGATACAGAAATGCAAAAGTAAAAAATGATGTATTCTTTGACGTACAAACGATAATAAAGAGCAAAAAATTCTTTTTTTTTTACCATCATGGAGGTTATACAGCTAAGTACGTCAACATACACATTTAAAAAAAGTAGGACTATCATTTATTCTCATATTCCAATAGTTTTCAACAAGCACATGAAGTTTCTTTAATAATACACTCACCTAATAACCGTTTGCCTGTGGTATGAATATTTAACGAACAAATTTCAAATGTAAACCGTATTTCACGCACAATTCAACAAAATATCAACTAGTAATTTTAAAACCATTAAGATAACATTAAATCATACATAACTCATACAAAGATAACAAATTATTTGTTTCATATCAAGGGTCAACTAAATAATTTCCGTAAAAAAACATTAGACTTAGATAAATCATTATCAATAATATTATGTATATCAAATAATATTACAAAAATATTAAAGCGACAAATAACCAGGATTGGTTTAAGAGTATCTTTAAGGAAAATAAACAACATACCATTTCGCGTAATTTACTTAACAATGATTAAGTAACAAATTATATAATCGTATTCAATGTCTTTGTTTAATAAGAAAAGTACGTTATATACATAAATAGAACGAAGTGAAATAAAATAAAACTGTAAGGGTTGATAGTATTCAATGTGACTTTACAAATTATGAATCACAATCAATTTTCAAAGCTGATTAATTTAAAACACAAAATGTTTGGTAGACGTTTTAAACATCAGTTTTAATTAAAGTTGACAAAAAAATTATAGAAGTCATTTTTAAGTGCATTCAAGTGTTTTATGAACAAACATTCTTTAACTGTTAATTTTTTAATAACATTTCAATCCTCTTGCTCTTAACTTTTTTGATTATAAGCAGCAGTTTTTTGCAGCCATGCACACAATTTGTGTGTAGTAGACGTTATATTATGTTTAAACCACACATTGTGACGCCGCCTGGCATCAATTATTTTTCTTATATGGCAATGCTTACTCAATTTCTTCGTAAATGAATAACATGAAACAAACAAACAGTAACGCATCATTTACTAAAACTTAAAACACTTCAACAGGACCAATTTATGAGGATTTAAACTTTAGTAAACAAACTAACGATAAAATATTATGGTCAACACTTGGGGTGAATAACGTCAGTGTTGGGGTTTTGTCTATCAACAAACGATTTGTTGATAGATTTGTACATCAGACGTACGACACAATACTGGTACAATATGTGCTTATAGGAAAGAATGACATGGATACAGACAGTCGGACCAACGTTGGGGAAATGTACAACAGTTGAAAAATAAAAAAGTTCGTTAAAGTTGTTGTGTTTAACATGTTCTTACTGAGTAATAATTGCTGTAGACCTGTTTACTTAAAACAACGTCTGAGGGTCCAACCCAAGCACCTCACAAACATTATATCAGTTTAAGAGTAGTAAGTACTCTTCCATAACAGGCAAGGTGTTGTGTACATGTGTACGCCTTTAGGGCGGTCTGTCACCAAATTACACAAGTCTTATTGATACACAAAAACTTCAGCAGAAAAAAAAACACAAATCTGTGGCGATTCCAAAGTTTTTGCTTCATTGTACGTAACGAAAATTTCCAACTAACCATAAATACCATGTATAAGACTTAGTGTCGATATGATATCTGGAATTTGAATCAAAATCGCATGCAGTACTAAACTCGGGTACATTAAAATATATCGACAGATACGTAAAATGAGAAAGCAAAAAAATCGAATTGTGTTAGATGCATGAAAAAGTTACGAAGATCAAAAACTGCGATAAATGTAATAAATAACAACAACAAATATTTATTAAAATATTGTATGGATATAAATCAGGAATATGGCGTGTTGACACAGCCCCACATTATTTTTTTTAAATGTAACCCCTCTTGATGTTAATTCAGACCAAGTAAATATTGTAAAATTAATGTTTGGGAGTGGCGATTTGCAATAATTTATCAAGTTTATCGTGAGTTTTAAACGAAAACCCAAGGAAAACTTATCCTAAGTTAATTATACTCAAATCTGTTATTTACAATTAAGTAATGGAGGCCCGGAAATCATAGTCGCTATCGATTTGGGTTGTATTTAACTGAACAGCTATAATTCTTTCGTTTTAGATGCTAGGTGTGCGTCTCAAGTGTATCCTATAAATTTATATCGGGCACATTATTTATTCCACTCGAAAATTTATGCGTATCTATAATTGCATTTTGTTACGCAAAATAAATTAACTAGAGCCTACTCTTGAAGTTTAATATTAGCATCGCAAAACATCTTGCAATCATGGTTCATAAAAAATTGTTTATTGACTTCACTTAAAAACCTTATTTTTATTATGAAACAACGCACGTAATATCAATTAATATAAAATAGTTTTAAAATATTTAACAATTTTAAATATTCGCTAATAACTACCGGTAAAGAAAGTGTCTATAGATTTTTTAATTAAAATCGATAGTGATTAGTGTATTTTGATTCTTTACATTAAATTAAAAGTGTGTTTATTGCATAGCGAATATCCAAATTATGAACAAAGTAACGTATCTTTCTGATTCCTAATAATTGGATAATCAACGTGGCCATTGAAAACCAAAACAAAACTAGCTGTACTTAATTAAACAAGCTTAAATAATTTAAGATATTTATACATTTCATAATAATTTATGATTTTTTAGTTACTATTACCTTTGAATATAAATTATAACATGTGTTCAAAAGTGTAGCCCACTCTCCATGGGCAATACAAATTAGAGATCTGCGCTTTGTAGATAATAATGTTTTCCTAAGCACATTTCTTTTTATTTGATGAACTGTACTTTAAATAGCTAATCTTAATTCATCAATTGTATTCGAGGGTCTCTTTATAATTTGCTGTTTTAAGAACATTTAATCAAACAAAAAGTATACTTTTAGTATGAACATTGCGCGAGTGTTTACTCAGTGCTTACGAAAAGTTAATATTAAAACAAACGAATGCGCTAATCATTTAGATACCGGTACACAGATAGCAGTTATCAATCCAGAATGTTCAAAAGTAATTTAATTGTTGGATAAATCTATATATTCCTGCGCGATTATATCTCTTAAAATTTTCTGTGCATTATAAGTTGTGAGTTATTACTTCTCACAATAAATTTTGAGCCCTTAACTGAAAGAAATAAAAATGTCTTTTTAAACAGATTTTATACGCACAGGTACTAAGGAAGCTAACTTCACTTTTTCTAAATAGGTTAGCTCACGTTTAAGATTCAGTAAACCGGAAGAATTAAGCACACACATCTTATATTGGAACTTTTCTAAAGACATAAAGTATGAAAACACGTTGTAACCTGCATTATTGTGCTCTTATAGTCTGTACGGCCAGTGATGAGGTCTAAAGGATTAGGGCAGTAAGGCGGCATCGAAATACATACATGCATTCTGTCTTTTTCTGTGTCATCGAGTTCTAAGCACATAAACACGAAACATACCGCTTACGTACTTAAATTTATACATTAGTCGGTTAATCCGATAGACCTCATCACTGGCCGAATAGACTATATGTGATAATTGGAAAAAAAAAAATGTCAACTGAGGTGTTTCAACACTGCCCATGGGTACGCCACTGTAAAACATGCTATATTAATTAACCGGTAAACAGCAAAGCTTTTCACGAATACCTGTTAGGTTGGCGACCATTTCGTTTTATGAACGGATTATACGATAAACATCGCGGCTAACACGATAAAAAAATCAATAGTATACAAGTAATTGATTTATATATCTATTAAAAAACCTTCGGCCAATCGCTGTTAAAATTATGTTGTCGATTAAATGCGAACAAATTGAAACTATTTAATAACAAAGCATATATCTGTTAAACTATTTAACATAATTTGCACAAAAAAGCCAAATATTCCTACAAACTACACGAGCTAAATTAGACACACTATCAAAGTTATTAGTTTATTATAGCTTTAAGTCAATACGACCATTTCAGCAATTATTACTGTATGAAAGTCATAAAAAGAAATAGTTGTCCTAGGTTATAAATACATTATTACATTTGCCATTAAGCACTTAGGTCTTAGGTACTTAAACGCCCTGTTTAAGAAATGCTTATTAAAATCTCATGAACAAAGTCTATGATAGTAATAAGTTACGGAATTTTGTAGGTAAATGTGTTGTCATGATGTATTACTAAGAAGCTGTAATCTTTGGACCACTTATCCTTCAATTACTGGAATATAAGAATACTCATAGACATAGACCTATGTAGTTATTAAAAATGATTGTCCATTTCTGCTGGTCAATTTAATCATATTGGCTACAGTAAGCAGCATTACGGCTATATTATTGACGTACACGCGAATGAACCATTCAGAATGATATTATATTAATTTGTTTACATTAAACATCAATATGATTATTACAGTCATCTGAACTAACAAATATCTGAACGGATTATAAAATGATTCTATATCATATAAGTAAATATATTAAGATATAATGGTCTAACCGAAAATAAGTATATAAAAACATAACAGCCTAACTGAAATTGTTTATAATACATTTAATTTATTGTTAATAATAAAATATAATAATATATATTATATGGGTAATGTACCAATAAATATTGCAAATGTGTACCAGTGTTATACGTTATGAGGAAAAAAAGTGGGTCAACATATAACATTATCCATGCCAACATTTTATTTTTCAATGTGCACCAACGTTGTTTGAAAGCGCCTGACTCTAATGTTTATCTGGCGCCAAAATACCACGAGCGGAACTGTTGGAATTTTAACATTTAACACTTTATATGTTAGAAATAAAACATAAAACGAGATTTATATCACTACTATTAAAAAAAAATAAACTTGATCAAATTAAATTTGCTTTCTGTTGCAGTCTACATTTATTTCTTTGCTATTTTCGATTTACTTGAGTACTTTTCGAATCCAATTTATGCGAACGATGTTCCGAGCAAATGTGGTATTATTGTATGAGTTTTGAATTGTTGGGTGGCAGATTTTTTACTCAACTTATTTATTTACAAAAATTTGCTGTGAGGCAATTTCAAATATAGTTTTCATTCGCCCTAAAAAAATTTGCCTTTGAAGATAAAGAACACTTAAACAACACCAAAAAAATATATACAATTGATTTTTACCATTGATACATTTTCAGTAAGTAATCCTAATCACAATGCAGACTTAGTGCGTCAACTTAATTCACAACGTGCTTTTAGCGCACCCACATTTACGTTTTTCACACTTATACATAAACAAATATTAGCGATATCGGCTGCAATCAAATACGACCGACAACAAACGCGCGGCATAAACTAGAATACGATATTTCAAGCAGACAGATGAGTAAGCGCGTGAGCTTTTTGAGACTAGATTACCAACACCCACTCAATGTGTTCTAGATCGACCCATGCACTCGCGAACCAAAATACTCAGTAGTACGTCGTAGCTCACGCGTTCAATGGCGCACGCGGCCTACCAAGTACAGTATATTCAAGGTTTCCCCAACGTGGAAGTACCATTTTAACCCCTCGTGATGTAATGTTTACCCACACAGTTAGTTGTCCACATTCCTAATACTATTTATCTTTACAAACTGCGAATAAAAAATATTCTAATATGGTTCTAAACTATGAATTAAACTAACTCTAGGAACGGTAGAATTAGGGTTAATGCTCTTAGGGTTAACAGGGCTGGAAATGAAGACAGGTCTAAAATCGAAGTAGGCGTAAAAATACGTGACAGAAAAGATTATTTATGTTGGGCACCGCACAGCAGTGCAGTCGCACTTAACCCCCTGTACCGACAGAGCTGCACTTTCATGAAGGGGTTTTGATAATTATATTGCCAAATGACGATGACAGGTTTCTAAAATATTTAAAACAATAAAGCATCACTGAACAGGTCTCACAAAGAGAAACAATTTATCTAACTTAAATTTCTTTGTAACTCCTACCGTTTACGAGATCTCATTAGTGGCCAACCCTGTATATTGCAAAACAGGTACCGACGCTTGGGCGTCTTTTGCGAAAATTGACAAAAACGGCTTTGACAGTGTTAGCTAAACAGGCCCAGGTAATCTTAGAACCATGACATTAATAATTTTCTAGTTATTGTATCTTATACGGGGTGTTGTCTTACGGTATAAATGTTATCATCCAAATATGCGGTATATATTGCAAAAGAGGTACCGACGCTTGGGCGTCTTTTGCTAAAATTGACAAAAACGGTTTCGACTATGTTAGCTTAACGTACCCAGGTAATTTTAGAACCATGACTTTATTAATTTTCTAGTTGCTGTATCTTATACAGTGTGTCTTACGGTATGAATGTTATTAGTAATATATGCGATACATATAGCAAAAGTGGTACCGACGCTTGGGCGTCTTTTGCTAAAATTGACAAAAACGGCTTTGACTATGTTAGCTAAACATGCCCAGGTAATTTTAGAACCAGGACTTTAATAATTTTCTAATTATTGTATCTTATACGGGTTGTTGTCTTACGGTATGGATGCTATTAGTCATATATGCGATACACATAGCAAAAGAGGTACCGACGCTTGGGCGTCTTTTGCTAAAATTGACAAAAACGGTTTCGGCTATGTTAGCTTAACATACCCAGGTAATTTTAGAACAATGACTCTAATTATTTTTGAGTTATTGTAACTTATACGTGTTGTTGTCTTACGGTATTAATGTTATTATTCATATATGCGATACATATAGCAAAAGAGATACAAACGCTTGGGCGTCTTTTGCTAAAATTGTCAAAAACGGCTTTGACTATGTTAGCTAAACATACTTAGGTAATTTTGGAACCATGACTTTATTAATTTTCTAGTTTTTGTATCTTATACGGGGTTTTGTCTTACGGTATTAATGTTATAATCCATATATTCGGTATATATTGCAAAAGAGGTACCGACGCTTGGGCGTCTTTTGCTAAAATTGACAAAAACGGTTTCGACTATGTTAGCTTAACGTACCCAGGTAATTTTAGAACCATGACTTTATTAATTTTCTAGTTGCTGTATCTTATACAGTGTGTCTTACGGTATGAATGTTATTAGTAATATATGCGATACATATAGCAAAAGTGGTACCGACGCTTGGGCGTCTTTTGCTAAAATTGACAAAAACGGCTTTGACTATGTTAGCTAAACATGCCTATGTAATTTTAGAACCATGACATAATTATCTAGTTATCGTATCCTATACGGTGTGTTGTCTTACGATATTAATTTCTAAGGAAAATCAGATTAGATAAGAGATTTGTGACACCCTGTATAGTCACACTTTTTCATCCTGCTTGCTTTGCGTGTCATAAAATACATACATAAAAAAAATTGTTTTAGGTTTTCTACTTGAAAATTTTCAAGAAAATATTAAAGTCCTCATCAAAATGGTTTGATATTGCAAAAAAAATTTTTAACGGATCAATTAAACCAACAATCCCAGAAATTTTGTGTTAGGTTGCTAAGCTGTTTTAATTTTGGATGAAAATAAATGATTTTAAATCCATATATTAGAACTCGCCCGTCACGTGCATATTTCGAGAGCACATCGTGTAAAATTTATATTGCTCAGCACACTTTTAAGATTTATGGACTATTATAACCTCATGTTTTATTTATTAGATGCTCTTGATATAATAACTATTGATCTATCGTTAACGATTTATTTAAGTCACTAACCATTACTTTTTAAAATCATTTTCATACTAGATATACCTTAACAGATAATTTATCTTTCTACATGCGATGGTTCGCATTTTTATTTTGTAGGACTACTGCAAATTAAAAGACAATAAATAAGGTTCTCTGAAAAATACATTGTTATGTTAACTGCGTTATAAAAATGTGCTACAGTGAAATTTCTGAGTTAGGTTAGATTTTATAATTTTGCGGACATATCGACTTCTCAACAGTTTGCAAACATGACTTAATGATTCTGTAAAATATGTTTATCATGATGTTTTTGTTTAATAATTACTTAGCAGTTAGTTTTAAATATTATGTATTACTTACCTAAGACGTGAATATTGTAAGTAATAATTTGTGAATGCAAATCGTAAGAAGAAAAATCCCATTGGCTTACCTGAAACAAATAAAAACAATTATAAGATTAAACTTAAAACACTTTTGGCAAAATTAAAAATGGTTTGCCTTAACAGTTTTGTTTAAAAAAAATTGTAAATAGCAACTAAAATAAAATTTGTTAAAACTGAACGTTAAAAATACTCATAACGTTTACTTAAATTTGTTTTCGTTACAAAAAAAAAAAAAAAGTCTAATATTTAAAGATAATTTTACCCCCAAAATAGCTAGGTATATATTGCAATTAGGACACCATATTAACTAAATTACTTACTACACTACCTTTACGTTTATCTGTTATACGCTAACGAGCTGAAAACGCCGGAATAAAAGTTGCCAGTTCCGATGAATCCAATAAACTGTTGTAAAAGTGAAAATGGTTATCAACAAACTTGATATATGCTCCCCTTTGCGAGGTAGCGTTATCAGTTATTCCAATCTGCTTAATGCACACTGCCACATATATTCATTTTTTTATGAGTAAGGTAGGGTTAGGAATTTATTAGACATCGACAAAATGTCTTCATAAATTAATTATGAGCCAACTAGAACACAATGGGTAAGATGTGCAAAAGTAGAATATCCCTAAGAGTTTTTTTTTTCACTTCAGGTACTGCTTTTCACAAAAGTTGTACTAAGTAATATTTTATTTGATAAATTATGATAAATAATACAACCGGTTGGACACAGATATTCACAAAAAGATATTGGATACAGTTACCGCTTTTTTAAACAACTTAACTAAACTAGTATAACGCCTATTGTGTAAGATTAAACAATGACGTTTTAATGAATAATTACCAGTATTTAATTAATATTGTTTTTGGTAGAATTGATTAGTTTTAATAACAATTCCATTATTTTCACAACGCAACGATATTAATTTGCTTTCAATTAATCCCTCGATGAGGAACGAAACAATTTTGTAGCTGTAATTTAATAACAGAACATGATTAACAAAATAATTTATGACGAATTAAATATAGGGCGCTACACTTCGGCGTGACACGTGGTGGAAGTATATCGATCAGCTCTTAAAAGCTCCGATAACCCTTACATGGACGAATAGCGCATTATTTTCTCAATTAGCGCTTTTAAAAAGCCGACGAAGCTCAAGTGTCACGTCCGTGTTGCACAGTTGTGCGAGTACAAAAACCAAAGCATGATCGATAGAGCAATAGGGAAAAATACGAAAGAGTTTCAACGCTAACATGCCCCGTAATTATGAATACTTATTTCGCTATTAAATAAAATATACTATACACCCTTTTCAGTTTTAGGTTCATAAATGATTTATCCAAAGAAATAATAAATATATAAATTATAGACACAATGTCTTGCCGTTTCATATCGATTGTTTGCAACTGTGTGTCGGTTACTGAACTCTGAAAATAAATAAACTAGAATGTCCATTCTGCTAACGTTAAGGGATTTAAATTAAGAAATGTGGAAGGTATTTTTCAACAAATTACCAAGTATTAAATTAATGTATTTTAATAAAAAATGCTGTAATCCAGTGATATTTTTAAGTTCGTAATGTAAAACCATCATAAATTTATTTAATAACCAAAAAAGCTCTACCCTTGAGGAAGTTTATAAAACATAATAAAAGAACGTAGGAAAAACAGAAACAATAAACACGTCCTGTAAATCCAGATTTTTTATTCATGTCAAACTATATATATATAATAAATGCAAAAACAATCTATGATTATTTAAAAAAAACTTTCCTAAACGTATTAAAATTAACAGGAAGTAGTGATTTTTATGTATTATAACATTTAGCGTAGAAACGTTAAAGCATTTTCAATAATTTTACATCATTCGTGACTTCTAGAAGATAAATAGTATCTATTATGGGCTACAACATTTAATTTTTTTAAAGCAAATATAAAATTAAACGATGATATTAGTTTAAGAAGACTGTAAACAAAAAACAATGCAATGAACGAAAATAAACTTTGTTTCTGTCTATAACAAGAATCGAAAAAAACTGTTCATAATGTTTTGGACGGAGTATAGGAATAACTGTAAGGATACAAGTAATAAAAAAAGTATAATATTCCATACAATAAGCAGAATCACACTGCATAATAGTCTTCGTTTCAGATTCTTTTTTTCTTCTTGAAATAGAACACCAAGAAATCAACAAGTATTTTTTTTGTAGGGAAAATAAAAATAAAATAGTTTTTGACCTCACTGAAAACAAATATTTTATAGAGTACTGTTGAAAATGTAGTTAGAAATTTATAGGAAAAAAATAACTATAGGTTTTGTAAAGAAAATTGAAAGTTTATCATAAATGACGACTCCCAAGTTTGGTCAACAAAAAAAAAACTTGAAAACATTGCCAAACGTTTATTGAAGTTGGCGTTTAAATTAAAATACTTTTTTTTGTTCACTTTTACAATCTATCTTTCGTAATTCGACCAAATGAAATAATTTTTTTGATGCCCCAAAACACCACTCAGAAAAATCAAATCATTTTTGCAAATATAGCAGGCATATTTTGTGTTACGGTTGCAAAATTTGCTTAGACATATATAATTCAATAAAATTACCGGCCCATGTAAAAAATAAAAAGCGTAGCTTTTTCCGCTTCTTCGATATACGGCCGGCGTCGCATGCACAAGCAATATTCGAGACGCCTCAAATCGATACTGGTTTACGTGCTGAACGTTGGGCGACAGCACCGACACGAAATTATTGCTTACCGTGAAAAGGAAACTGTAGGACATGCCGCGTGACATCCTGAATCACATTACTTTTTACTGATTCCAGTGGATTTAGCCGTCTAAACTTTTTTATGGTAATTTACAATAAAGTGCCTAAATTATTTACACGAATATTATAAATAATATCTCAGTATTCGGGTTTGTTTATTTACGCAAGAGCGGGGACACGTATTTTCATTATTTCAAATACAAAACAATTTTGCATTCCTAAACAGCTGCTATGTATATCGCTGGCTTCACATGGAGAAAGATATGAGAGGTTTTCCACTTCAGAAACAAAAGGAACGCGGTATCATGAAAGAGGTGAAACGAAACGCAATTTTACGTGTAACTGATTTTTGTCTTTACTTGTTTCAAAAATTTTATGCAGATGGCAAACCGATAATGTTACATACAAAATGTTTGGTGTTGACTGTAGAAAATTGGGGGCCGAGTGGCATAAAACATGATTTAACAAAATTTTTAAACTTGTCAACCCCGGTTACAATTCGAAATAAACTGAAAATGTATTAATGTACATTAAATAGTTAAATAATTTTTATCGTAAGCTTAACGCTTATTGAGTAGAAGATTATACTTTATATGTAATGAAGTCTTTGCCACTACTGTTGTTAATAAATTTGTTTTAGTAACGAAAACAATTTTTTTTTCGTTTGTTTAGAACAATTTTTTAAAATCCCTGTGCTATAAAAAATTGTCTTACTCGAGTTTTATAAATCGTCCAATTAAATTGAAATTGCAACATAAATTTCAATTTTACCAGAATTCTACGATCGTTGTCTTCCGTCCCGGACGGTCTCTGTAAACTTTGCAAAGTATATAAACAAAAGATGTGCCCAAGAGGAATCGTCCGCGTATATTTAATCTGTGTAAATCAATAAATAAATTAAACCTAGGGTGTGAACACGCAACTCGCCTGTTGAATCAATGCGAATTGAGAAAAGTTTGTACGAAAATACAGAAGACGCAGAAAAAAAATTTGATAATGGTTCGTTATCATTTGTTTAACTAGCTTTTCACATATTTTACATACATAATTAGGTACTTAGTTAAGATGTGTGTGATGCATACATTTTATTCAATTCTAATTACTAACGGTTGCTGATATTAAAAAAACACTGAAATCGTATGCACATGTCAAAAGTATGAAGTATTTCAGGTACCTGTAGAATGGGGGCTACTTGGGACAGTTTCAACATTTGAAAGCGTGTACCACGTTCATTTCTATATAAAGAATAAATAAATATATGTATTTATAAGTAAAAAAAAAAAAAAACTTCCTGTCCCAAGTAATACTTAGGACCGGGCAACTTGGGACACATATGAATTTCAGTAGTTTGACTCAAGTTTAGCCTATAAAGTCCTACTTGGGACAGTTATATTATATTTTTTATATTAAATTGATCTTTCACAATTATCCAGCATGAAAAAAAATATCGAAAATAAAGAAAATAAAACTTTAATTCGCAGGTTACAAAAATTTTAAACTAAACGATATTTTGATTGGAAAAATTAAACAAATTGTACTACCTCTGTTCAAAAATGATTGTCTCATTTGATCTGGACGCAATTGAAACTGCTCGTAATTATTACGAGATATTTAGAAAGTAAAAAAGTTGTTTAAAGCAGGATTCAATATATTAATTGAACAAAAATTTTCACCAAAACGGATATTTTTGAACAGAGGTAGTATTAAATAAAAAAATGAGATAAGTTATTCAAGACTTAATATTAAATGTATATTTTCAGAACAAAAGTACAAGAGACCTTTTAAACAGTTCTTAATTCGGCCATTTTAGTTAGATTAATTAAAAAAATGGATGTAACAACTTACCTGCTTGTAGTAATTTCAGAAACTAATACGTTTTTTTAAGCTTATATGATACTTTTAAAACTCTACTAAGCAACTTTGATTATCTGAAAAGTTGACAGTTGTAAACAAAATTTTTAGGTGAGAATATCATTTTGTACCAAGTTACCCTACCGTCCCAAGTAGCCCTGTTCTACGGTAGTAAATACTAACATTCAATTGGTTGCCACAGCGAAGAATTTTATATTCGACAAAAGAAAAAAAAAAGTTAAATCTTGATTAAAAATGAAAAACTGTTACAATTTCTAATTTATATGCAATCAGCTACATGCATTACAAGAAAAAATGTAATTACAAGAAAAAACAAACAAATATATTTTTCAGTATTATGCCTTGGGTCATCCATTTATCTTCGGTAGGCGACAATTTAAATGTACAGTTTGATATGGGTTAACTTTGACTTATCCATTAGCACAACCTAACATCATGACCGAGCTGAAAAATTATAGAATTTTAATTTATCTCGAAAAATTAATTTTGCATATTTTGTTGTGTAGAATATTACTAATTTAAATTTTATTCCTGATGGTTTATGATAATGCTTTAATGTCTATACCAAACAACGAACATACATAACCCCTCCATAAATATATGTTAAATAATTGAGTCATCTGGCAAGGCAGTTATAATCTCTTTAGGATATGGAAATGGTCCTGGGATCGTATACACCCCGTCTGTATTTTGATGTTCCCTTATAACTACTTGTTGTATTGCCCAAAAATCGATTGTAGGAAATGGTTGTTTAGTCTTTGGATCGTATTTTTCTGTCAAAGAACTTGTAAATGACATATTTGTAGATGCACCTTAAAAAATAAGTAACCGCGCATTAAAAATATTTGAAGAATGAAAAAGGGTATTGATATGAAATTTTGGTTATGACCATAATGGCATCTGATCTGTTTAATGAAAATATTTTCAAGATGGCGTCACTTCCGGAAGTTGCCGTCTACTTTCTTATTTCAAATACAATGGTATATTTTTTATTAAATGTTTGGATTTAACACGTTCTTTTAAAGGGACTTAATAGCACTTACTATACCTGAAGACTTTGCATATGCAAGAACTACACAGATATCAGTAGTTTTTGCCTCAATTTTTTTTTAAGTCAAATAAAACCTTTGAATACTCGTTTGCAACTTTTTTCCCTATTTATCAATGTATGCGGTTTGTTGGGGTTATCTATAAAAATGAACGAAATGATCTAGATGGTTATGATTTGCAATACTTATAACTTTTCGTGTTACTGTTACACACGAAATATTTTATTTTTTTAGGATAAATGGACTAAGCGTTAAATCGTCTATATCCACCTAAGACTTTTCAGACGCTCCATCCCAGTAAATTAATTACCCACATTCTCAACATTCTATATTCTGTATTCTACCCTGGTGATTAAAATCGATATCACGCCGCCAGCTAGGACCTTTAAATTATTTGTAGAAAGAAATTCTTCATTACGTTATATAACCAACATAACGTTGTGTACACCTGTTACTAGTGCAAATGTTTAATTTAAATAAAGCACGTTTTAATAATAAAAACTAAACAAACAAACATGAAAACTAAAGCAATTTAATTACTGAATATTGTAAAGGACGAGGGTTAAATAAACACATTCACGCATTGTTTAATATCAATCATCCAAATTACAATTTTTTTCAATTAAAAAAAAACCGTCAAACAACAGACTTAATAAGGCATATAATGCAAATTGTGTTTTACTACCATACCCTTTAACCCTTACATTAATATTAATACAGCACTTTACATATTTTACCTTGTACCTCTATTCTATAAAAACATTGTTCAGAGAAAATCTGCTGTGTTATTCCAAAACTGAGTTTGTATTATATTTCCGGTTCAACTAGTTATGGCAAAATATCTTCTAATTTTTAATATAATTGCGCATTTATTATTATATTTGAAGAGCATATACAAACAAAATAATATTAAAACTGAATTTTATAAAATATAGCTGTTGCCTCCTATAGTAGATTTTTAAAAGTAACACACTGTGTTTAAATTTATCAATTTATGGGCTAGATTGATATTTTTAGAACACGCTGTATAGTCGGACCTTTAACAAGTGTTTTCTTATTTTACGAAGTTTTAAAATTTGTTTTGTTATCTATCCTATTGTAACATTCTATTTACTTTTGCTCTTACTCGAGCTATTTCTTGGTCTTGCTTTTTTTTCTATTGGGAAACCATTTCCGTGCTTTTAGCGGTAAACGATTTGCATCCATATTTTACCACAATAGCTGTTTTCCATTTTTGTCCTTGTTATTCTAACGTAATGGATTTGCTGCAGTTTTGTTACCTCTTAACCCCCATTATAATCCATCTTCTTTACTTGCAGTTTTAACGCAAATTTTCCGATGTTTATTTTCGGTTCAGATTTGACAAAATTATAACTTTTAGGTTGTTTGTTAATCCCGTACTAAAACGATTCTCTACAAACTCCAATTAAGCACGTTAATTATTGTCTTCAAGCCTAACTGATATCTTATAAAGGTAAAATTTTTCTCAAATATCAAAAGTATTTAAATGCTTGCACAACTGGAATCTATAATAATTTTGATTTAAATGTATACCTACAGGTGAAATAATAAATCAATATTTCTAATTAAGTCTTACCTAATTTTATGCATTTTCCACTGTTAAATAACGGTTTTTTTTAAAATTATTTTTGGAAATTAACGATAAAATCAATGTGGTAATGATCTTTGGGACAGCCTACCTACTCGTGTTCAAGATAACCAAATTATTACAAGAGTTCTTTAGAATGGATAGTCTAAATATTATTAATTCATTGTGATTTGGTGTTTTCTTTTTTATTTATTATTCTTATTGCTTTTATTGTCCTTAATCAATAACTTATTTAGAGGAACTGCTATTTTGAATATTTGAAATATCTTAGTTGTACAAAAATAAAAGAATTTACAGAATTACGTTAACAATTAGCTATATCAGTTATATAATTTTCTTACCATTAACTAAACTTATTTTAGCAGTCTCGCTGTTGCAATTCATTTCCTAAAACATTATTTAGATTGTACTTAAATTAAACATCATAATAGTATTCAAATTTTACCTGCATTACAATATATGTTATAAAAAGGGGCAAATAAAAATGTGCCAACATAATATAAAGTGGATAATTATTGTTGTTATTATTTGATCTTTTCGTGGTAAATATTTTTAGTTAAAGGACACTCAAAACGATTTATGTCTGCTTCCTAATATTTTAATAAAAATACTGCCCAATAATGTATTTATTTTAAATTTTAGAACTCGTTTTGATTATTTTTAAATACTTTTAATGGATTTGTAATAGTCTTGTCTCCTTGCGATAACACCAGTGTTACAAAAACTATCGTTATTTGTTTAACAGTACATCATTTGTGTAACCTCTTCATCGTAAATTTAAAATTGAAAGAAATAACAAAACAAATACGAAATAAAACGATAAAACTGTTGTAAAAGCTACAGTCTCGTAATTCTTCTTCGACTTACAAACAGTAATCCAGTGTATACTTTGTTACGGTATTCTGTAAAGCGGCGCATGTTTATAAACTTGACGAGTTGAAAATGTGGTTACCACCGCAAGAATTAATTCCTTTTATTGCCTAATTTGGTGTCTAATTCGTAGATTTTATTACTACCAAAAACAAGCCGTTCCTTACCGTTTGGCACTTCGGTATTTTTTTTTTCATAGATGCAATTTGTAGCGGTGACTTTATCTAGTTTAATATACCTAAGACCTATTTTATTTTACGTTGTTGGGCACATTTTTTTTAAATGTTTTGCTACATTTATATTGTTAGAGGTCGACTGTAATTATGGGCAAACTTAAAACAGCAGAATCATGAATCTTATCTTGCACCACAATTTTCATAAACAGCGATTATTTCTTAATAAAAGGTTCCATATTATAATTAATCACTTGTATACGCTAAGAATGACAGGGGCGGTGAATTTAGTGCTATATGGATAAAAGTTTTTTGTGCTAGTTATCAATCATTGCTTCCGTTTACTTTCATACCGGGCACGTGTATGGTTATCAAAGCGGAAGTCGAAGGCTGTAGAAAAGCCATTTAGTGAGTGAAAAAAAACTCATTATGTTAGGGTCTCTGTGATGGTATTAAACAATCATGATTTTTACGGACTAAAAATATATAATTATGTTTATTTGAATTAATTTATCATCCAGTCCTTTGGACCTTTTTATTCCCGTTGCCACTCACATCGTGTTGTTAAGGGCTTAGAGGCTGGGGGCCTTTCTGCCGTGGTCAATTTAATATTCGCGTGATCACGACCTATAATTAAAAACGTAAAAAAACAAAAGTTTTATTGCCCCAAAAATTAAAGCTTATTTTACAGAGGGGTACGTCGTAATGATTCCTCAATGAATTGCAAATAATGACTTAAATTACTAGTCGATCCAAAAATGCGAAAAAAAAGACTACATTCAATTTTCAGTTTAGTGATCTGTATTCATAAAAACAGTTCATTTGAAAATACGCCATGTAATACCTATTATCACTTAAAAAAATATTTTGTATTTAATATACAAAAGTTTGTTTTGTCGCCGTACAACAAACGCCGCTCTGTAGAAATTGAAAGAAACATGATAGCGGAAAATACGAACATACAAAGTATAATAGTAAGCTTTTAGCAGCGGTCGAACGAAAGCACGTATTTGTGGCTTCTTGGTATAGAAATTGCGATCCCGCTTCCTGAAACCTGAGAGTGTACCACTAATCTTGTCTGAATGCACCTGTCATATAGGGGTCTAAGGCATAAAAATCAAAACAGTAAATGAGACTTTATTTAAATTCATTAATTAATTCCTTTAAATATGCAATCCACTATTAACTAAAAGCAGTCGAACTAATCTTTCATATACGAGTACATTTGAATTATATGAGCATATCATTTATTAACAAATAACTTTGACTAAAACTAATAGATCTTTAATTAAACTTTTAGTCAAAAGCGTTACCTTGAAAAATTAAAAAAATAATCTTTAAATAGTTATTAATTAAACACACCAATTAAATGTGTTCACAAGTTATTCCAGCCTGAGGTAAGAAGTTTGGATGTTTATATGGAGAAGGTTCATGAAGATAAGATCCAATTTTTGTGCTTGCTAATTTTATTCGAAATTTAAAAACTATGTTTTAAAATAAAGAAAAAAGTGACATACTCTAGTGGGGTGGGCTTAAAAGAATGACTCAAGGGAAGCTCACGATATGTTGTCGCTACAATCTGATCAAGGCTGTGTTTATTGCATCAAGAACATAAAAACTAAATCTTTTGCAGAGTTATACGTGCCACTGGCCATTTCCTTCGGAAAAATAGGGGAAAAACTGAAAAGTTGAATAATAAAGGTAATTTTTGCGATCGCGTTGGCCATGAAACCGTCAAAGATAAAATCAAAATTCGTCTATTTACCAATTCGCGCATCCTTGGCAAGTAAACTGGTGAAAACGTTTTGGAAAAGTCTTAAACGGTTCGGGAGAAAAACGCGAAAAACGAGGCCCTTGTAAAAACGCTTTCCCCTATGGCAAACGCCCACGCAAGTCGCATAGATTTAGTTTTACAACTTCTCAAATCATAGCGCTTTTGCGCGGGTCTCGTTTTTGACGTTTTTCTTCGGAACCGTTTAAGATTTTTTCAAAAACTTTGCACCATTTTACTTGCAAAGGATGCGCGCATTGGTAAATAGAAGAATTTCGATTTTATCTCTGACGGTTTCATAACCAACCCGATCGTAAAAATTACTTTTATTATTCAGCTTTTCAGTTTTTTTCCCTATTTTTCCGAAGGAAATGGCCAGTGGCACGTATAACTCTGCAAAACATTTATTTTTGATGTTCTTGATGCAATAAGCACAGCCTGGATCAAATTCTAGCGACAACATATCGTGACCCTCCCTTGTTAGATTTAGATACAATTATTAAGAGATTTGTAAGCTAACAAAAAGGAAGAATTAGGTACTCTCAAAACGTAGGGGAAAAATAGAAAGCCTAACTTTGCATTTTATCTAACAAGAATTATGAATTGCGATGGCGTCCTAAAAAAAATATTAGCAATGGACATTTTATGGCGCTAAAACAGAACTGTATAAAAAGCAATACAAATTTAAAACTTCATAGGTGTCGATTGTCTGATGTTGGTCTCGTGCTGGTGTAACAGCGCAAATCTTGGTAAAGAAGGCGCTTATTTATGTTCATACTCATCTTTGTAAGAAGTGTACATACATGTATGATATAAATTTTTTTAATACACATTTCAGCTCTGATCGAATGTTAAAATTTCCTTCAGCATTAGATGCAATACACTTGTAAAATGTTTCTATTAAATAAAACTAGGAGGCATTACTTATTAACTTATCACCAGAGTTTTCGGAACGGATTATAATAATTGAACAATTACATGAAATAAATCATGCGCGCGCACTTTTATATCATCATACTCGTACATAAACGCATTTGGTACTTGAAAGAAACCAATCTATAATGCATGCTGCAATGTATTGTTAGTGCGTCCGAAGACGCAAACTCATCTCTTGTAAATTTAATTCGAAGCAGACGGAGAGAATCGAAAACAACACGTTAAAGAAACACAAGATGTTTTATTGCACAAGATTTTCTCGATCTTTAGTCTAAACGGCGAGCTACGCAACAACTTAAGGCATACTGCGAGAGTTTAATTATATTCTGCAAAAGTTATAAACTTAAATTGAAATTCGTATTGTACTAAACTTGTTGTCCTATATAATCGAAACGCAAATAGCATTTAAAACGGAAGCTTCGATTTTAATTAGCCAGTTATATTTTACATAGACACCACGACAGAGCCTTTTTGTTGTAATTTTAAGAATTGTGAAAATTAAAATTTATATTTTATAAATAAACATATTAAAATTAATTTAGTTACTAACAATAACAAATAAACACATCACCGTAAGCTACTACACGATTACTGACTAGGTAAATATAGGTACCACCATACCACCATACAATAAGCTGTTGAATAGTAACAGTTTAAACCAGCAACGTGTAAAGTGTAATACATATATTTACATATTGTATAAGTTTGTATTTAGGGAATATTCATGAGAACAACTTTGATTCAAACAAATATTCTTACCAGACTCGTTTCCTGACGCACCGCGACCTGACTTTCCGTCGGAGTTCCATTCCTCGTCTGCAATCATAAAAGTGGACCGCTTTAATGATTTAAAAATAAAAAATTAATGACTAAACTAACAACTTTCCATTAATAAGGAGTTACTTATTATGCAATTCATACACAATGTCATCAATTTCGTGAATGAACTTCGCCCAGGTAATACTATCAACAAGCATGGGCGTCCACAGGGGTGGGCAAACGGGGCACTAGCCCCTCCCTGGAACCGAGTACTCTATTACAGACCAAATGAAAGAGGGTCAAGTTAAAAGTTTGGTAATATTTTACTGCAATCGTTTGCAAGCTTTACCTCCCCCTGGATAATTTTCTGCGGACGCCCATGCCAACAAGTAAAATATATTTGGATAATTTCAAACGAGTATTGTAATAAATAAAACAAATAAATAAATAAAAATTTGTTCCATAAATAAAAAAACTGCAAGAATTTTAACTGCAGCATGTATTTCGTTAGAGGAGCAGATTTATGTTGGTCCTCTTTAACAAACCTAATAATTTTGTGGTTGTTTTATTCCTACATAATATAATTAACGGTTGCCTTAAATGTCATTGCCCTAAACAATATTTAATCTACATATATAAAATACGTAAAGAAAAAATTACTGCAAAAGTATTTTTTTGCAAAAAGAATCCTTCGAGCCGGATTTGAACCAGCGACCTATGGATTTCAACAACGCTAACATTCCTCTACAGTCCACCGCTCTACCAACTGAGCTATCGAAGGTTGTTGTTAATACCAAGAAAAAAAAATTATTTTAAATAATTGACAAATAACGATAAACTATAACCCATTTACACATACATAGGTCATAAACTTGAAGGTGTAATGTTTCACTTATATGCGTTTCGCAGACTAAAAAGATTCCATATCCTGTAAAGACAGCTAGCTATACCAATATATTTTTGTTCATGTTTTTTTTTTTTGAGTTGAAAAATCTTTGAAACGCTTGGTCTAGGCTCAAATGATTTAATTATAATAAGTTTTAAGGATATATTAATTTATTTTTAAAAGATCCATATGTAATAAGCACTGAAATATCACTTACGCGTTAATTAGCAAGAATATAGAACAGGAACATATGAGATATATTTTTATTAGAGAAGGATGTGCGTTTTGAATAGAAAAAATATTTATTAACTTATTTCTAAGAATAATATTTATGGGTTATATTGGAGACGAAATTTGTTGTTGAATCAAACAATAGTATAACTTTTCCCTTAAAATTTTTTGTTCCTTGATCATATTCAAAAACTGGGTCCATAATTTTGGAAAACCGAAATAATTCGCACTAAGTAACCAAATAAAAACTGCAAAGTGTATTTACCAAAAAGTTTCCTTCGAGCCGGATTTGAACCAGCGACCTATGGATTTCAACGTATGCTTATATTCCTCTACAGTCCACCGCTCTACCAACTGAGCTATCGAAGGTTGTTGTTAACACCGTGAAAAGAAATTCAAGTCAACATTTTTAAAGTTGCTAATTCAGTATTTAATTGATTTAATGAATAATTAAAAATATACGATAACCTGAGACATAAGGTATATGAGAAAGTTATACTTCAACAACTTTTTGCCGTTAAACAAACAAGATCTGATTTATATTATTCAACTATCTTTAAAAGCATAAGTTAAGAGATAACTTATAATGAAATATACGTAATCAGTTTTTTTTAGATTTATTAGCTAGTTGATATTTAAAATTACACTAAATATAAACCAGTTAAGAAAAGTTGACAACAATAAAAAACAGCAATTATCGTGAACCATTATGAATTGCATCGTTACACGGTTTTATGCATTGTATTTTAAAATACAGTTTATTTAATTGCCTTTATATTGCAAAATGAAACACTTATTAATACATTTAAAGATAATGTAGTATCTTCAAGATAAATGTTTAACATCTTACTTATACAATTGAAAAATAAACAAAGATTAAAAAAATGACTGATAGAAACCCTACTTATCTGCCAATAATGTATCTTTATAGCAATAAAACTCGAAAAGTAATGTTTAAAATATACAACTTACATTAATAAGTGTAATATTCCTTGCTAGTGTATGTGTTAGTTTGATTTGATGTGATGATAATAAGTTTTATTTTAATAACAAAGTTGTAACTAGGTTGATATAATACCATATAAAATGTATTTGCTAATTAAATTTCCAAATAATTATTAAAACAGTAACAAACAATCGTAAATTATTATTCGTGAACAAAGATATGCAACGTTTTTTGCTTCTCATAAATGTTTACATAATATTCATATAAAAAAGTATATAAAAGTATCAGATACAATTTATTGTATATTTTTTTCGATACCTACAGTTAAAAGTATTGTATTTACCTTATGGAGTTGTATTAATGTTATATTAACAAAATATTTTAGCGTTTATTATTTGCCTTTGTAACAGTTACCTGTCAAAACAAGAAATAACTTAATAGGTTGTGCAGTGTCAGATTACTTAGTCTGTATAATAAATGTACGCAAAAATTCTGCAACAAAAAATAACAAAACATTAAAGTAGTGTAATTAGTATTCAACAACTGTTTCTGTAGCATACTTTTAACGAAATAATAATGTTCCGGTAATAATGTATAAAATCTAGCATCTAGTTTGTTGAGAGACAAAATTCAGACCCTAACAAACCCTATGATAATTATAGCATTTTATTTCAAGCTATAGCTTTGTTTCTATAAAAGCTAAGTCTCCGTGAACTTGGCCCTTTTCAAGTGTTATTTTTGGTTTGTTTAGTATATGTCTGTGCTTATTACATCTTATGAGTTTATATAAGTACGTGGATGTCAACTTAAAGCCGTAAACTATAATTAACACAGATGTGATTCTATACGAAGTCTCTCCACATAATTTTTTTTAAACAAAAAAACTTGAAGACTATAAGAACAGACTTTGTCAGCGCTGTCTGCACTCGATGTAGAAACTTTTTAGTCTGCGAAACGTTTGTTTGTGAAGCATTACACCTTAAAGTTTATGACCTATGTATGTGTATAGCGGTTATCGTTTATCGTTTGTCATTTATTTAAAAAATGTTTACAAGACTAACTTTCATTTCATGGTGTTAACAACAACCTTCGATAGCTCAGTTGGTAGAGCGGTGGACTGTAGAGGAATATTTGCAAACGTTGAAATCCATAGGTCGCTGGTTCAAATCCGGCTCGAAGGAAACTTTTTGCAATTAAATACTACTGCAGTATTTTTTTTTAAAAGTATTTTACATAGATTAATTAGTAAAATATCAATTAAACTGAGTATTTGGCTTAGAGGCTGTCCGTTAAATTTAAATGTTTGTAAAAAAGCTTCTATAGGAAACCAAAGGTTGGTCAATGAAAAATTATATATTTTGGAGCACAATTAAACAGTTTTTTTATTACCTAAACACGTTACATTAACTATAGCATAATTTACTCGTCTTAATATGCATTTGTGACATGCTTATTAAATAAGCAAACAATATGGAGCACAAAAAATCGAGAATAATATCTTTTATCCTACCAAAGAATAAATTTTTGTTGAATATTACAATAATAGGTACTAAAAGAAATATTTTCCTTAAAATGTTGTTATGATTATATTTTTAAAGAAGTTCAACAATTAGGTATATAAAACGAGGAAATAAATACATACTAAGACTAAGTCAAACATTTTCATTTATTTACCTAAATTGCATTAAAAATAGATTGTTAATTTAAGTTTAGTGTGCAAAAATACTGTTTTCTTACAACAAATTTCAAATAAATATGAGAATAAATTAAATGCTATTTTAAAAATGCAAACGCTAAATAGGTATGCTATATAAAAAAATCGATTTGCTATATAAAAAGGATAAACGCTATAAAGAATGGACAAACGCTATATAGAAAGAATAAACGCTATGTAGAACGGATAAACGCTATATAGAAATAATAAACGCTATATAGGGAAGATAAACGCTATATAAAAAAGTAAAACGCTATATAGAAAGGATAAACGCTATACAGAAAAAATAAACGCTGTATAGAAAAAAAATAACGCTATATCGAAAGGCTAAACGCTATATAAAAAGGATAAACGCTGTATAGAAAGTAATAATAAATGCTATATTTTGAGTTAAGGTTTACATTAAAACTATGTTTACATGTGAGCAATTGCTTTCTTGGAAACTTGAAAGAAAGTAATGAATATGCTATACTTATGTCAGAGGGTGCAAAAAAATGTATTCTTTAAATTTTATTATTTATTAATAACATAAAATAATTTAAACAAATATAAAATACATTGAAAAAAAAGCTTTTTCTAGGTTATAGAAAAAAATATCGAAACAGACTTAGTTATTACTGGACAACTAGTGTCCTTTTAGCTTTCGCAGGACGTCCCCGTGATCTCTTTCTCCCTATTGGGACATTCTTGGCTTCCACTGGTGGAACAGTGAGTTTCAGCCTAATGGCAAGTCCGAGAATATGTTTACACATATAACTTTTTAAATAGGTTGGACACACACACACAACATACACTTTTGTATTCATTAAAGGTAGAACAATTGGTGTTCCTCATGTAATTATCTGGCAATTCTTATAATTTCTTTCCAGGTATGATGTATTTTGTTGTACTGGATAAATCTATAGTTTTAATAGTTTTATTTTCACGTGCCCAGTTATATGATTTCGTCCATATATTTAAAGATAGAGTGAGACTATCTTTAAAACATTTTATTCCATTTAGGTTAGGTTAGGTTAGGTTAAATTTTCTAATGCGCAAACTCGAACTTATATTTATAGCTAAGTAAATTTTCCGTATAGCACAAATGTATTATTTTTATAGGAGGAAATGTATAGCAATTTAAATTATTTATTTTGCAAAACCGTTATAATTGTATAGCACAAGATATACAGCAAATTTAATTATTTAATATAGCATTTATCATTTTTTAATATGTCATTTGTTAATTTTGTGTATAGCAATTTTAATTTTCTTATATAGCAATAACGATTTTTTATATAGCATTTGTTAATTTTATATATAGCATTTTATTCGCATCCAATAAATATTATGTGCTGTAATTAATTTACAACACTACATATTTAAAATATAACTTACACTTCATAATTTATATGTATGTATATTGTATACCTTGACTAAAATCCAATTTTATGTTTAATAACTTAATGTTGTTATATAAAAATGCCCTGATATAAATATGATCTAGGTATGTGGTTCATTACCAGTGTGATAATAATAGTATTAATAAAACGGTAACCTGAACAAGTTTCGGAGTCGGGAACTCTGTCGTCGTCGTCTTCGTTATGGCAACACTGACTGCATCTTGAGCACATTGTTCACCACCACAGAATCAGGGAAAACTTTATTAAAATCTTAAACCATTATGTTATTTTCCCACAAGAAAAGTCACCGCTGATTTAATCGGCGCCGGCAATCAAAGTTCATGAAAGTTAAACAGTTTTGGTGTATGCGCAAAGCTTTCCAGAAAGTTAAATAAACCAGTTACCCACTCTTTAATAATGAAATTTTATAAAATCGCAAAGGGATTTCAGTTTTAATTAGCCACTTCCTGCTTTAAAATAATCCACTATTGTTAACTTCCAAATATAAACTGGCTTTCGTTTAATCCTAACGAATTCATGAAACAATTTCATAAATATATATTTATTCCAGACAAATATTTTTATTTTGATTATGCACGACCATATAATAACAAAATTCATAAGTTACAGAAGGTGTACATTTACAGATAACAATATCATCAGCACAAGTGATTTACTGAAGACTTCAGAGCTAGTCAACAGTTCCTATTTATAACAGCTCTCTGTTCGTTAACGTTTCTTATGATCTATTACTTCCGGTACTGCATTTCAAATCAGGGTTTGCTGGAAATAATTTACTTTTAGTATTGTTCAGAACTTTAATAATAGTAACTTGAACAAATCATAATCATCGACGCATTATTGTACAAGTATATGTAATGCATTACAAATGGAAATTTGTTTGAATACTTTTGAAACTAAATAAACCCCAAATACCAGACACTTTAATATTTTAAAATAATTTAGTCATCGTTCAAATATTACTTATATGTAGGCACAAAATTTGCACCAGTGCTGTGAAAATACCGTTATTACTTTTTAAAATTTCAAGACAAGAATACAATTCTTATTGAAAATACAAAAGATTTATATACCCTTGGTTTCTATGGTTACAAACGTATTAGTCAACGTTTGTTTCAACTCAAAAGTTCTCTTCGTCTATAATTAAGTTACACATAATTATTATTAAATCAATAAATAAAGGCTTAAGAAATTAAACTCTTCAAATACCGGTAACACAAACCTTTACGTCTGTGTAAACTAAACTGCAAATTGGAGGTTGAAAACGTAACTGTGAATCAGTATTAATTAATAAGCCAATTAATTGTAAGTAATATCAGTTACCACGGTGTGATAAAGTTTGTACTGAATGTATAACCAAGTGCTGCCATTATTATTTACTCAGCTCTTGCAAGTATGTTAGTTAATTACGGAAGGTATCGTATTCAAATGTAATTAAAAAGTTAAGAGCTAATTTTAACGTTGCAAACAGTTAGTGTCACAAAACGAACATAATACGCCAAAATATGCAACATAGAACCAACAACAGGATTGGTTGATGAAAAAAGTAAGGTATGGAACGAAAATATATCTAGAATGAGGGGCAATAGCTAAGTAAAGATTGTAGGAGACCAATCACCAGCAGAATGAAGTGTTGGAAGACATAACAAAAAATCGAGAGACAACGCATACCATAATAGTTAAAGAACAAGTAGAAGTGCATATAACGAAGCAAGAAAAACGAATAAAATTGTGCAGGGCTGTATGACAATTTTTGTTTTAAAATTCCAACTGCTCTTACAATATTCTGCCTTAAATGATAATGCAAAGAATTAAAAAACAAATTTAATAACAATCAATACGCAAGAATGGCTCTAAATACACTAAATAAAATGGTACAATCACTTGATAATATACTGTAAACCTTGTTTTGTATCATGAAAATACAGGTTAGTGTTGTTATATACTGAATTGTATTTATATTATTACAATTACATCATTTATAATATTTTATACTGAATTAATCGAGAAAAAATTATCATTTGTACTGAATATAATAACTCTGTACACGAATTAAGGGTCAACTATTATCCTTTAACAATTTAGTATTCGAGAAATACGTTACATTGTATGGAGGTAAAACTTTTATTTAATTTAATTTAGTAGAACGCCTCAATCTAAGAAGACAATAAGTAGTAGTGAGACAAAAAAATTATAATTACGAAAGTTTGTTGCTTGATAACATCATGGGATAAACTGACTGATCATAATCCTAAGTGCAAACGCGAGCGATTTTGCCTTTTATTAATTTATTATTACTTACATTCAACAAATTTTAAAAGTTTAATTATACGAAAAATCATAAACACGTGATAACATTTGGTAAGACTGTTTTCAGAACAAACTAATGTAATTCAAAACATTTATTGCTTGTTTCTTTTGGAACAAAATAATTATTTTTTGTCGTACAAAATATCAAGTATTTATGGTTGCCATGACTATGCACATGTGACAGAACGAAAGTGAAAATTTCTCAAGGGATTATTGTAGGTTTATTAAAGCTCCTATCGTTTGAAGTAAAAAAAAAAACGCAGTTATTTTATTTGACGATTGAAAATGATGGAAAAACGTAGACTTTATAAGTAAAGAAAATTGTGTACACTGCGGGTTATATTCTGAAATAGAAGAGTGTAAATCAGATATTATCTTACTCAGTCAATATAGTACAATACAGTGAAGTTTTACTGTGAGTATTTATTTTATTCCGTGTATAATTTTTACTGTTTGAAGTAATTCCTTTTGTTGCATTTGCTTTTATTATATAGGACGGATATTTAAATTTGCACACGTTTCACATTGTAATCTAATTTAAAAAGTATGTCGGCAGTTAAACAGGTTCCCATTTCCTTCACATATTCTCATAAAGTTTTGTAGATCCGCAGAAATATACTGCCAACACTAAATTTTGCCTCTTTTGTGTTTTATGTCCTAAAAATACTAACTGCAGCTTCTCGAACCTTACTTGTCTCACATGAAAAGAATATTAAAGTGAACGAGGCAACCTGATACCTTCTTTTTTACTTCTTATCATAATAATGACTTTGAATTTGAAATAATGTAGATAGAAAACAATGGTCACAATAACAAATTTGTCCGAAGGCTCTCCATGATTCATACACAAAAAATCTATAGAGGACAAAACAAAAAACAAATTCTTACGGTTTTAGTATAAACTTCTGTTCTAACAAGAAAAACATGGGGCTTTCGAAAACTGTTACGATAGAAGGATGATTAAATTAACAGAAGTGTGGTTTTGCGTGCTTAGTACGTATCTCAACTGATAATGTGCATATTGTGCACAGTTTTTGAAAAATATACAGTTTCCAGTTTAATTTGTAACTTTTTATTACCAACAGGGCCCTTTAGGAATAAAAACTTATGTTTTACAGCGTCAGGTGATCAAGAAACTGTGAAAACCTACTATGAAGTTTCTACAGTCGACGATAACAAAGTTATAATGAAAAATAGAAGACGAAATTTTTCAGATTTTGTCCAATATTTTAGAAACTGAGCAAAATATGCATATGTTTAATGGTATTGTTAACAGACATATAAAGACACTTCTTCGAACCATCCATCGACGGTTTCCAAGTTTCTTATCTTCTTCTTGTTTAAACAAACACCCTGTGTGTAATAAGAAACAATTCTGCAGTCAAATAAAGTTCGGTAAATGCACTATTTAGTTTTTGTTATCAGCAAAAACCGACTAATTGCACTTTAAAATAGGAACTAATTTAAACTCTTGTACAAACTCAAATTAGTTTTAGATTTTATTTCACAAATAGCATATTTCGAACTATGTCTATAAACCAAATTGTGTAAAAACAATTAGGCAAATGGTGTAAAATATACCACGGTTGAGAATATTCAAAAGTTTGTAAAATGTAGAAAGTTTTAACTTGGAATATAAGATATTTATTTATCATTTTCGATTCCCTAGATATGATATCTTAATCTTAAATAAACACTTATCTTTAATGCATTTAACTATAATGCTGCAAAAATAATACTAAAACAACAGCGTTGATACATACATCAACAACATTTTTATCATTCATTGATTTACATTCTTCTATTTTATGTTTTTATAGTTATTAAACTACAACAGATACCAGGCTTAATTTATACAAGAGTCCCTTTTATCATAGCCATGCTTTAGAACTCATATTATGATTTGTGTTTAAAAATTTTGTACATTTAACATTAAAACCATGAACGATCTAAGCTCGTTTCATAATTTTTGCAAAGTCAACTTGCAAAAAGTTTCCTTCGAGCCGGATTTGAACCAGCGACCTATGGATTTCAATGTATATATTTTATATTCCTCTACAGTCCACCGCTCTACCAACTGAGCTATCGAAGGTTGTTGTTAAGAAAGCATTTTGTTATAATAAAAAGTGTATCAGCAAAATATCAGCTACCGGTGAAAGGTTAAGAAGTATGCCAACCTACGTCATAGCTATGGTAACGCATATGAGGACAGAACGAATCTGATATAAAACAATTTTTAACAGTTAACACACTCATTATGCCTCATGTGTAAATAAAGCAAGTTAAAACAATTAAAAGAAAAAAAAATAAACTTTGTGAATTGTGATAAAGTTTAATACCATTATAAAATTCAGTAACAGCGGACCGATAATGAAAGTTTCAACACGGCGGTAGAATATAGAAAGCAAATGTTTACTGTCATTAACCTATTCTCGCCATCGGTAAAAATAAAGTTACTAGTATCTTAATCACCTAATCATTGTCTAAATTATCAAATGAAGTTAAAAGAATCTTCAACGAGATAGTATAACATATAGAGCTCAAGAATTTAATTCTTAAAATAGAAAAATAAAAGGTTAAAGTGAAATATATTGTTGTATTATTTAACTTAATTTTTTAACTAAAAATTTATAATTCCAAAGTTAAACATAGGATGTCCAAAGAAGCAAGTACACCTTCCAATTCGACAATACTAAACTGCTGGCCTAGACAATGCATATAACCGATAGAAATTGACAAGAACGTCAACTTCAATAAAGATAAAGACATATGAATACAGCTACCTAACATATGGAATGGAAGACTTCTTTTACCAAACCACTGAAGCTCAACAACATTAAAAACACCGAGCGAAACGCCACATGCCCTCAACAGAACAACCAAAATAGTCCCTTTTTGAAAAAGACCAAGTTAGTATGACCGGAACGTTAAGAAGGTTAAATAAAAAAAGATGTGATAGGTTGTAATATAAAAATCATACCCATTTAATATAAATTGCGTTACAGAATTTTTTATTTTCTCTTACTTGTCTGTCTCTAAATACATATCAATTATTAAAAACTTATTGAAAATTAAGGGATTGTAGTCTTAAGAACTACAAATCCAATTTAAAATCTTATAAGTTTTATACGAAAGAGCAAAACGTTTTAAGAAAATAAAAATTTTGGAAGTATTCGTTGCCAAAAAGTTTCCTTCGAGCCGGATTTGAACCAGCGACCTATGGATTTCAACGTATGCTTATATTCCTCTACAGTCCACCGCTCTACCAACTGAGCTATCGAAGGTTGTTGTTAACACCATGAAAAGAAAGTCAAGTCAACGGTTTCTTTACTTTAACTTATGATAACCTTTATTCATAAAAGTTTATAAGCATAATCTTTAAGGTATGACGTTTGGCATGAGGTTCGTTTTAAAAAGAATTTGCACAATGACAAATTTCATCTCCGGCGAAATAGAAATCTGAGATATTATACAAATCATTATTTTTCCTCTATAACAAAAGGAGTATTTACAAACGTATAGTATCTTAACTTAAAAATTAATGAGATAGTTGATATTTAAATATAGTAGGTACCTACAGCAAACATAAACCAGTTTTGTCAAGCCTATATCATTATCATTCTGGTCTACATATATTAAAGCATATGATTCTCAGTTTAACTGCTTTATCACAACAATATTTATTTACAAAGTTGTTTATAAGCTGGCAATCACAAAATTAAAATTTTTAATGTAACACAATATTCTTAAAAATGTCTATTTTTCACTGTTTTTAAACAAAAACAATTAAAGTTAAAAAACAAACAACACATTTTTCTATGTTATGAAATTATCAGTCGAACGTCGTTAACTGTAAAAAAAAGACAATTTATATGAAATATGCAACGAGATGGAGAAGTTCCAGTTTCATTACTAACATAACTGCTACATAAAAAGTTTTGTAAATTTTTTATTAATATGGTAAAACTCTTAAGCTGTCCACAGAGTTTGCAAAAAATAACTCCAGTGAACTAATAATATAAATTTTAGCATATACATTAATAAATATCTGACTTTTCCTATTTATAAAATACAATTATTCCTGAAGACGAATTGAGAGTCCGGAAACTAATAAAGCATTTTAACAAGAGACTTAACTGTAAGAAAAATTAATTTTTAATTACATTTATTTGTAATAATAAATTAAACGCTCAAACAATTCAAGTATAAAAGTATAACTTGTTATACTCAAAAAACAATTCCTTGCCCTGTCATCAACTCAACGAATTATTTCCGAAGTTTATTATGCGATAAAACTAATAGGTATGGATAACGCAATAAAAAGTTTCTCAGTATCTGCGATTCAAATAAGGTATTTGATTTTAGAAGTTTTAAAAGTTCTACACTGAAGAACTAACAGAACATTTTGTAGGTTGTTCGCTCGGAGTTTGCTACGGACAAGTTTGGTTCTACAATTGCAACAAACTATCCAAATTTTCATAAAGATAAAGTACAACCCTTTAAGAGTTACTGGAATCGATAAAAAGTTTTTAAATTATTCCTTATACATGCGCAAACTACCGTCTATTTCTAACTACTTGTAGTGTGAGCACTTGACTTTATCTTTGTAACATTTTGGAATTACAAATGAGAGAGACAATCAATTATTGTTCGTAAAAATATCTTGGAACTTAAAAATTACTGTAAAATTGTCACAGTTCATAAAGACCCTGTATGTGTTATATCGGCAAAGTGAATTGTTCGGCTTTAATATAAATCGCAATACATTACAAAAGGATCAAGAACCAAATAGTTTTTAGATAATTCCATGACTGTTTGGGAGCAGACATAACATAAATTCGTAACATTGATACCAGGGCAAGTTTATTTCCCAATAAAACTACGATATTCGCTTACAATCAAATGAAATTTATCGATTTGGTAAAACACTCCGAATACATCTCTACTTCAGTTATCATAAAAATACGAACCTAAGAGAGCATATTTGTTTATATGTATGCCGGGGTGGCACGCAATACAAGGGAGTGTTTCCAAAGTGAGCAAAGGAAAACTAGGCCAAACAACATTTAATAGTTTTAATGCATTGGCGTTTTAATGCAGGTCAATGCACTGTACAAAGCACAAAAGTGTATCGAATTGAGCTGCAACGATATTATAAAGCTCACGCAAACTTTGATTATTGTTTAAAACACTATGAATTAAAAATTTGCTCTGCAAGCGCGTGAAATGGGAGTCGTTTTAAAAAGGTTTAATTTTGTTTCAACATTTATCTCCAAATAATAATCAAATTTTTATTTTATTTCTTCACTTAATTGCTCATCAACTACACTATAAAACCAAATGAAAATAGTTATTATGACTTAATATTATTATTTGGCGTATAAAACGCTAGCTTAAAAATAAACGTTATTTAATTTAAAAAATTGATACGAACGATTCGAATTTTATTCTGCGCGTGCATAACATTTGTATCCCTAAATCACGTACAATATAATAAAATAATATCTGATAAAATTAAAATAGTCGAACGAGTACGCCACTCTAAAATTCATTCAGTTTTCCAATGCAGCTGCAAGTCAAGTTAAAACAGTTTTTATTTTTATACTCATTGGTTTACTTCCACAGCTGCAAAATAAAACAGCTTTAAAGATATCCTTTAAGTTAAAGTTCATCTCTTTTTGTAAGAAATTTAATCAACCGCTAATGAAAGTTTCTTGCAGCTTGTTGTGAACAACCATTCGGTCCGTAATTTGTTAAGGAATTTAACTCGATTAAACGTATCAGCGCGTATGACCATTATACAACCTGAAATATCATTTAATTTAAAAACATCCGCAATACTGCGGATAAAAAAAGACATTTTTGTACTAATTAAATAACAGAATACTCTAATAAATATAATAATCATTTTATTAAGTAATTACATTGTGTGTTGAGACTAAAAATATTTTAATACCAAACTTTTTGCTTTTGGAAGAGAACCAAACAATTTTCAATGTTGTTTTTAAAAACGTTACGACCCAAATAACAATCGCTCGTAACCCTAACAGGTTTACTGACAACATAAACGACATTGTTGTACATCACACAATGATTTGAAGTTTTTTTTATATGTATCGGTTTATAATCAAAAGTTGACATGTGTAATTGAAGCCACGAGGTACTGAACATCCTTCCGTTCATTCTCTACAATAAATCGATTGCTAAACGATACTGTATGTAAACAAATCTCAAATGTTTGTCATAGTTACAAGTTATTGCATTTTAGTTTCTATCGTAAAATATTTTATACATCGGGTAATGTAGTTTGCATGTTTGACTCCTAAAACTTTTTTACAATGAATTAAACAACAAACTCTTTAAATCACTAACAAGTTTTTACTAGATCATAGTTTCATTTTTTTTGTTGAAACTGTGTGTAGTTTTTATTGTTCTGTTGGAGTATTTAATTCTGGATTGGACCATGTATGTAAAAACAGACCCTAACGTAAAATAACAGGAACAATGATCATGACCCACAGGTATAAGAGTTGTGAGGACTAGAATAAAATATAAAACGCAAAAAGAGAACTATAAAGTTTTTACACTCAGCGATAAATAACTACGACTTTTGGGACTTAAAATGTTTACCATATATTTTATTTTCACTAGCATACAAATTTAAACTGATAAACAGTATGGAGTATACATAAAGAAATGGGGATCTCAAAAGCTGTTGACATTCATTTAACAAAGAAGTGTTTTAACATTCTCAGTAAAAATTTATTCCGTGAATATTCATTTTTTACCCAGCTACTGTTAAGTCCTAAAAAAACTAAATACTTAATTTTCTTGTTCTCTTTATATCTCTATCAGCTGTAAAAGTTTAAGTTTAGTCAGTTTAGTTAGTTCAAGTCAATATCTTAAGCAGTTGAAAAGTTATTCGCGAATATGTTCCGAAACGAGATTAGTAATAAAGAAATTTTGCTTTGTTGAGTTCATTTTTGAAATTTCTTACAAACAAAATATTGGATTATTTCCTAAACCGTTTGTTTGTTATGAGTAAGCATGAAAAACATGTCCTTAAAATTTCAAGTCAATATCTTAAGCAGTTGAAAAGTTATTCGCGAATATGTTTCGAAACGAGATTAATAATAAGGAAATTTTGCTTTGTTGAGATAATTTTTGAAATTTCTTACAAACAAAATATTGGATTGTTTCCTTAACCGTTTGTTTGTTGTGAGTAAGCATGATTAGCATGTCCTGAAAATTTCAAGTCAATATCTTAAGCAGTTGAAAAGTTATTCGCGAATATGTTTCGAAACGAGATTAATAATAAGGAAATTTTGCTTTGTTGAGATAATTTTTGAAATTTCTTACAAACAAAATATTGGATTGTTTCCTTAACCGTTTGTTTGTTGTGAGTAAGCATGATTAGCATGTCCTGAAAATTTCAAGTCAATATCTTAAGCAGTTGAAAAGTTATTCGCGAATATGTTCCGAAACGAGATTAGTAATAAAGAAATTTTGCTTTGTTGAGTTCATTTTTGAAATTTCTTACAAACAAAATATTGGATTGTTTCCTAAACCGTTTGTTTGTTATGAGTAAGCATGAAAAACATGTCCTGAAAACTTCAAGTCAATATCTTAAGCAGTTGAAAAGTTATTCGCGAATGTGTCGAAACGAGATTAACAATAAGGAAATTTTGCTTTTTTGAGTTAATTTTTGAAATTTCTTACAAACAAAATATTGGATTATTTCCTGAACCGTTTGTTTGTTATCAGTAAGCATAATAAACATTTCCTGACAATTTGAAGTCAATATCTTAAGCAGTTGAAAAGTTATTCGCAATTATGTGTCGAAACGAGATTATTAATAAGGAAATTTTGCTTTGTTGCGTTAATTTTTGAAATTTCTTACAAACAAAATATTGGATTATTTCATAAACCGTTTGTTTGTTATCACTAAGCATGAAAAACATGTCCTTAAAATTTCAAGTCAATATCTTAAGCAGTTGAAAAGTTATTCGCGAATATGTGTCGAAACGAGACTAACAATAAGGAAATTTTGCTTTGTTGAGTTAATTTTTGAAATTTCTTACAAACAAAATATTGGATTATTTCCTGAACCGTTTGTTTGTTATCAGTAAGCATAATAAACATTTCCTGACAATTTGAAGTCAATATCTTAAGCAGTTGAAAAGTTATTCGCAATTATGTGTCGAAACGAGATTATTAATAAGGAAATTTTGCTTTGTTGCGTTAATTTTTGAAATTTCTTACAAACAAAATATTGGATTATTTCATAAACCGTTTGTTTGTTATCAGTAAGCATGAAAAACATGTCCTTAAAATTTCAAGTCAATATCTTAAGCAGTTGAAAAGTTATTCGCGAATATGTGTCGAAACGAGATTAACAATAAGGAAATTTTGTTTTTTTGAGTTAATTTTTGAAATTTCTTACAAACAAAATATTGGATTATTTCCTGAACCGTTTGTTTGTTATGAGTAAGCACGATTAACATGTCCTGAAAATTTCAAGTCAATATCTTAAGCAGTTGAAAAGTTATTCGCGAATATGTTTCGAAACGAGATTAATAATAAGGAAATTTTGCTTTATTGAGTTAATTTTTGAAATTTGTTTTTACAAACGAGACTCTCAATTTTGTTTTATTTCTTATGGGCACTTTTTTGTATTGTATGCTTTTAGTTTAGACTCTAACTAAGTATATAAAAACACACTTTACTAATTTAACCACCCATTTACCTCTAACGCTTTTCAAGATACCCGTGTTGTTCATGATGAAACATATTATACCCCGTATAAGCAAGTCTATAAAATAAACGTTGTTTAGCACACTAGATTTGGTGTTTTTGTACTACTCTCTTTCAGAGACCCGACACTGAAACGTAGACAAATACAAAACGTTGAATCCTAACAATTCTTCAGTGCTTGAAACGTCTCTTACGGTAATAACATACAGCACGACCTCATGATTTTGTATCAGTTCAATCGAATCGGTATCACAAAGAGTAAGTGAAGAGCGTCGACCCAGAAACTACATCTCAATGAATTGTAGCAGCTCTGAATCACAAAACAGTTTAAACGGAAAATTGTAATCAAAGCAGTCCTTTTTAGAAGGACTTAAAAATAAATGAGTTAAAAAAACACTATTAAGAAAATGAAAAGTTCCCTGCTTTTACCGAACACAAATGAAATTTATCATTCCATTTTATTTACATGCAGTTTTTTTTTCAAATTATTTTCAACGACAAATTGTTTTTTATCAGAGCAGCTATAATGAAGATAGCCTTTTGTTTTGCTTAATATCCCTTCTCGTTAATAAACAAACGCAAGCTCATCTAAGAGTTAAAAGTTTTAAAGAACTTTTTAAGTAAGATTGCACGTAAGTCTGTATGTAATAAAAGTTTCCAGAGTTTATTTTCATAATCGCGAAACTAAGCTGGAAGTTTGGATAGACCGAACAACATTATTAAAGTACAGTTTATGAACTCTCTAAATATCGTACACAATACTTCATTGAGCAATACGATTTGTACAAGAATCCAAAAATTGAAACTTCAGCTGTGCAAAATTAAACTCGTCCGTGTAAGACAAAATTTAAGTATAACTTGATAATTAAATACCATTCTTTCAAATTGATTCGATCAAAACGAACATGTGTATTGTTATATCAAAAAAAATAACAATTAAAAAATGTTCATGCAGGTTTTAGTATGTACACAATGCAATTAATTGCGTTTAAAACTATTTTATTGGAAATTAAACGTGTACAGTGCAGTTATAAAAATACTTTAAAGTAACAACTTAAATTTGAAGGCATAACTAACTGTTTGTAGGATATGTCGTGATTTTTTCTTTAACAGGACGACGTTCAAACTGTTCTGCTAAGATCATTTTTATATTCTTTTATGGAGTGCTGCCTGTACTACAACGTTTTTTTGCCTACTATGAATCATTCTTGATTAAATCGATGCACCCGGAAGTATAAGTAACAAATATAAGGAACGTAACGCACGCTAGATGAGCGCGTTTGTTGGTTTAGAACGCTTAAAATATTTCCAAAGTTATTAGTAGTGTTGTAATTGTTTTTACGAATTATATAAATGAGTGTGACTTCATATTTTAAAGGTTAATGTGCCAAGCAGTTTCAATTTACGTTTAACAATTGTTAGTTAATAAAATTACACAAAATTATAATTATTGTAAGACGTAAAAATTAACCAAAAAATATTATGGTAAATAAAAAGTTTTTACACATAACTGAGCGATATTATGACCGTGTTAGACATTTGGTCACGATCACTAATAGCGCGTCAAACAGCTGATTGGCGCGAAAATTGGTAGCGATGCTCAAAACAAAAATTGTTTTGGCTGAAACTGTGCTACGCGAATTAATGCGATTAATATTTGAGAAGTTAACAATGACTATTATTTGCGCACGACCTTGTGTAATTCAACTAAATCAGAACTAGGATTAATTATTATTCTATTCACAATAATCACCATAATTTACCACATGAACGCAAAAAGCTCAAATATTCACTATACGCTTTTTCGAATTTTTTTATACCGCGAATAAATTATCTGAAACATGGCAACACTTCTTCCGTTAATTTTTTATCAGACGCGATTGTAATGTAGACTGAGATATTTAAAATGCATCGAGAGAGCGACGATTTTAAAATAAACAATGCAGTGTGAGTGCACATTTCACTGTTGTCTATTTTAAACTTTTCACAGCACATTATAAATAAACACAAATGTTTTCGACTCGACGACAAAAATTTTAATCTTTACATAAATACACTCGTATAAATTCATTAGTACAACTATTTCATGGCACGCTATTTCTACGACAAAGCTCGTTGGTATCGGCAGTGAGCGGTAAACAGCGCATGGTGGCAGCGCTCTATCTGTGTCCGCAAAGCTCGGCGCTCCGCGTGACTATGCGCCTCCGCCCTACACTGCACCCCGTGAGAAGTCGATAATGGACGTCAGTTACAGCGGCAGCACACCCTCAGACATGATACACTTGGTATAGAATTAATCACGATGACCTACTGCTACTAATTCATCCGATTAATGACTTATTAACGGTTTATATAATTGTGTTACGCTCATTGATTGAAAATCGATCCAAAGTATCAAGTGAGCTTTTTGCTACACTATTACACGACATAGGACCACGCTTCCTTTCGAATGTTTTATAAATGTCTTATTAATTTAATTATGGGTTTGTTTCAAAAAAACATTAAAAAATGGTACTAAATATAGAACCTTTTATGAAAAAAAATTCAAAATTTAGATTTTTTAAATGAATAATAAAATTTTATGAGAATTTATTATAGACTCCAGCATAAATTTCTAAATAAACAAATAAAAAGACATACACACTCACGGACGTTATCGCTAGAATAGTTAAAACGTGTTCAGGGGTTTTTAAACCTTCTAAATTTGCCAAAATCTCGAATCAAACATTTTCACGATCACGATCACACTTCATATGGCGAAAGTTGTAATCGACTCGTAACTCATTCTTTTTCTCATCATGTTACGTTTCAAGATGACCATGACATGGATTTTCTTCGACACTTTTTAACAAGATGTCTAAAAAAGTCCTTTTTATTTTACACCCTTTTAGTAAGAAATTATAAAAACATTAACGCAATTTATTAAGCTGGCAGAATTATGCACTAATTAGACGAGCAAGTTAAAATTACCCTTAACTAAGTTGTAATGTTTTAAAGAGTCGACGTTGACGAATCCTTAAATTTTTTTTAGCATTTACAATCTTAAAAAACAATTTCATATCGTCTTCTTCATTTAAAATGCATTATTCAGGTAAGATATTTGAATAATTTTTCATTTTTCAAGTTAATGAAAACCGACTACAAACAGAAAAATAAGATCAAGTTGATCGGGACAAAAACAAGAGAACGCTGGCGAATAATTTTCTCTCGCGTGCATTCATGTTTTGCAGACTCTCGTTAATGAAAGAAGCAACACCTGCCTTTCTAAATTTGTTCTCAGATAATTACATACATTACCAAAGTTATTTTGGAAATAAAAATATTTAAACTAATTGTATGTGTGACTTGCATAAGCTTATATTATGATTAAAAGTCTAAAAAATTAGGAGAAAACAAAAGTATCTACAGCAAAAATCTATTAAGCAAAGCTAAATGTCATATATAGGTAATGAAATGCCACAAAATAATCACACACGCAAATAAATACAAAAATGTTGTAAAAGCAATGTAAATCATCTTGATTTGTGGACTATGGAATAAACGATCAGTTTATATCGGATTAATTGCGGGGGTGACAAATCGACATTGACCAAGTTGATACGCCACATATTTAAAGAGATTTAGGGCTAATCACTAAATAAATATAAACTGTCCGCGTAAAACTGAATATTAACTGAATCGGGCTAAAATTGAACATTAAATACAGATAAGCTCACAGTGTTTATATAAATGATTTTATATTTTTTAATAGTCTTCACAATTAATTGTTGGTAAAACATTGGAATACATGTGTAGGTGTTAAACATTAATATTGGGATTTAGCGCCCTCTGTCTAATTTTAATCGCTAGGTACTTAATAATTTGGCCCTATTGATAACATAATACAGTTATGAATATTTAAACATTAATTTAAAAACTGCAAAAATAATCTACATTCTGTAAACAAGAAAGATTTATTTTGAATACTACACACTTTTTGTTATTTAACCTTTTGTTTATCCTTAATAATAAGCTAGATTACCATCATATGCATACTTGCTACACATTGTAACGTTAAGTAATGTATACATATACATATTTTGTTGATACTACTCAGCTACTAGAATCACAAGTAAACGAATTTAGCGGCAGTGTCATGCATTTAATTTACGTAAAATATGCATACTACAGTAACAAGAGTTACTTAACGAGAAACAATGGCTGACTTGTAGAATATGATCCAAAATAGTTTATTGTGGTAGTGTACGGAGTGTAACACTAAATAATAGTAAATGGTAATGCTACATTCGCGAGTTATGACTCGGGCTAAAATGGGAAACTTTATGTGTGAATCTTGAAATAATATCTGCACATTTGTGCGACTGTTCAGTCAGTTAATTAGTTTCCACAGTTCGCATTCCGTTATTGCACACATACACAACACAAAAACTAGCAATTTGTTTTAGATATTTGATAGCTAAAGGCTAAAGTTCTAAATTTATGGCAAGGATACATTACATCATAAGTATAAAGTTCGTAGTACTAATTGTTGTTAAAATACAGAACTTGTTGTTAAACCGAAATGTTTCTTGCAATTATTTTCTTATTACAAACACATTAGGACTTTTTTTAGTGACGGTAAATGGGGGCAAATGTTTTTTGACAAAAATAATAATAGCTTTTGTAATATATGTCCAAACTTACTGTTTTTTTTTTAACAGTTGCTTAATCAGTACAAATTTTAAATTTGTATCTACTGCTGTGTGATTGTAAATGAAAAATGTTTTATGGGTGTAGTTTTAATTATTCGTTGTCTTAAAATATTGTTCGCTACCATGGACTCATCTTATGGTGCAAGTGGTGTGGTGGTAACATTGTCCTTAGCTTGTAAGACCAAAAAAGTTAAACTATAACGCCTAGAGTAACTTTTTTTAAATTTAGCAATTTTTCCTTAATTTACACTACCTTCCAATAATTAGTAAGATTCGTTTATATATTTTTTAATATCTTTCTCTGCTATTCAACAGATATTCGAACGCTTCTTTAACAAAACCGAACCAAACTAATTCTGATTTATGTAAAACATAAAATTATAGTGCAGAAGTTATTCATCCTGCTAGATTTTTTACAATAAAAATATTAATTCAGGATGGGTGCGAATTAAAAAATATATACATAAAATAAATGCCTATAAAACTATAGGATGTCTACCTAGTGCATAGTGCAAATGGGGGAAAAAAATTGTTCAAACCCTGTATAAATTAAAAACGCTTCTTGGCAGTAACTGACGAAAAATGGGTAATGCATTAGAACAGTGGTGTAGAGATAGCATTATAAAATAATTTTTTACGAAAAGTTTTAACGATTTAGAGTAAGTTTGCAAGGCTCTCACGGGTTTGCGTGATCAAAAGCTTAGATAGCTAATTAGAACAACAAGGTGCAGCTCAATCGCTAATGGTTCGTTTGAGGTTATTACAGAAGAGCTGATAACCCTAATTTGGCGGATAGTGTTGCAAGTTTTCATCCATTAATTAATGATTTTAAAAATAAAGCAAGATTAATTTAGACCACTGCTAATAGAAGATGCTACATTGACGATAATTATGATCAGGAAACGTTACATTACTGGTTTTAAATTTTGAAATTGATCTAGACCCCAGCAACGGTAATTAGGTGAATTGCCAAACAATAAAACAAAATTGGTGAAGTCAGTTAGCCGGCGGATTATTTACGTACTAACCTATTAACGTAGGTACTATCTGATGAAATTGAAAATCGGCTAGAACTGAGTTTGTGATTGCTTGAAAGATGATTATCTTCCTTTAATTCAATTGAGTCTATTGCAAACGATTCCACAATCATCGTACTGTTGTATAATAACTTTCTCGTTAAGTACGTCAAGAGATGGTTTACTGTGGTGTAAAATTTAACTTTTAAGATATTGATTAACACGAATATATAGAACTATCATATTAAACGCAAATATTTGAAGGAAACACAAGTTTTGTATTTGTACAAACTTGTTCACTTCATGTTCTTTGACTTTTACGTAAAGTTAAACAGTAACTATCTTGAAAACTAATGCAGTAGTAATTTCAAAATTATTGTACGCCTTTTAATTATGTTTGTTCCAAGTTTAAGTCTCAACAAGGAGATATGGCTTATTTTAAGAGTAACGTTGCGTTGGTTGAATTGGGACAATATTGAGAAATTTTATGAAATTGTTTGTAAATGATTCTGAAAAAAATATGTTCATTGTTTTGCTCTATTTTCGCGGCAGAGTTTGAGTGCATCGGTATAATTCTACGTTCAACCTAGCTGTAACGGAAGGATTAAGATTCTTAGTTGCTAAATAATATTATTATTGTGCTTAAGTTGTACTTTCAAATTGATGAGTGTATGTGGATAATTTCATATTTGCAGACATTTTTTATAAATTTCGCATGAGTAATTTTGTGTACCCATAATTAAATCAACAAGTTTAATTATAGTTAAGACTCTAAAAAGTATCAATTTTTAAAACAATTAAGTGTCGGTATTAATTTCACATTGAAAATGTAACGTTAGTAAATTTTAAGTAACTGCAAAAACAAATCAGGTAGATAGCAAGAAAATTTCCAAAAGTGTCCAATTACTCGGCAGTACCATAAAGAGAATTCTTAAAAAGTAATCTGTATGCAGTACCACGGCCTTCTGTAAAAGCTTTTAAATGTAATCGTTTGCCTCCCTTTAACAAGGCATTGATATCGATAAACCACAGTTTCATTTTCTGCAGTTCTTTTTACTGCGAATGGATCGCATTCGAGATTTTGTTGACTTTGGAAAGTAATCACTTCTAAACGGTTCTTACATACAAATAAACCCCATTAAAATTTCGTTTTAAAATATGGTAATGTATTTCAATAAGGTTTTGCTAAGTTCATATTTCTTTGTTTACTGTTTTTCTTTTAATTTGTGTATTTTTACCTGTTATTATGAATAATAAGTTATTTGTTAATAATGATGTACTAGATGGTCCTCTTCATAATAAACAGTTTATATTTTGTGTTTATTTGAAGTATTGTTTAAGTAAAAGAGTTTGTATCATAAAACACTACTTTTCTTATTATCGAATAGTAGCACACACGCCAGAAGCAATTTAGCTAAGATTCAAAATAAATAAAAATTAATAAACTTATTGAATCGGTTCCTTTTAAGCCCGTTTTTATTTAACGTGTCGTTAAACATTTATATTAAAATATGTTGAACCATTAATCAAAAATTAGTTTGATGCTTATGCAAATAATTGCACTATTAGTATTAACTATGATAGCCCAGCTATAACCATAATGGTTCATACATCATTTTTCACTGTACATGGATTAATTAATATGTGCATGTTGGAATATTTCCAAAACTGATAACTTTTGTTTAATAAGCCTGATTTAGTCCCGATTCAAAGTTTTCTTTAGGTAGTCGTTACAAATCATTAGCAATGAATGTATATGAGCTTTATTTATTATAATATTTTAACTCATGTAAGCACATTTTATTTACACCTAAACCAAATAGTCTTTATGCGTTAATTATTCGTGGTGATTAATGTTTTAGATATAGCAATTAATAAATAAAAATACTATTTATGTTTTATTTTTTAACTCGAGCAGTTTATATGATTTTCATAAAAATTAATTATATATTTGGGATACTCTGAATTTGAAACTCGGCAAATTTAATGCAGAGGTAGCATTATTAAAAAAATTATTGAAATTTGCTTAACATTGAATATAGTTTGAAAAAGAGCGTACGATTTCCAAACGAAAAATATCTAGCAACAAAAATTCAGCAACTAAACTTTTGCGGTAAAAAGTTTTCATGATACGATACGCATAATTTAAAGGCAAAAATTAAATCTATTACAAAACTAGTTGCTACTTGGTTAACACGCATCAAATAATTATTTTCTAAATTTATACCAGGTGCACAAACTCGTACAAAATGCTCAACTTTTAAACAGCAGTAATAAAATATACGCAAGGAAAGTTAGATGTGATAAAAACAGCAACTTTAAACTTTTACTTAAAGTAACTCAAAAGGTTTAACCCTTTTAGTCTTCTAACTAATCCTGTAGTGTCCAGGAGCTGGATCGCCTCGATGTTTAATTAAAATTATTTTTTTTGTTGCGTTTAAAACTTAAAATAAAAAGGACAGTATTTTAAAGATATTTCGCATTACACCATATAAAAACACAAGCTTTTTCTTACAATATTAATGATTATACAAACGACGCCACTGCATTAATCATTTTTATGTTTCTAGGAAAAGAAGAATGCCTAATTTATTTATTATAAATGGCAAAAACTCCTCGTCAAGGCAATAAACTAAAACGAACTGCTGAATTAAATTACTAGATGTAAAATATCGCAACTCTTATTCAGAATGTAAACGCTAATAAATATTTCAGAATAATCCAATCAAAAAAATTCGTCGCTTCAAATTACCTGCGAAATGTAAAATTTTTACATTCTTTTATTATTAAATTGGAGATACAAGATTTCATTAAAGATGATTTATGTAAGTACATATTTATCCCTAAACCATTTGTTTAAATTGTTTTTTTCACAAAATATTTCATTTCGTGCTACATCAAACAAGTCGTTTGAGCACACATTATTTTTTATATTAATTATAAGTTAATAATATTTACTGTACTAATATTTTGTATGAAAAGTGTATAAACTCTATAATTTAAATAAAGTGAATATAAAATTTGCCCTGCCATATTGACTATTAAAGACTGACTTTACCACCAATAAATATGTTGATTGATAGCTAATGCGCTTAGAAATTCTGTGCCTTGCGGCAAATTTAAGTCATGCACTCAAATTTTATTTCAATAACCACAAAATTATGTGCCTTAAGCGTAGGGGCCTAAGGCACCCTCGATGCGCCAAGCATTCTTAGACGATTATAGTTTCCTAAACTGTCTTGCGGATGAATGCATTTTGATTGCCAATGCTAGACGAGCGCAAAAATATGGATTTCAATAACATGTAACTGTAAGCGGAGCCGAACCAAAATAATTTCGCGCCCCGGGCATAATTCTTAATATAAGTAAATACTCTTTTTTAATAATATCTGTGGTTCGTTTTTAATCTATTCTTTATAAACAATAAGTAAATTATAAGTATATACTCATGAAAACTATTTTTGAAGCAAATTTTAACATGTCTTTATACGCATTGTACAAAATTTAATTACCAATCTGATTCTACAAGGTGATAAGCCGCCTGATACACAATTGCAAGATATTGCGGACATTGTAGTAACAAATACTTGAGCAGCTAATCCTACCTTTTATTATAGTCGGACTAGAGTACATTTATAGAAACTCCACTTTAATTAAAGGGCAGATTATACCGCTTGAAGCGACAACACGACTAATATCAATGTCACCCCAACAACCGAAGGACATTAATTACAAGATAGAACTTAAGAAAGCAAGACAAATAAATGTCCTGTCCAATTTGGAAGTTTAACTGGATTACACAGACCGCTCTTGATTTTGGTAGGATCTTAGGTGTAAACGCAAGGTGTGCACTTGAAGTTATTAGCCAAGGCAGTGGAATACAAAAATATGCCGCTTTATTAATATATTATAAGCTTCAACGTCGTAGGCACACTAATATATTTTCGGTTTGGGGCTTGGTTACATTAAAAAGCTTTTAAAGTTATTACAATAAATAAAATGGAATCATAACTTTCCCATTTTTGTAATAATAGGCTACCGTCAGTTTTATGCGCCTTCCAAATACAAATGAATACGTGAATTAATTACTTAACACACAATACTTAACATTACAACAAATTTTGATAAACATAATCTACATAAAGGAATAATAACATTAATACCGTAAGACAACACCCCGTGTAAGATACAATAACTAGAAAATTACTAAAGTCATGGTTCTATAATTACCAGGGGATGTTTGGCTAACATAGTCGAAGCCGTTTTTGTCAATTTTAGCAAAAGACGCCCAAGCGTCGGTACCGCTTTAAAATATATACCACATATATGGATAAGAACATTAATACCGTAAGACAACCTCCCGTATAATATACAATAACTAGAAAATTATTAAAGTTTTGGTTCTAAAATCACCTGGACATGTTTAGCTAACATATTCGAAGCAGTTTTTGTCAATTTTAGCAAAAGACGCCCAAGCGTCGGTACCTCTTTTGCAAAATATACCTCACACCTGGATGAGAACATTAATACCGTAAGACAACGCCCTGTATAAGATACAATAACTAGAAAATTATTGAAGTCATCGTTCCAAAATTATCAGAGCATGTTTGGCTAACATAGTCGAAGCCGTTTTTGTCTATTTTAGCAAAAGACGCCCAAGCGTCGGTACCTCTTTTGCAATATATATCACATATATGGAAATATTAAGTGGGTGCATACTTTTAAAACCTTGTTCTGTACGTTAATTATAGCGGTTGAAAGACAATTTGTTATATTACTTTAACTCGTGATGAAAACAATTACATTTAAACCAACAATAATAGAATTACACGTATAATGAATTATATAAAATGAAACTTAACAATTTGTGCAGCAGAAAATATACCGCTTCAAGAAATATGATTATTTGTACTTGTAACTTCCCCAAATAACTTAATTATGTACTTTACGATGTCTTAATAAACAAAACACAAAAGCAGTAAATTTGTTATATTATTAAAATGAAGAACAATTCAATAACGCAACTTTTTCGACTTCGTAATTTTAATTTTTAAAGTTTATCTGTGAATAATAAAATCCAAAATTTTTACATTTCTTATGCAGAAAAGGTATAAAACGCAATTTAATTACACGCAGAAGCTTTTCTAAATTACCCTTTGAATAATTTTATTATAACGAAGTCGAGCTCACAACTTAACAAGCTTTGCCAACTCTCAAATTTTATGTTTAGTAAAGTTTGTCTAAAATCTTAACGCGCCGCACTCAGCATAATTCGAGCTTATACCACAGGTACCTATGATCTTTCTTAACAAGTACCTTGCAATAAATATTCATTTACAAGTGGCACTTCGCAAAAAACAGTTGAAGTTAAATTAATTGGATGAAAAAACAAAATAAATCCACTGAATCTTCTTTATTTTATACACAAAAAACATGTTTTCTTTAAATATTCCGAGGCAATGTTTGCTACAAAAATCCTAAAACCAAAATCGAAAATTTATAACTCGGGTTTTTAATTTACTTCTACAATTGCGTTTAATTTTAGGGATGTGCTAAATTTTTAAATACATGCATATGTATTACCCACAATATTTAAATTATCTACAGCAGTTGACGTAAATTAGTGTAAAAAACTTTGAATTCAAAAAAATGTTCTTACTTTATTAATACCTTCTTTAGTTACTAAAATAATTAAACATCTTACTTCGCTATTGACATAACATAAAAGCCTATCAACTTTTGACATAAGAAAATACAAACAAAATCATTACATTTATTTTTGTTAAGCAGATAAAAGGAAAGCCGATTTAAACGCAATACAAACACACTATCGCAGAGACCGGTCACACACTGCGTTAGAATGAATGTTGTATGTATATAACCTAAATTTCACTGTTTGATTTTGGTTTAAACATCCATTTAGGGCAGCTGAATCAATTTAAAAAAGTGTTATTCTTGATGTAAAGGTTAATAAAAAAAAAAACGAACAGACTGACATTATGATGATAATGTTCGTAGCAACTGTCGTTTCAGGAAGTAACCGTAAATTTAACAGCTCACCAAAATCAACCTTTTCCTGAAACATTTTCACTTTTATGATTATATTCTTTCAGTGTGCAATTTGCTAAGCCCAAAAGCCGAGTAAATTAACTAGTGACAACAACCAACAAAAACTAGCCAAGTGTTCTTTTACACATACTTTTTGTCAATTATAGTATGTTTGTTGTCCGTCTAAAGTTAATAGTACACTTGGTAGTGGCGCAAAAAAATGAAGCGTCGCTGAAAACGGTTCCCTGAATGGTGAAATGCATGAATTAATACAGCCGGGTCACAGAGTCGTACAGTTTATACTAACGGTGGAAATCACTTGGGTAGAATTCCTGTGAAACAAATTCTTTTTGCTGCATTTTATAGTGCAGAGGTAGACCAATGTTTGCAACCCTGTAGCTTTATTTTGTACGTTTATTTACAACGCTGCTTTGTACATTCCCGATTGTCCACATACTTTAACAAGCAAAATTAAACTTTGTTTACCATATCCAATAGACTTAATGGTTTATTGAAAAGATTTGTAGTTAAAATAAATATGTAGTTGCAGGACCGGTCATCTATATATCGGGGCCCAGATGCAACAACTGTTTTAGGGGCCCCTATAAAAAAAATGATGTACCTGTGCTTTGTGCGTGTCCCAAAATTTGCAAAAGTACATGCCCTAAGTCGGAAGTCGAGGTGCATTGCACCCCACACCTTGACCGGCCCAGTTCCTACCGCAAACATACAATAATAAGGAATAAAACTTATACACGTTTTTGTCACAAGACTTTAAAAACTAATTAATATATTATTAAACAAAACTAAAATTTGTTTTAAAGAAAGAAAACTATAAAACAAGGCAATTACAGTTTATAAATCAGCCTAAATCATTTTTAACGTATTGTAAAAATACATTATTGATTTATAATTGACACAAGACGCCATTTAACTTTCTCGTAATGTAAAAATTGGTGCAAAACTGTTTATTTAAAATCCGGCTTTATCAAGTCAATCAGCTTAAAAATACAAGTTTAAACTTTATATATAATTTTGAACTCAAAATTGACCTACCTTTCATTAAAATAATCAGGGTACATCATCAGAGGCAACGCCATTTCGGGAAAAAAGCACACTTTAGTTGCGAAAATCACACAATACACGCTCAAAACACCATGGACACTTTAAATATCGTGTTTTTCTCATCATTTCCTCAACTGCCCTAACTGATATTATACATTCAACGTCATTTCACTGCATTTAGCGGTCAAAGTCGCTATCCTGCGATCAGGAACCTGTAGCCGGCTAGCGCAGGGACGCCAGGCGTCAGCCGGTCAGAGCAAAGTTTATATAAAATGAGTTATTTTGATTTTCGGAATATCACGACTTTTGCAAACACTTCCTACCGATAATTTAACACTCCGCGAATAATTTTCACTACCGCAACATAGTTTTTGCACGAAATTTACATTAATTACGAGTAAATCAATTTGACGATGATGTAAACAACGGGTGTATTTTTGACAGATGAGACGCAGTGGCGCGCGCAACTGATCAAAGGAAGTTGATCAAGTAATTCAAACAGGTGTTCCGTCAGCCAATTATTTAGCCATAGCATACATAATATTATTACACTCGCACCCCACCGCACCCGCCACAAAAAAGTTTTGTAAAATAAAATTTGTGCGTGTCACAAAATTTGCAAAATAATTTAAATACATGCCATTTTGGGGCCCCAAAGTCAGGGGCCCGGGTGCATTGCACCCCACACTTAACCAGCCCTGTGTAGTTGTTACCAAAACACAGAACTGAAGTCTACTACAGATCATTAAATTTAATAAATGAAAAACTTTATCGAAATCTTGCGATATGTAGCAAGGCATATTTATAAATTAAGTTATTTGAGATTATTGAGATAAAGTAGCCGAGACCTTATTTAGAAAAACATGTGCACAAAACATTAATGAAGCCATAAAATCGTATCGTTGTGTATCACAATTAGGTTGTTTTTATTTTCCGTGTAAGGATACATCTTTATATCAAAATATTGTTCGTGATCGAATAATGTGGCCCACCAATCTATAAAATTGTTCTCCGAACCAATAACCTTTTGAAACACTATAATTATATGCAATGTATTATGTAAATATGTGTTTATATATATTTCATAGAAACGTCTGCGCCTTTTGTTATATAGCCCATAGGAGAGACTATAACATATTATCACAATAATCCGTGAACTAAACCCACCTATTTTGAGTTAGTAAAACTTTACGAACCATTAAAATAACTATCTCAGAACTCTCAAACTTTAAAACACCACCCAAAGACTAGATAAATTTCAATAACAGTAATGGGATGCATATGGTAGCAAATAAGGTCTTAGTCAAAGTTATTCTTACGCACTTCAAAATATTTTGTCAAATTTAAATGCAGCCAATGGTATAATATCAAATTAAACTAATAAAAAAAATTAAAACTACGTACTCAAATAGTTTAATGACTGAAGGTAATTTAACGTATCATAAATGTTACATTAAGTAATTAACTTAATTTTCACATAATTATTTGGAACGACATTAATTAAATAATAATGTTACACGCACGCAAAGTATAGTTTAAGAGTTTCATCGCGTTATTATGAATTAAATAATTGCAGGGAATAGCAACTTTGGTTGCGAAAAATTTCTTATCATTTATATTCTTCTATAAATGTAAACGTAAATTAAAAATCTTTATAATAATATTATATTTTACTTTGATTTTCTAAAGGTCATAAACAATTTCACGACTTAATTTAAAATTTATAAAAGAATTTTTAAAACCTTTTTTTTAATCATGTGCAAAAGCATGATTGCCAGTTCCAAGAATAATAATATTTTACCAGAGGACAATTGAAAAACGAAAACAAAAGATAAGCGAAATAAAAATAAGTGGAATTCTTGTAATGAAAAACAGATTTTTATGAAAGACCTTTGTTTTAAAATAATATCTCAATAACAACATACATTTCAAAAATAATAGCTAAACTGATTGAAGAAATATACTACATGCACTAATAATTTAAACAATTATCATATTATTCTTAATGCGTTAACTTACCCTCCAAGGAAACACAATGCCTCCAAACAAACATCATGATAAACTCGATAATATTTTATCCTACTTATCATCAATTTGTAAAACCATTAATTGCACCATTATCATTTTACCCTAAGAAACCTTAACACAGCCATTAATAATCACATATAATCAAAAAAACTGCTGCTTATATTTACGTTCCTCGGTATTGTGTATCCAAAAGCATTTAACCATTTTATTATTTAAACGAAAAACCATTTAAAAAAAAATAACAGCACACTCACTATTATGTGACACATTTTAAAATTTATATTGCAATAGAACATTTATAAGAAGTAGCCAAACATAAATCAATATACTGGAAGCAAATTAACTTAAAACACAATTTTATAAAATAAGTTCACCCCGAAAATTAAGTAACTCGAGTTTTACTAAAGTTTAAAACTTGTTAGAAAGACTTTGTGTTTAGTTTAAATTAATTACCCGAATTATTGCATTTATTATTCCATTATTAACTTATACTAACTGTATAAGGTGAAGTAATAAACTTTCGCACTTGTTATAAATATAAAAACATAACGTGAGGTGTTAATTGTTATTATTGTTAGAACGCAGTGTTGAAGGGAGAACCTGTTACATACTGTAGGCCGCCCGCAGCCTCTCAAAGCAAGTGGGTTGCCTTCACGCGCATGCCGATACACCTTTGTATACCTGTGTATACCTGTCCACTATGTTACGAGTGCGAATAAAGTATACGAGTGTGTTTTATGTACTTACACACGAACGGCTTCCAATGCTTCCACGTTTTCTTTAATAACCCCATTACATGCCAATATAATTTATTATCACGAAATTTTTCGTTACGAGGCGTTCAAAAAGTTCGGCTTTCACAATAGTGAAACAAAATTTCAGAAAAATAGAATAACACGTTTTAGCGTTTCTTGCACAAGTATGTGCAGATTTGTATATAGCTACTCATGAAATTACTCCCTTCCTACGATCTTAGATAAAATCAAAACAGCGCGTTAAAACATTTTGAAATTGATAGGGCATGTTAAGCTAATGTATCTCAAGATGTGGTCAAAATTTCAAAAAAATAAAACACGTTTTAGCGTTTCTTGCATAAGTATGTGCAGATTTGTATATACCTACTCATGAAATTACTCCCTTCCTACGATCTTAGATAAAATCAAAACGGCGCGTTAAAAGTTGTTGAAATTGATACGGCATGTTAAGCTAATGTATCTCAAGATGTAATCAAATTTTCTGAAAAATTGAATCACACGTTTTAGAGTTTTTTTGCATAAGTATAAATATATAAGAAGACTAAAATAAAATAGCATAAACACTTTTGAAATCGATATATTTAAATGAATGTAAATAAATCAATACAATTTATTTTTTCTTAGTGTTTAAAATGGTTGCAGTAATATACGAATAAACTTGTACAATCAGCAAAAGAACCTATACTTTGTTTTGAAAATTTGAAAATGTTAAAATAGGTACGGCTATATTCAAAAAGAAATAAGCGATATCTATTACATTTCATTTAATTTAAAAACATTAAGAATCACAACTGCGTTTAAACAGACTCGTTACCAAAAAAAAATGCTATGCATTTATTCCAAAAAGTTTGTTTTGATAATCATTATAATTTTTGTTGTTTAGGCTTTTGTAATGTCGCTAATTAATGCTTAAAGGGAGCTTGTCGCTAAATTGCGTGCCCAAGCAAATCTTCGAACGTATTTTCTGAGCGGGCGGCGTATTTTAGAGGCACTTTGCGACCGATATCTTGAAATATTAATAACATAAATGAGCCAAGGAAGCAGAACAAAAAGTTCAACAAAGGTCAACTGAAAGTCGACTCTTTTATGATAAAAAGAAAAAATGGTTCATGGGGGTAGTTTATCTACATGCTTTATCATTTTCTGTGCTTTGTAGGGACTAAAGCTAAATAATAAATACTAAATGGCTCGTATATTATCCTAAAATTATGTTAAATAATATATAACCTTCATTTTTCGTATGTGATTGGTTGTCATTAATGCAAAAAAAAGCAATTGGCTATAGTATTCCTGAACGAATATTGAATTATTACGATTAAGCTAAAATATATGTAAAAATGATTGACATAGGTATCACTTAAGGAATTTTACCTAAAAAGTTATATTAATTTGCCATTCAAAACCCTAACCGTGAATTATTTATATATTACTTCAGCAAATAAATAAACATTAGTTAATTCAAGATCCGCCAATAATTGTTTCAAAGTTTTTTTTTTTTTTACAGATGAGAAGGTACCAAGGGTAATAGAATTCGTTAAAATTTAGTCAAAACACTTGCTTTAGTATTCACGTGTATTTTTCCTGTTATAAATTAAACTGAAAACCTTAGGTAACAACACTAAAACAGCAAACATTTATTTTGATTTTGTGAAAAATGCATCAATCGCGTTTTGGGTAATTATTTGACGCTTAGCTAATTTGCATAGAAATGAAAAAGTGCAACAAACATGTCAAAACAAGGAAACACGAACGTTATAAAACATGCAAAATAAAAACCATAATTACAAAACAAAGTGAAATATAATATATATGAGCTTAAATAAATAATTTGGCTTCGATTTATTTAATTTAAAATTTTGCAAAACAAGTGTATGGTAAAATAAAAGTTTACAGGAACACAATAAAAAAAAAATCTTTTTATTATACGTGCAATAGATGTTTCTGTAGAAACTTTTCGATTTAAAATACATAAAATAAAAATGTAATACATGAGAAAGAAAGCTTTAAATATGTTTTAGTGTAATACGATGGAACTAGCCTTTAACAACAAAATGAAAACTTCAGTTTAATTAATTATTTTTATTTTGTATTATAATAGATTGCTAAGCTACAGTGACATATTTATGTATTTTTTTTATACGAATAAACATTACAATCAGTCGAGTAAAAAAAAGAGTTTAAATATTGTATTGTTATAACTTATGACTTACGTTTTTATATGTTCTAAATATGACATTTTCCAATCTCCAACTGGTGTTTTTTAACTATATAATAGAATCATTTTCATGACTCACCTGAAACAAAGTAGACATTATCAGTTAAAAAAAGTTTTATAAATTAAGGAATGTTAATGTTAAAATCAACTTAAAACTTTTGTCTGTTATGATTATTGAAAAAACTAACGTAAATAGAGTACTATCTTAAGAAACTAACAAAACCACTAACCAGCATGCACGGTGTTCTAATAACAACTCTTTTGTTGAAAAGATAGAGCTTTGGTGTTTATTGAAAAATATTTAGGTGGCCGCGAGACCAATGTGAAAATAAATTTATCATTTTTAATATAGTTTGTATTTCCAGTCTTAATATGTGTTTGTTCCACTTTAAATGATGAATAACCGTCTAGCTTTCTGGGAGCTTTAGCGGCGTCTTTTATAATTGTGAATTAAACTATACTTTTAAAAGTAGACTTGGCATTTTTCTAAACACCGTGTTTTCAGAGATAAATAATAAAACGATAAAAATTTACTTTCACCACAATTCCAAGGCTAATTTAGTTGGCCGGAAGTCAGCATAAGACGAATTTATGTAGGTCCGTAAAGTTGACGCCACCCAAGTGGAAAATTTAAATCGTTACGTACATGTTCCTGTTTATTTCTGTCATAAAGCGGATACATGAAATTTGATAATTTTATAATAAAGGAGACCATTTCGTCATGATTACAACTAAACTATGCATATGACATTCGTTTGGTCTCAAATAAGCTTTGTTTCATGTTAATTTGGTAAAGCAGTTAATTGGTTAATTGATTTGCAGTATGAAATATTCATGAATGTATTTATCACTGCGCAAATGTATTACTAGGAACTAAACAAAAAATATTGTGGGAATTATCAATATAGAACGAATAGACTAAAATAATATGCTAAAATTTAAATAGTATTTTTAAGGACAATTAAAATTATAAATGAACGTCTCCCTGTACAAATAAATGACAACTGATCACTTTAAAATCGGTTTTTCATTAGCCACCTCCAATGACAATGAAAACCCGAGAGATCTTAAAACAACCGCCATAAATTACATATAAACAACATCCTAAACTTTCCAGAGCAACAAACATAAACGAATTCCATTAAACATTTACTTACCTCGACTTATAAATAACAAATTTAAAACATAAAACTAAAACTGTTGCAATAAAACATCCGTAAAATAATATTGCCGGCGTTCTATTTAGAATACAACAAACTTGACTGTTACATTACATGGAAGAGTAAGTAACTTCGAATACTTTACTTACTACCTGTGGCTATCACAGCATAGGTTAACATAATTAAGATTAGGTTGCAAATAGTGATAGTAACCTTCGCTTATTTTTATATTTTACAAATTAATATAAACATTCCAATAGTAATAATAATAACGTAAATTCATTTCTCAGGTGGACAAGTTGTGCAAACTTCAAAGAGATTTTTTAGTGCTTTTAATAATTGATCAGTTAATTTAAATATGTTAAAATTAAATGAACATAAAAAAATAAGTCCTGTTATGCATTAACTATAATCTACAATTTTTTAATTTTGATTAATTATTTAACCAAATTTTTTATTCAAATATGATAGTAAGATAGTAGACAGAGACAAATTTCGAGTTATTGTAAAAAAATAATGTGTATTAAAATCAACATTAGGTAGTATATTTTCTTATATTTTTAGTACACATTTTAACACCCATCAGTAATCCTTGAAAGAAACCTCTTAGCATAAATGTAAGTTAGTATGAGATTTTTTGGAAGTTTATGAAGTTAAGCTTACTGTTAATAAACTACTTTGTTTAGCTTTAAAAACCAAAACATTGTCCCTACAAACTCGTTTAGGCAAATAATGTCTCATAACCTATCGATTCTTCGTAGTTAAAACATTTTTTTATTTAAGTTATTATTAAATGCATTAAAATGTTAACATGACTGAAAAAATAAAATAATATACTATCTTACGTACATATTTTAACTAGAAATCTATTTTTTGTTCTTCCTGCAAAGTTTATGATTCTCTGTATTATTTGTAAAACTATATTTTCTAGTTACCCATGTGTTTCATTTTTTCATATCAATAATATTAATTAACCTACGAATAAATACTAACATAACAAACAATTTTTGTATCTTAACATCAAATAATTAAATTACTTTCTAACTTTACGCTTTTTTCAAAACAATTGTAGGTGTTTTGTAGAATAACAAATTGTCAACATTGTTCCGATAATATTATTGGCATTAAGCGAACAAGTGTATTAAAAGTTTAATCCCGGAAGCGTGAGTTTTCATGACCTAGTTAGAACCCTTAACATCAACCACTGCACATCCAACAAAATTCATTGAACAGCAAAGAATTATAAGATATGAAAAAGGGATAAAAGTGGAAAAGCCGACATCGGCTATTCTAATTTTTACATATTATAAACACAGCCTCAATTTTTCAATAGATTATGGTTCAAGTATACAACATCACACACATGATTAATTTTAGACTTAAGAATAAAAAATAACAGATAATGGGTCAAATAGGATGTAACAAAGGATCCTAGAATTTAGATAATTGTACATCATTGCAGGATTTAATTTTAATTTCTACTTCCATGAATAACCAACACTGTCTCTATAAAATTTCTGACTGTAAATCGGTATACAGCTTCAAAAAACTATTGAAATTTAGCAAGAATTCAGTTGTTTTCTCAAATTCATGTTTTTAATTTAAAAGGGATCATTTAAAAAATATTTGCAATAGTATTTGTATAGAATATTGGTTTAAAGCCGTAAAACACAATATTATTTACGTTATATTTTACCTGAGTACGTTAAATTACATTTTTGTAACAACAATATTTGAAAATTACTTCTAGTGCTGCTAAAGCAATTCACGTTTTCAATAAGCTCCAGTATTGCAAACAAACGCTTATAGTTAACAATTAAGTACATCTATTATCGCCATGCTTCTTTTATTACATTTTTTTTAATGGTTTCTTAAAGAGTATTACTTTTGTACCATCGTAAAACAAATACGTGACAATTGCACTATCCTTCTTATATATCTACTAACTGCAGCTAAAAAGTAGTATTTATTTGTATAATGTACAATGTTATTATATTTTAAGCTTGGGAACTATCAAAAAAGATCAAGCAAACGTACAAATTTGCAAGATGGGTAAGTTGCATAAATATAATAAAATTGGTATAATGTCCTACATTTTTTTATTTCTCCTGTGCAAACTAGGTATTTCCTTTCGTTTAAACACATTTGCTTACATGAGTTTTTAAGTCTTACACAAACCCATTTCATGATATCTTTTTAAAAATTCGTAATTTTTTTTTAATTTCCCAAAATCTCAATCTATCAAAAAACTAAAAATTATTAATAACTTAATAAATTCAGTTTAAATACAGAATTATGTATATTAACAAAAATTGTAGCACTCTTTCAATTGCAATAGCTTAAAAGACATCATCGGTTGATCCAGCTGCCTGTAAGGTGTAACATTGGCAAATGGTACAGTAGTTTTTTATATTCACAGATAGGCGAAAACAAAAGTAGATTTAAACAAGTTACTCAGGAGAAGAAAAGATCTATTAAAGAGTAAAACACTGCTGTTTCACTAGCAATGAATCGAATGTATCTGCCAAAAACAAATTTTTACGAAAAGTGGTAGCACAAATCCTTTCGTTTCATCAGTAACTGGCTAAATTTTAAGTCATGTCTTCTTAACATCGCTAGGATTAAGAATAGAAATATTTAAAGTCATATTTCGCATAACTATGTTTTGTTGTAATTCAAAGTTGGTTACGTCTTTTTGAACTTAGTTTCACAAGTTATATCTAGCCGTAGTAAAAGGGCTGCTGCTTTATGAAAGTCACCCTCATCTCATAATCGTAAATCGTGCAGAATTGCCAACCTTGCAATTCACGCATTCTGTAGAAGTTGACTCTTACTCCATTTACTGTGGCTTTAAAAAAACGAATTGAGCGAGTCAGATATTGTGACCAGAAGAAACAGTCGTCACGAAATCAAAATACATTTGTTTTTATTATTAAAGTGTGATTTAATAAACTGTTGTGTTATATCGTTTTCAGTTTTCAGTGTACCGGTTAATGTACGATAGCTACATATTTCTCGGAATTCGATTTCAGTCTTTCCTATTATCATTCAGTCGGTTATTTGATAAGTATGGTTAAATAAGTGATAAATCATTGGATTTTTATATTACAAGTGAATGCAGTTGTTTCCAAGATTCTTCATGCTACCCTGCATACTAAGTTAATAATACACATCTCGAAATATAAATAATTACCCTAATGTTATTTATGAAGTTTTGTTATCGTAAAAGTTTTGACAGCAATTTTACGTCGCCACAAAACCCAAAACTTTATGAAACTTAACCTATAAATAAATGACAACATAGTCATATTAATATGGCCTTATCATCATCTTTCTTCGTCTTCAAAAACTACGTTACTTCTCTTAAAAAATAAAGTTAGGTAAAACAATCTATCTTGGTACAATAAAGCAGTTTAAAATGCATAATCTTATCCATAGCGTTAAACTATTCAGCAGACTCCTTAGCATTTAAATTGAAGATTAAGGATTTTCAGTGAACTTCGCAACGTCACGCTATCAGATGAGAACTTTAAATTGAGAACGAGAATTAAAAGGGTCAGCAAAATACATAGTCGTCACAAATGTTACAAAACACTGCAAAATTAATAAAAGCGAAATAATTTATCATTATTTTTATTAGTACAGCACATCAAACAGTTTTGGGTCCTACAAAAAAAACAGATAACCCTGCACTACTATTATATTCTAGAACCATTGTTACTTCATTAATTAAATTCTAAATTGACACGGAAGCGCACACTACGTACCTGGCTCTTTTAATTACAAAAAGTTTGTGAACTTCTTGGTCCTCTATTAGAGAAAGATTTCTAATATAAAAACTGCCAAGTCTAGTTCTGACAAGAGATAACTAACTAATAATTCGTAGTTTTGTTGACGAGATTAAAGCAATTAAAACTTACGAAAGAGTTTTTCAATAACTTTAATTATTGCAAGAATTCATTGGCAATCAGTTGACCATCTTAAATTGAATTTCTAAGGAATTTTTATTACCGATTTTTCTATTAGAACACTGAACAAGAAAATACCACTTGCTTAAGTTAGGTCAGCTAAGATTATCTTCGATTTCGTGAGATTGGGTCAGGGAAGTGCAAACTATGGGACACCTTTCCTCTTAGGCATAACAGATGATGCAAAGAACGCAGTTTAAATTTAAATTTTGAATTTGCATACTTTAATTTGATAGAATTAATTTTTTTTTTCAATCATATAAAGTTTTTTCTGTGTTACACCGAAATTTTTTTGACTGGACAACGCAAGGTCGCTGTAGTTATTGACAATTTATATTTTGTCTAATTGTGTTTTAATATTTTCGACCAAAAATCATTATTTTGCATTCAATTTTGTTTATGTTATTATATTATAATAAGCTTTTGGATAAAATTAACGAGGGGTTCATAAAAGAAGTTTATAAAATAGACAACTTGTTTTTAAAACTTCTAGTTTAATAAATGTGAGATAATAAAAAAGACTTAAAATATCTACGCTGAAACGGTATGTTATTAATTTTTTTGGTGTAAATAAAAGAGAAATCCTCTGTTCTGGTAATCTGAAGCGTCAGAAACTGAGTATTATCCACTTTATACCAAACGATAAATGAGATTATCTAACTTAATTTAAATGAAAAATGTTCACAGCTACACCGTGACAATTGCAGTTTGTCAGAGGAGCTGGATATTTTCAAATTGTGCTGTCATAATATACACCATAAAAATGACACTGTTGAAACATAATATTAGAATGCTAACTAATTCTGTAAAATTACTATTAAGAGATATAATTAATTAAACAGGAATAACTAACTTAATCTACAACTTTTATATTCGTTATTTTTCTGAGTTTTGTAGAATATTAACGTATTTTGTTTAAATTTATTGCTTTATTTGATTCAGTTTATTGTCTAGTGTCAAGTGTTATTATAAAATATTTCACTGTAATACATTTTTCAACTGACACTCACTTTTATGAAACTGGTTTTATCTGTCAAAATTTTCTTGCCTCCATTTTTAATTTTTGCTTAGTGTATATTTAGATAATGAATTTATAAATTTTAAGTTGATGGTGCAAAACACACAAAATCGTATTACACCAGCTCATAAAGACATACAAACTTGTCAAAATAAAGTACTAAGGAACATCGTAGATGCACCCTGGAACATTAGAAACGAATATCTTAATAGGACCTTCGAGTAGAGTTTGTGGACAGTGAAATTCAAAAGTTTTCGAGAAGCCACGAAGAAAGACTACTGCAGCACGTGAATATCGAGGCTATCCAGCTTCTCGGTAACACAAATATGGTCAGGAGACACAAAAGAAAAAAACCCTTTGAGCTGGTATAGTGATACTATTAGTGCTTAAAAAAAATTGTTAACAAGTGTTTTAAATAAAAAGCAGTGTCAGTGTTTGTGTTAGTGCACAAAAATAGAGTGCCAAATGCTAGACCAGATAAGAGACGCCAATGGGTGACTCTCAGATTTTTACTTATATTTATAATATTAGGAATAGAACTAAGTTACTTATTTGTCTAAGACTAGATGGTAACATTATTCAAATTAAAAAAAAAAAACATTTTTGATAATAGGAAAAATAGATGCACATTCATTTTTCGTAATATTGTACAACATAAAACATTTCAATTGTTTCAATTCATTGCCGACGAACATCATACATCAAAAGTTCTCACCTCCGTCTCTGCCAAATTTCCGTTTCTTCTTGGAACCTCCGCTGGAACCTAGTTTTTGATTTGCCGATTTCTCACATTTGTCCTTGTCCTTATCTTTATTTTTCCACCTTATCAGCATTGCAACACTTAACTGTAACTATTTATACACGTAAACAAATACTTTTAAGCAAATAATTTTTATCGCGCATTTCACGTTAGTCTACAATGCGGTCCCGAAAAGTCTTTTGCACACACATTTAGTTGATTTCTGAAACAAGTACGAGCAGATTAGTATACACTAACGCATATAATATTTAATGGATTAATGTGGTACTTATTTATGAACGTTATTACATCTTTAAAAAATTAAAAATATGTGAACCACCATACACTACTAAAGGGATGCAAATTTACCGCCAGGTATAAAGCACATTATTGCCTTTAAATGAAAAGGATATAAAACTTTTATTGAAAAAGCTCAGCTTAGTGTAAAGCTGTCAGGAAATAATGAATTAGTTTACATTCTACTTTCTGTTTTGTATATGTACGTTAAAGTTTTATAATAAATACGCATGAGCGATATGCATATTAATTTCATGAATGAAATCAGTGATAACAATTAGAACAACTACATCTAACGCAAAATTTTCAAGTGATAGACATCTAACTGATTGGAATGGCAATCCTCGTTAATGAAATATCAAGAATGCCTCGTTATTTTAAGTCCGACTATTCGAATTAATATGTAGATTTCAAACTGATAGAAACTTGTACTGTAATCGAAAGCTTTTTGGAAAATCGAGTAACCATCTTGTTAATATGGAGACAAATATGGAATAAAAAACCAAATACTGAAAGTGTGATATACACGTAATTTTTATGAGGAAATAAATAGATGGTTTTCATTAAATGTGTTTTGTAGGGTGTAAAAAACGATTTTAGTTTATTATGAACTAACCCTTTCGTTTACCCCTTGGTGTACGCAAAACCTACGAGCAAGCATTGCATTGCCCTCTGCCCTACATCAATGTCGGCGTAATTATAACAATAAATTATTCGCTCATTTTAAAATTTAATACAGGAGAAACAAGTAGAGAGTTGATATAAACTCCACTAAAGCGTTGATGAATGTTCAGAAGTATATGTAGCGATAATAAATAAGTAGACGTCCAGAACTAAATTAATAAACAAATTTATAGCTTGAAAATATCTTCATTATTATTCAGGACAAATCATTTATATTTATGCCCACTGCTGGATACGAGGTGGAAACGATGTACAATTTAAATCAGGCAAATAGAAAATCTCACTTAACATGAGCGATAAGGAATCAATTGAATAAGCAAAAAGTTACATAATCATGCAACTCAAATTTAAACGATTCTCGGGTATTTTGAAAAATGCATAGCTAAGGTAATGGAAGTAAAATCGCTACTAATTGAGCTCCATTGTATGTAACTTTTTGCTGATATAACCGAAACTCTATCGCTCATATTAAACAAGGTTCCCATAGTGGCTCGACCTATGTTGTACACCCTGTATTGGTAAAAGTATTATGCGTCATAAAAAAACAATTACTGTTTATTAATATGAAATAGAGGTTCCACAAACCGGCAAATATGCAAATGTACATTAAAAAAAACTAAAATTAATAATTAATGTTTTTTTTTTAAATTGTCGTTACAAAATATGACAAATTTATTATTGGTTCATAGTACATCAATAAATTGCAAATCTTGAAATTTTTGTTACATAGTGTACAAAACCAATAAAAGTTAGTAATCAAATGTATGGTTATATCATATTATTGGCAAACCAAAACAAACGCGGTAGTTTAAATATGGAAAATAGTGATATACTCCCTGGAGACCAGTTTAAATTGAATTTTATTATAATCATCCCAGATTTAAGCTTTTTTAATGGCATTATTATCAATTCTGTTTAATACTCTCCCTCGATACTTGCTAAACATGTACCTTTATCATTTTATATCATCAATTAATCACTTATTGATGGTGACATAATATTATAAAACGCTAAATAGCGAAGTATAAATTTTAATTCAATTATTATTCAAAATCGAGTACGTTTATTTAAATATAATATAGTAAGATAAACATCCAATTGTTTGGATACATATTTATGTCTATTTCTTAATTTATACAGTAATATATTATGATTATACATACAAAGTAACATCTCAACTAACAAAAAATGTCTTAAAAATTGTTAATATTATTAAAATGATATAACTTGAAACGTTTTAAAATCAAACTATAAGCAAGTAAACATTAAAATGATACTAATTATCTTCAAAATTATTATAACTTTATGTAATTTGATCTGTTAATAAAGTAGATCGAAAAAATATTAAATCACGAAAATTCTATGTAATCTTTAGGAAAATTAAAGAAGAGAATTATAAATAAATAAATTGGTATTTTGTTACAATATTATAGACGTTGTTTTCTTTACAGCTATAATTTGTTGTTCTACTAAGACAATCTGATAATAAAGGGAATATAACCCTACAAAATTGGTCATTACTTAAATAAAATGTAGTTATATTAGGCGCATAAAGACTTTTACTTCCATTCATTAGTTTAATGACACCTTTTAATTACTTCTTTATTATGGTCTTCTGTTCCACAGAAACATGATATTCTGGTTAATAAGATGTGCTACATAATCAAGCATTTAGTGCTCTATTTTCAAAATATACTATGATATTAGTATCTTGTTTTCTGGGACATTTGTGATAATATGCAACTGTACAATACAAAACTTTTTAATATTGAATATTTGCTACTTAGTTGCACATTCTTGATGAATAGAAAACACACAAAAATTACACCGATAAAAAATACACACCCGCTATATGAGCCACGGTTGAAACGAGCGAAAAATGCAAAAAAAAAATCAAATGTTAAAACAATCATAAGGAGATAAAAGTTTATCGGGAACATCCACAGTCAAGTGGCCCAAGCAGCCCAGAGAGAAAAGGAAACCTCTTGAGAACGCTGAAGGAAACGAGCGTCGTTTTCCGACGCCAAAGGATTGATTCATCTCGAATTTCTACCCGAGGGATAAACAGTGCAAGGCAAAATTTAACCATATAGATCGTAGATCGCTAAGAATTTTTCGAATTTGGCCTAAACTTCACGAGTACGCTAAGAGGTTTCTGCTGGACGTCTGCTGTTGTGTCATACTTTTTGGCAAACAGATTACTGTAGTGAAACATCGTCATTACGTTGATCAACAGATTATTTTTTATTTGTAATTGAAGTTGTAAGGTTCAACAATCGATGTTATATCAACCACTCGTATGTGTCAATGAATAGGAGGCTGTTCCGGAAAAAAATTGTAACAAATATCTAATCACTTTACGAAAAATGTTAAATACATTAACATTCTTTCGGTAATTATCCGATTGATATTTTTTTATAAAAAGGGGTGGTATGTTTTAAATGAAAGCTAAAATTCACAATGTACGAAATAGGTATGAATATAATATAACATCACATATCATTTCTACACGTATTCAAACGTGCTTTCCATGAATCTCCCACGAGAGGAAATCGAAACACTCCATAATACCTTGTGGTTCTGGTCTATCAATGAAATTGATTGTAAACAATGATCTAATAGATAGATACACAATATTCAGTGATGCTTTGCTATCGGAATTATTGACAATTATGTTCAAGTTATAGAACACGATTAACGTAATTAACTTGATTAATGATGTGAATACTTAAAATGCCCCAATAATAACACAATCATCTATTAATTCATTTTTTGACCAATTTCAGGTGCCCCAAAACTGCAAATTAAATTTGTTTAACATTTTTTGCTAGTAACTTTTCCATATATTTGAGTTTCCTGATAAAGAAATATTTTCACGAATAAAATTACATCTTTGTATTTACGAATTATATTTTATAGAAAAAGTGCTTAACAAAACATTTAACATTTTAAATTCTTGAAAATTTACACAAATCACGTTTTAATTTTTTGACAAAGTGAACGTATTAATTTTGGAGCCATGTAAGTGTGATATCCATACCTTTTCCTATATTAAAAAAAGAACTGTTATGTTAATCACAATCGTAAAAGTAGTACGTAGAATTTAATCATTTTATGCGAGCCACTAGAGGGCTCCCAAAAATTATTACAATTCCTGTTAAATAGCACCAAACGTTCACCAATCAGGGAGATACCAAGATGTTCAAATTTTTTAGATATTTGTTTTTTTTTACTTCTTAAGTTATATTTGCAATCTGCTTAACATGAATCAATAGGCAAATTTGTTGACAATTTAGATATGAGAAGGTTTACTATCCAGTGACAGCAACATAATATATTCCTTAGCACACCAAGTATTGAGAAAACTGTAATAAACAGATTTGTTTAATCTCAAATATCTTTATTGTCATAGTTCATCAGACAACATCGTTGTAAAATTAAATTTTTGTATATAAATATTATTCCACAGAATAAAATAAATACATTCATCCGTTCGTATCATGAGAAACTTATTTTTAAAAAAACAGTTAAATTTACTACCGTTAAAAAATTGTTAATTTTATTAATTTATAATGATGTTTAGATTCAAAGCTATCAAAACTATTAAGACATCACAATGAAATAGATGATACATGAATTTGAATGGCTTGTTATGAAATAAGAACAATTATTTAACGTTGCGGAATAATATCTACAATATTTTATTAGAACTTTTTCATATAGACAACTTTAACAAATATATTTAGACTTGAAAAATATTATTTTGTGGCAACGTATATACTTAGAGGATCATGACACCTTTTAAAAAGCATTAGAGCTACAGCTACCCGAATAAGTCGTCTGAAAAAAGAAACATTACCTCACTCAACGTACTTCGTAAGTCTTACTGATTTTAAGAACTCTACAGAGGGCATGCTATCAAATAAACACTCTATTTTGATTCTGTTTTTTATTTCTAAAAAAAAGTGCCCTTTCCTCTATTAGTAAAGAGTTTAATCCAGGTTTAGATATTTATTGGAACAGTAACTCTTGCTTAAAATTTTGCAACCATTTCTGTATAGTAACCTTAGTACAGAAATAATTTAGTATAGAAGTAATTTATACTTTCATACTAATGTCATTAAACATTTATATTTACAAACGGTATAGCCTGAGACTCTTAGACCATGCGCTGCCACCATAAATTAACGTAGGAAGTTGATACTATAAGTTTGCTACTATAAATAAACACGAACATGTTTTTACCTGTAGATGTGCATGCTAAAATAATGTATAACAAATGCCCCTACTTTAACCTACAAAAATCTCTATTGTAATGTATTTCACTCGTTTACAAATGAGAAAAGCCTCATCCTTAATTCAGAATAACAGTATTCGTTATATGGTATAACGATGATTAAAAATTCAATATTTGCTAATGCTTTCTTTACATCAGTTCATGTTAGGAAGTGCATTTTATAAGATAATGTAAGCTTATGACGCGTCATTAACAAATTATAGCCCACTGACAGTATACGCCCTATAATCAAACAATGGAGTACAACCAAGAAAACAATACAACTAACAAACGTGATGTGTTTATAACACTTTAATGTTTCTGATTTATTATTTACTATAACCATAAAATCGATTACTCTTACATTACTGATTTCGCATTTGTGCTTAAAGCGTAAAAAATGACTTCGCAACTCCAATAAATAAATACAGTACTGTTTTAACAGTAATAACTTATTTCTAAAAATCTTTGTAGTATTCTGTATTTATAAATTAGTTAATCATATAAAAATTATGTATGGAAATGGAAAAACTTAACAGTTTACTAATAACAAATCCACGTGATATCATAGGATCAATATTGACCATGTCCTTAGTCAATCCGCTAGTGACACAGGGGTGGATTTGTAGATTACACGTTTTTCAGGGATATATGTCACTCAAATTTGTGTCACATGCTGTCGCAAAGATTAAATTTAATCCTTATAAATAAATAAGTACCACATCAATATTGAAAAGAATAAAACAGAATGTAAAACATAGCTGTCAAATTAACAATAAGGGACAATATTGCATACTTACAGGACATTGCCCACAAATATTACAACTTTTTAAGAAGAGACAACACAGCGAAGATGTTAGTTAATCGTTTAATTAGAGAAGCGATTGAGTTAACAATGAAGTTAGGAAGCACGAATTATTAGCTCCACTAGAGCATTAATAATTAGAACGGTAAGTAGGCCGATAGTCAGTTGTTGGTCACATTAGGCCGATACACGGACAGTGAGCCATGGATACGAGACAGCCTACTAGATTACAGCATCCGTGACGTTGTTGCAAGGATAATCGATAGCAGCGCTGGTGGCAGCTGGCGGAATGATCCGGAACTACAGAGGTGAACGCCCTGCGCGCACCCCCGTGCAATCACGCCCTTTTACCCGGGATGTGTAAAAGCAGTAATCATATATATCTGACAATAATTATGAACTTAATATACGTTATTTTTGAATAAATTAATTGCCAGCACGAAGAACCCCAAGGCAAGAGAAAACATGAAAAAATAAAATGACAAGTTAACTGATTAATAAAGTTTTCACTTAAATACCGAAGAATATTTCCTCACATACTTAATGATTAAAAAAATAGTTTCTAGTTTACATGATTAGCATAAACTTACTAGCATTAACCAAAAACTATTAAACAAACACACTAGAATATTTTAAGAAATGTTATAGCTTATCATCTCAATATTATATAAAGCGGTTTATAAATTTTTCACTGTTATAATCCCTATATGCTGTATGTATTGCTAAAGTGCTAAAGAGGTACCGACGCTTGGGCGTCTTTTGCTAAAATTGACAAAAACTGCTTCGACTATGTTTTAGCTAAACATGCCCAGGTAATTTTAGAACCATGACTTAAATAATTTTCTAGTTATTGCATTTTATACGGGATGTTGTCTTACAGTAATAATGTTATGATCCATATATAAGGTATATATTGCAAAAGAGGTGCCGACGCTTGGGCCTTTTGTTAAAATTGACAAAAACAGATCAACTATGTTAGATCAACATGCCCAGGTAATTTTAGAACCATGACTTTAACAATTTCATAGTTATTGTATCTTATAAGGGGTGTTGCCTTACGGTATTAATGTTATTATTCCTATATGAGGTATATATTACAAAAGAGGTACCGACGCTTGGGCGTCTTTTGCTAAAATTGACGAAAACGGCTTCGACTATGTTAGCTAAACATGCCCAAGTAATTTTAGCACCATGACTTAAATAATTTTCTAGTTATTGCATTTTATACGGGCTGTTGTCTTACAGTAATAATGTTATGATCCATATATAAGGTATGTATTGCAAAAGAGGTACCGACGCTTGGGCGTCTTTTGCTAAAATTGACGAAAACGGCTTCGACTATGTTAGCTAAACATGCCCAGGTAAATTTAGAGCCATGACTTTAATAGTTTTCGAGTTATTGAATCTTATACAGTGTGTTGTCTTACGGCGTTAATGTTTTATCCATATATGCGGTATATATTTCAAAAGAGGTACCGACGCTTGGGCGTCTATTGCTAAAATTGACAAAAATTGCTCCGACTGTGTTAGCTAAACATGCCCAGGTAATTTTAGAACCATGACTTTAACAATTTCATAGTTATTGTATCTTATACGGGGTGTTGTCTTACGGTATTAATGTTATGATCCATATATGAGGTATATATTGCAAAAGAGGTACCGACGCTTGGGCGTCTATTGCTAAAATTGACAAAAACTGCTCCGACTGTGTTAGCTAAACATGCCCAAGTAATATTAGAACCACGAGTTTATTAATTTTCAAGTTATTGTATCTTATACGGGGTGTTGTTTTACGGTATTAATGTTATGATCCATATATGAGGTATGTATATATGTATTGCAAAAGAGGTACCGACGCTTGGGCGTCTTTTGCTAAAATTGACAAAAACGACTTCGACTATGTTATCTAAACATGCCCAGGTAATTTTAGTACCATGACTTTAATAATTTTTTTGTTATTGTATCTTATACGGTGTATTGTCTTACAGGATTAATGTTATGATCCATATATTCGGTATATATTGCAAAAGAGGTACCGACGCTTGGGCGTCTTTTGCTAAAATGGACAAAAACGGCTTCGTTTATGTTAGCTAAACATGCCCATGTAAATTTAGAACCATTTTTTGGTTATTGTATTTTATACGGGGTGTTGTCTTACTGTGTTAATATTATAATGCATATATGCGGTATATATTGCAAAAGAGGCACCGACACTTGGGCGTCTTTTGCTAAAATTGGCAAAAACGCCTTCGACTATGTTAGCTTAACATGCCCAGGTAATTTTAGAACCAAGACTTTGTTAATGTTCTAGTTATTGTATCTTATAAGGGGTGTTGTCTTACGGTATATAAATATATGATTAAACAACAATATATTATACCTTACCTGTTACTGATGGCCCTGATTCTTCCTTTAAAATAAACGAAAGGCATTGCTCCGTTCAAATTATACAACTGTCGTTTCAGACTTTTCAAAAATATAGGAAAATACTGCAAAGCTAATTAACCAAAAGCTATAAAAAAGTATAAGGATATTTGGAATAAAAAAGACTATTTTACAAGAATATTTTACAGGAATATCTTTCCAACTAAAATATTATAGTACTGTAAAAAGCAATTGTATCTAAAGTCAAGTAACAGTAAAATTATTGGTGACTGGAATTGTCTCATATTTTTATAGTGTTATACGCGCTATATTGTTGATTAAATATTTTTTCCATAACTAACAGACTCTATTTTAAACTAATGCAATTTATCTTACAACATTCAGTATCAATTTTCGTCTAAAACTTTTGTTAATTCAAAAAATTTCATGGTTTATTCGACAATACTTTTTGTGACTTATGATCTAATTTATTATTATGTTTAATTCATTTGGATACAGTGAACTTCTTTATAAAATAACTGAAACAATATTAATAAAATTCATATATTTTATTTCTGTTTATTTAACATTTACAAAGGATTTTTAGCACTTGTTACACAGGATGTAGCTTGGATTTTCTTTCAGTAAAAACGTTCACCTACGTTTAATTTTAGCTCTATTTCACAATAAAATATATTTCAATATCAGTACTGATATGCCATTAAATTCAACAAATATGTCAATAAAAGCAACCTTTAGCAAAAAAAGCGTATAGAATGTATTTACTTGATGTGTATGTGATTTCGAAGTGTTCATATCGTTCTGCGCCATTATTAGTTTAGCGATGTATTGTGCCTGTCGTTATCTATGTTCTCTAAGCCAAACAAAAATTGAGATTTGATGGTTTAACATATGACGCAACATTATGATAAAAATTATCAATTTGTTGCTTAACTCAACCTAAATTCTGAGGTATTTCTATTTCGACATTGAAGGTGCTATTATGGTAAATAAAACACACATGTCAGATTTATCCAGTTTTATTATAAAAGTAACGTTTATATATTATTATTACATTAAAATCACATACGTCCTAATATTACAATTAGTTGCTAAAAACTATACAATATGAAAACAATAATAATACTGCACATAAATATATGTTATCAAATAGCTTTTACCTAATAGCGACTTCAATTCGATAATAAAAATTTTGATTTCTTTTTACGCTTACAAAAATTAACGTTTCTGATATTTATATACAGGGTAATTTTTAATGGTATTTTATTCGCATTTCATAATCGATATACTCTGAAATATATTAGTTTCCACTGTCGTAATTTAATTTTAAAATAACTGTTACCTAAGCTTCACTTTAGTGTCAAATCAAATAAAACAATACGTTAGTGTTGTGATACACAATAAAACTATTTTACGTCAATAAGTACTCAAGTTGATAGTATAAGTATACAATACAGAAGACATATATTATAATACAATACACTATTAGTACGAATTAAATTATAAAATTAACTATCTACACACATATACAACGTTAAATATGTTAATTTATACATACAAGAAATAAAAGAATTTGATATTGGTAACTTGCAATCTAAACGCATGCATAGAATAACCCCGTTAAAGCAGGGGGAAACGAGTAACATATTCACCACTAAATATCGCCCTGTATGTTTGATTGGAATTGAAGTCAAACTTACATAATAGATAATAAAATATATTAATAGCACCTACAAATTACGTTCAACAATAAATAAGATGCCTTATACCATACATAAGATTAAAATGCACAATATAAACTTACTATAGCATAACTTTCAGTACCAAACTTAAGTAAATAAAACAAGTTCTTTACAAATTACATTAAAAATTAGATTTTTTTTGCAGTTATTTCAAAATATTTTCCAGTTAGCCAAAACAAACGCTTCGGAAAGTTATTCGAGTTTTACAAATAGACAAAACTCTCAAAATTATGAGAAATATATGTGTAGGTATGAATTTACCTTGAATGCCGCCCGAAAATATCAGTATCTACAAACCAGGCAAGAAAGTTTGGTACTAAAGCTAGCAACGCCAAAATTCAAGTTTAGTAAATATTTGCAACTATATTCTTTTTACGAAACAAGTCTCTTCACTTACCAATAACGGTAAAAGAATTGTTTTTTCTTCCAGATTGTAAGATTCGACGCACCTCACCAGCTTCTGAGCCACTTTCAGTGTCTGACATGTGCACGTGCGCAAAGTTCTTATTTAAAGCTACGAACCGCGGATCACTTTTATTAGGAATTGGCGGTAAGGGTCTACTGGGAGCTCTTACATACCAATTCTCGGCAGGATACATTCTATCGGTTTGACGGCGGGCATCTTGCTGATACTGGACGTCCACATAACGCGTGTTATCCCGTAAACGATGATCATATCTTTGGTACATATCATTGGCACTAGCGGTTAATCGGGAACCACGAATAAAGTTACTTTGTTGTGGACTAACATTAGATCGCATTACTACAGGACTCGGTGCATTGGAACGGCGTTGAAGCTGTCCATAAATAATACCCGATGTATCGTTTGCTCTGTAATTACTTTGTTCCCTATCATGAATTTGTCCATACATATCACAGACTCTGTTTGTTACGGTGACCTTTTTCTTAGGACTTTCATACACAACATGTTCTGTGTAATAAACTGGATTATCCAAACCTACGCGCAATGTATTTTGCCTTGGATCATACAACAGTTCTCTTCGCTCAACGTTCCTTGATTGATTTACTAACACAGGGGCAAAATTGGCATCGGTCTCAGTTTTAGGATCTCTTTGTGCATAGATCTGGGGCCTCTGCCTTGACACATAAATTGGATCTACTTCATTAACGTTTCTTTCATGTTGCGAAGGACTTTTAGTTTTGTTATTCGGCTGCCGACTGTTTCGCGGTGGTTTTTGAACATTATTTACATGTTGAATGTACACGTTTTTATTATACATTTGGGCGTTTTCATACAAACTTGGTTCCATTGCTTGCGTTCTTTGAGGACTTCTTATATATACTTCATCTTGCCGACTCCTATCGGGTATTTTAGGTGTCTGCGGTAGAAACACGTCATCATCCATTGAAACTTCACGATCAGTATTTCTGGACGAAGGAGTTGGTGCGTAACCATTTTTGGCTGGCCAATTTTGTGTTTCTTTGTTACCGGGAGACCTCGAAAAACTAACTTTTTTAGACAACTGAGACTGATATTCGCCCGGTATTGAAGCATTACTCGTTAAACTGCCGCGTTTAAATATGGGTGGCACATAAGCAGTTTTAGATTCCGTGTTTGAACCAATGGGGCCGATGGTGTTTCTTTCAAACGAATTTCGAATAAAACTGGGATTTTGTTTGGCGCGAGACGACACGTAGATCTGTTCGTTCGCAAAATTACGCGCGTCATCGGTGCGTATAAGAACCCGCTCTTCGGGTATTGTCTGAGGAGTGCGTACTCTGACATAAACGTTTGAGTTATCAAAACTCTCATAAGGTAAAGTCGAATGCGGTCTATACTGTTCATATATTGTTTGAGGATGCATCTTTACAGGACCTTGGGTTCGTTGAGGCCCTTCATAATAGACATTACCATCAGTACGAACATTCCTTGGCAAACTTAGACTGCGTCTGCCTCTGTTTTGCAAATCACTTGAAATACTTCTAGAACGATGATTGACGATAGCATCTAGATTTGCTTGTGCTTGCCGGAAACGCATGAAATCTTCGTCTTCCTGCATTTTAAGTTTCTTTAATTCTCGCCAATAATACGCTTCAACGTTTAGTAACATCTTTTGTTTTTCCGGAGACCTAGGTGATGGCATTTGAGGATATGGATTGACAGGAGTGACCGAGCGCAAGTTCTGGACACTTGAAAATATAGCTTGCTGGTCCCTTGGTGATAGTTGTCCTTGTGAAAAATTGTTTGAACCTGATACTGGACTAACGGCTAGAGATGATCTATTACCTCCCACTGTATGCAAAGAAGTCGGAGGGGCATCATTGTGAATTAAAGCACTAGTTGTTTGAGACCTAACCGCACTAGTTGGTTGAGCCAATTTTCTTTGCTGAATTTGCCATTCTGCTGCTTCTATGTATTGTGCCGTTGAAGGCGTAGTTGAACGAAAACGATGTTCAAGTGAACCGTCCATATTTGGGTCTAAATTGGCACTTAAATTTTTAGGCGTTGAATGAGATTTCGGACTATTTGTCAAAGAAGCCGGTGAACGAAAGTTTATTTCATAAGAGTTGTTGGATACACTTGATGGATCGAATTTGAAACATTCGTTTTCCCTTTGATGCTTTTGCAACTGAGAAATATAAGGTTGTGTATTTGATTGGCGATTTTCCAAATCGTAATCAAGCTTTCGAGAAGTAATTCTACCAGTTGGGGAAACAGCCTTTAATCGACGACTATCTGATGTATTTACTGAATCTCTTTTTTTACTAAATTCGGGACTCTTATTTCTTAATAATTCGGTTGCTATTATTTTATCAGCACTGACAACATTTTGTGGTATAGGTGATTTGATACGAGGTTGTACTGTTAATTTTTCACGATTGGGAGGCAATCTAAGTTTCGTTCCTTCCAAAGATCGTGGGGATTTTGGAGAATTTAAATTACTACTTGTTTGGATTTGCTGTGGTGACAAACTTCTAGTCCGTAGAGCCTCATGAATATTTGTCTTTCTAGGTCGAGTTTCTACACTATCATACACAGTTCCATAAATAGCTTCAAGTACAGGTTTATCACATAAAGAAGATTTATTTGGATACTCTTTTACTTTTTCGACGTTTAAGTTCCTCTCAATTGTCTTGGTTTCTACGTTGTTTAACCTATAATGTTGCTGATTATTTTCATTTTGATAGGGATTTGGTAAGGGCCTTTCGGTATTTATTGGTATTATTGCTTTTGGTCGAATAAGTTGTACATTATGACTGGTATCTTGTGCACGTGGTGGAGTTTCTCTAAATATTTCAGGAGACTGTTGTCGTCTTTCAGGAAAACGAGAATTATTGGTAACGCTTCTTTTGGCGACGGGAATGGCACTCTTTGGTGAATCGCTATTTTCGTTCTTTGCGATTTTCAATCTAAGATGTTCTGCTTGTGCAATCAACGCATTTTCATAGGTATCATTTCTATTATCCAATTCTAAGGTATTCGAAGATGAGCTACTTGTATCGATATATTTACTTACTGAGGCAACATTAATATAATTCGTTGGAAAACTATTGCCATTGGTGTTATTTTTATCCATTGGTACATAGTCTTCAGATACGTAGGACTGTTTGGGATGTTGATTTGATAAAAACCTACCAATTTGGTTCGAATCCTTGGAGTTGGTTTCTTTTTTACCTACATTATTATGATTATTTCTTAGTCTGCTATCTTGAAGTCGATAATTTCCGTCATATTCTCGAGGACCATGGACCATTTTGTTGGAATAAAACGTGGCAGGATCACTGTCATATCGATTTGGTCTAGAATGCGAATTATCGACCGTATGTCGCTGTCCTGAATTTCTTACAAACGCGTGTGTTTCATTGTGAGCATTGTCTACAAAGACAGTATCTTTCTTTTTAGATCCGTGCTTGTTTTCTTCGGTTTTTTTTTTATCTTTACCAAAAAGCGTCCCGGAAAATATACGACGAATGCTACTAGACCTTTTCTTCTGTTTAGAATTTGTATCCATTGTTATTCCTGAAAAAAAATCTTCAACTTGCTTAACACTATCTTCTGAAGATGAACGTGTAACGATAAAGTGTTTTTCTTCAGGTTCAGCGAACACAATTGTATCGTATTTCACATCAATTTCTATGTTTTTATTAACATCTTCATTGGCGTTGGTCTTAACTTTTGTAGGTTGGTTGCCTTCGACTTTTTCAACAACAGGAGGTAAGACTTTTGTTTGCACTGTAACTAGCTGCTTTTTCTCTGGACTTTTATTTTCGTCTCTTATGCTATCGAGACTTTTTTCTGCCGAGTTCTCGCAAATATCGTTATGATCACTTTTATTCACTGCGCGTGGTGTAGGGACTGGTATTTTACTGCTCGTAGTTGAGAAAAAATGCACTTGATTGGTCTGCACTGAATCTGCTTGAGGAAATCCAAAACTGGTTGGTGAATATTTACTTTTTAATTTTGCTATTGTATCAGGCGACAGTTTTGTAACCAAATTATTCTGAAGCAAGTTTATTTTAGTTTCAGTAATAGCTAAACGTTCAGAAGCATTAACAGTTTCTTTTGATGTATTAGTCTCCTGCTTAGATTGTTCAGGATTTATATTTTCCTTAATATCTCCTGTAGCAAGCTTTATGGGTTCTTCAGTTTCATTTGTGGCGTTTTTACTAAATGAAAAACCATTGCTTTTGGTTCTAATTTCACAACTGTCTTCACGTATATTACCACTCACATCAAATTTATTTTCAAATCTTCCTTTCAATTTATTAACACTATTAAAACCTTCATCAGTTTTGGAAGAGCGATGGAGTTTTGCGTAAGCCTTCTTATTGATACGAGAACTATTTGAAGAATTTCTTTTTAAAACCACTACGTCTTCGTCAACTTCTTCAACGTTCTTAATCTCGGGAAAATTTTCTTCCTCATTGCCTGTTTCGTATATATTTTGTATAGTGGTTAGACCAGTATCTGGTGATTTTCCTTGAGAAATGGCAGAAATTGTGGTACTCTCGGTTTGAAAAGTAACTTTTTTAGTGGTCTGACGGATCTCAACTAATCCGACTGCCTGTGTATCGTATTGTGTTGATTGAATATGGACGTTTTCGTTATCGTTAAAATTTTCGTTTAAATTCGATTTCAGTGAATCCGTGTTAGGAGACTGCGAAATTTTCGTAGGAACTTCTACTACCTCCATTTTGGATTGACAACCTCAAATGAGGATTGCTCGGTTTATGTGCAACTGGATACTCCTGAAACAAAAACAAAAGTGGATATATTATCTCATGAAATAATTATACAACAACTATTTGACCAAACAAAAAATTTCTTGTACATAAATAAATTGTTTTTATTTATTTTATCATGAAATTCGTCAATTGATAGCATACAAATTTAATGCGGTGTCCCTAAGATATTAAAAAGTATTGCATCTTAAAAACTAAGTTAACTAGGTCAGTTTTAACAGTGCTACGTAATTAAGGCCTCTGCCGTATCTGTGATTACCAAACTTTTAATTTCTATAATTTTGCTAATAGGAATGTTTTAGTCATCATTGAAGTTTTTAGTTTTTTCAGGCTTTTCAGAAATTGGGGCAATACGCACATTTCAGTTCACATTTCTACTAAATACGTAAAAACGCACGACTTTTCTATTTACATCCTTCTATCTCTAACAGTTTCCGAGATCCTAATGCCTTCGTGTAGAACTTGACGTTGCGTACAATAAAAGTAATGTTTTATACACACACCATGCACCTTGAGGCTGTTTAATTACAAGTTATTACTAAAAAATCTCTATGTGTACAACACACAATACCTCATTCAAAATGTTTATGTGTCAATGACTTCTAACCTGGGAATGTGGGAGGTCTTATAAGGGAGAAATAATAAACATGCTAGTTTTAATGCATAATAACGCCGCCCTTCAAGGCGCTAAACATAATAAAGCCGTCGCCCAAAACGTATATGAACGTACCGAGAATAGACGACCACGTGTGAGCTTGGATGGAAGGTTAGTGATCGAATGTGTCGAGTAATTGTTTTCGAAATTCCTCAGTGCAACAGTATCGAGATTTTAAAAAGCTGTGACTTGCCGAAAGAAGCACAATTCATAAACAAATAAAAAGCAGAATGTCCGATAATTATCATAACGGTTCGTTTTGCATTAAAGTTTGCAATTAAAATAAATCAATGATTGGTTACCGAGCTACTTAACATAATAAAACGCGTTATTAATACGTATAAAACAAAGAGCGTCTATACATTTCAACTTTAACTGAAAACAAACAAAAAAAAATAAATTTAGGAAAGCGCTTCGTTTGTTTAAGACAAAATGCATGAAGGAACTTTATACAAATTTAAAGTAAGTACTTTTAGGTACAGGTACAAACATAGCTTTTGTGTCAAATTTTCATCTAGAATAGTATTGTAGTAAAAAAAATATTTTTTGTCCTAGCACTTTTAAATTTTGCAGTGGAACATTTAAAACAACTCCCGCAAAATATAGCGGTACATCCTTCTAAATTCATTTATTTAAGTTATCTTATCTCCTAAAACAACATCGTTATTGCATCGCATATGCATATATTGACCCAACACGTGGGGCGAACTAAAATATAATATATGCACGGAAACTCATTTCCTGGGCGATTGATAACTGATCAAAATGTTTTTCCTCTTTCTGACACGTTTTCAAGCCACATGACGGAGAAAAAACGTGAAAATCGGAATTATCGAGTTCAGTCGCGCTGGAAATTTGAAAAATAAGTGATTTCCCAACATTTTGCTTCGCAAAGAATGAAAAAAGAACACATTTCGTTCCAAATACTGATTTCCAGCACTGGAATAAGTGCAATAATGGAGAATGAGCCGTAAAAAACATGGCTTTTTTAACTAATTAAAAGTAAGTTACGCCCCAGTGTTTAAATTAACGTACAGCTGCGCCCTAGCTTAAGTTTTTACGATATACTTTTAAAATGTAATAGTTGAGAACAGTGGTAGATGGGTCAAACCAGAATCGCCAAAAACATACACAGAGAGTTTACATGTTCTGAAAATGATCTAAAATCTATATCATTCATGTATTCATTGACTATCAAATTGAGTTTAGGTTTATTCCAAATGATAAACTAACTTGAACAAATATGTTTCCGTTATAAAAGTTTTATATACGCGTAGAAATTATAAACATGATAATTATTGCCCATTACGAGTAAACATAATGGATACACAGAAATCCGTCGCTGTGAGGCAAACTTGATAAAGTTTAGCACGTTTTCTACTATGAAAATTGAAACAACTGTACATTTCGCGATAAGCATTATCACAAAACTATTTGCTCTTATGTCATTTTTGTTACAATCACTAAAATAACACCTACCTTTAATCGCGCGCAAATCTTTCGTGTAATATTATTTTGGCGTAATCATTTTTTAATTATTATATTCCACGATAACTACAGCCATTACAGTATGATGCCGGTGATTTAAATCGCGAATGGGGCACATTCGTACACACAGAATATTAGCTTTTCAGCATCACTAAGACAATTATTAAACACAATAGCAATTGTGTAAGAAATAATTATTCACGCGATTCTGCTTATAAATTACTTATATGCGCAATTAACTTAATGTGGTTTTCCTTCATCACATGTAGCTACTTTTTGTGAGTCTTTTAATTGCCGAACAAGTTCTTGCAAAGACGTGTTGGCCACTTCATCAATGAAATTCGATTTAAACTAAAACACGCGAACTTCCGGAGCTAACTCTTATATTTACATACAAAGCTTTATAACACGATGCACATACGCACACCTATCAAACATACCGAGTTAGAGGTAACTGCAGATTGAGACGGGCTTCGTCAGCATCAATGCACCCAAGCAATACTCACTCAAATCGCGGCTGGTTTCGTAATGAAGCCCTGTCTGAGCCCCTTATTGATAAGCAACTAAGGTAATTGCATTTACGTTATCTGCCTTATCGCAACGTACTGTACAGATCAAACGTATATTAACAAACATAACTTTAAGCAATCATTTGGCAAGCGCTTTCAAATCTATGATCGACTTGCCGATGTCTCAGTAAATATGTGCCTCGAAACAGGGTATGAAATATATTCAGGTTTTTATTTCGTTTGTTATAAAAACAAAACAAAAAACTCATTAAAGAGTAAATTTGCAAAAAGTGCTTTGAAAAAATTATTGTATGCACGGTAAAACTATTAGTGTACAGCTTTAAATTCGAAGAACATTGGAATCTCCCTTAATATTAAAGATAAAGCCAAGGTTTACATTACTTAATTTTATGTTGATATTAATATATAAAAAAATAATAAATAATACCGTGACTATAAGACACACTTTTTTCTTAGAAAAATCAATTTAAAATTAGGGTGCGTCTTATGATCCGAAGTTAAATTAATATATTATTTCTAAAAATCATCTCATCAATCTTAAAGTCCGCAAAATCCGGTATTTAACAAACTTCAGGCATCTGTAATTCTTTTAATTGAAACTAATAAAAATCTAAAAATTTTACTTTCGCTGTTCATTTACGAAAAATCCAGGTTCCGAACTTTTCTTTGCTTAACTCAGCGGTTCTGAACCAGTTTCCATTAATGTACACCTTGGCCTCACTGTTAAGTGTCATGTACCCCTTGTTAATTAGTCAATAAAAGAACTTTTTTTATGTATTGGACAAACAGTGTAAAAGCTATTTAGTACGAAAATTGTTGATTCTTGCTTTTCAACAAACATTTTTCAGGAAATTGTATTTGAAATATACCCCTTGTAAAAGCTTCGTCCCCCTTAGGCCCTTAGGGGTCCATAGACCCATGGTATAGAACACCTGTCTTACGGTATTAATGTTATCATCCATATATGAGGTATATATTACAAAAGATGTACCGACGCTTGAGCGTCTTTTGCTAAATTTGACAAAAACTGCTTCGACTAAGTTAGCTAAACATGCCCAGGTAATTTTAGTATCATGACTGTAATAATTTTCTAGTTATTGTATCTTAAACGGGGTTATGTCTTTCGGTATTAGTTTTATTATCCATATATGCGGTATATATTGCAAAAGTGGTACCGACGCTTAGGCGCCTTTTGCTAAAATTGACAAAAACGGCTTCGACTATGTTAGCTAAACATGCCCAGGTAATTTTAGAACCATGACAGTATTAATTTTCTAGTTATTGTATCTTATACGGGGTTTTGTCCTACGGTATTAATGTTATGATCCATATATGAGGTATATATTGCAAAAGATGTACCGACGCTTGGGCGTCTTTTGCTAAAATTGACAAAAACTGCTTGGACTATGTTAGCTAAACATGCCCAGGTAATTTTAGAACCTTGATTTTAATAATTTTCTAGTTATTGTATCTTATAAGGGGTGTTCTTACGGTATTAATGTTATTATCCATATATCCGGTATATATTGCAATAGAGGTACCGACGCTTGGGCGTCTTTTGCTAAATTTGACAAAAAATGCTTCGACTATGTTAGCTAAACATACCCAGGTAATTTTAGAACCTTGACTTAAATAATTTTCTAGTTATTGTATCTTATAAGGGGTGTTGTCTTACGGTATTAATGTTATAATCTATAGATGGTATATATATTGCAAAAGAGGTACCGACGCTTAGGCGTCTTTTGCTAAAATTGACAAAAACTGCTCCGACTATGTTAGCTAAACATGCCCAGGTAATATTAGAACCTTGACTGTAATAATTTTTTAGTTATTGTATCTTATAAGGGGTGTTGTCTTACGGTATTAATGTTATCATCCATATATGAGGTATATATTGCAAAGGAGATACCGACGCTTGGGCGTCTTTTGCAAAAATTGACAAAAACTGCTTCGACTATGTTAGCTTAACATGCCCAGGTAATTTTAGAACCATGACTTTAATAATTTTCTCGTTGTTGTAGGTATTTTTACGAAGTGTCTTATGGTGGTAAAGTTATAATACATATGTGTGATCTATATTGCAAAAGAGGTACCGACGCTTGGGCGTCTTTTACTAAAATTGACAAAAACGGCTTCGACTATGTTAGGTAAACATGCATATCACAATTTCTCAACCAATTCACTCTCATATTTTTGTTATGCTTACGTACACATACACACGTTGATAAAAATGCGTACGAATACATTAAAGAACTTTTTATCCGTCTACCATTCCAATGATAAACTTAATAATGAAACAATAGTTTTTATTACAGCATACAATCGAGAAGACAGGTACGAACGTTATATAATTATTATATTATTCTGTATCATGATCAAAGTCTGCCAATCTGCATTAATTATTCAAACAGAAAACCTTGTTTTACTATTACGCATTACATGATACAACTTACAGTTTAACGCAAAGTAATAGCTTGCCAAAAAATTCTTATGTATTACACCTAAATTATCGTTGCCACTTGTTAAATAATTTCTTCTATAACTACTAAACCACGTCAAAAACAAATTAAATTTAAAAGTTCAAAGGCCGCGATAAGGAATTGGTTTAATTCATCATTCGCTATACTATATCAGAAATGTAAAATTAAACATTTAACCGAGACAATAAAGAGGTCAAACTTTGATTATTATTATTTTACAAATAGATGTAAACACACGTGTAACTTATTTCCATTACTCATCAAGAGACCTGTACACAGAAGTATGAATTCGTTAATAACTGAACCGATTAACGGATAATAAATGTTGGTAATAAAAAGTAAAACTGATTGTGTAGACCACAATATAAATTATTATTAATTTTAGAAAGTGAGAAGTTGATATCAATAGCATTGTTGTCTTGTTTTTATTTATTTAATAGAAGCACGCTTCTCCAAGGTTTTATGTTAGCGAAGTTGTAAACGTTAGAAATCCAACCAAAAAGAGTGCAAAACACCAGCGACACTCAAGTTTTTCCGACGATAAGTTAACAAATACAACTTTTTTGGAGGACAGTTCCAATCATGCCACCACACCTCTATAGTATCATTTTCAATCAGCAAACCAAATCCAAACAAAAACTTAATTTACTAATATCGGGGACATTGATCCCAGAACCTTTCAACTACAAATCTAAAACTTAACTTTCAAAGAATAACTTTGGTTTTCGATATCCAAGAAAGCTCGTCCGAATACTTCTTTGATCTTCCTATTTTACTTAACTGTAATGTTCAATGTTCATACGTACGTATTAATTTCTTTTATAAATAAAGTAAAACATGAAGATGAATCTTCCTTACTATTTCAACACATCGACATTTATTTAAACAAAACTATAGTTTAAAAACAAATTTCACCGGTCTCTGCGCTTTTTCAAAAGCAATTTAATATTTTTCAAATGTATGTGAACAAATATATAGATATACAGTGGGACTTCTTAATTCGTCAGCCCCTACATTCGTCTAATCCAATATTTGTCACATTTTTTAAGCCAAAAATTTCTCCGATATTCGTCCAAAAATCCAATGTTCGTCAAGAAATTAAAAAAAAAGATAGAGAGAGACTTGATTGTTTACTTGATGTTTGAGGGCAAAAAGACTCCCCTTCTAAACAATAATTCCTTTCCTTCTCTTCTGCCATGATTGCTCCTCATTAAAGGTGAAGTTCTGGTTATATTTTTATCTATTTATTTAGGTATTAGATTCGGGGCTTGAAACGCGTGATCCCAATTTCAGTTAATTCCTACGAAAAAAAAATTAATGTACAATGTCCGATTCAGTATTCGTCTGTCCTTTAGGAACGCACTAATAACAAATACAGAGGTTACACTGTGTTTTAAAAATTTCGTAAAATTTACACACGTCAGTATAACCAATCATAAAATGTCGCTCACAACCCAATGTTTGAGTGTCACTGTATCTTAAGCTTACGCCGTCACTCAACGGATTCGATTTGTGTTCATATTTCACTGCTCTTACAACAATCGTGTCAATGTTGTAAATGTTGTGTCAGTGTTAAATCAGTATATATCGACGTTAGAACACATTTAATAATAGCTTTTTGTTGTAGCAGTTTCTTGACAAAAATGAGATGAAGCTAAAATTTTATCGGCATAACGTTTGCGTCAAAATTTGTGGCAAAATTGTTTTGTAAGTTGCTGAACGAGCAAATTTTGCCCATTTGTATTTTTAACGTGTTAATTTTAATATTTTTGCAGTACCGATTGCTACTATCGAAGAGAAGAAAGTTTTGAAACTGGTCTTGCATTTCGACAAAAGATCTTTCGAAAAATGATTTTTAATTGAACTGATTTATATTTGTAAAACATAATTTGTTATGTTATAGATTAAATAAATAATAATGCTCATCTGGAAATGAAGACAACAGGTTAATACTCACATAATACACAAAAAAAAAAACTAGAGGAGACGATTTTTTTTATAAGTTGACAATTTTATCTAAGCTTATCAAGAATTATCAAGTCATTTGATTGACTGGATGTGAAGGAAAAAAAATATAACGTTTGTGTTTAAAGTCTATGTGCATATGTTAACTTTGCACTGCACAGAGAATATTTTAAAATTTAAATAGGTATGTATAGGTATGTAAATCAATTTAAATTTTATCACCTCATAGGACGTTTATTGTTTGATATTAAAGTATTTCAAAAAGTGATGTTAGCTTGTTTTAAAAACAAGAGACAAGTACGTCGCAAAGAGAAAGAAATAGCTTTTTTATCAGCAGCTTAATTTTACCAACAAAATAGTGCGCTTTATCGCGCCATACAATAAGCTGTCGATATATCATTAATACGTCAAACTTAATACATATATTACACTTGTAAAACTCGTTTTAAATCACCCTGTATAATGCATAATTTTAATCATCTTGAAGAATGCAGTACCGGAAGCCAGAACGGCAATGAAAAAGATGCGAAAACCCAGCGTAAGTGGCAGGTCTAGTCAATTTGTACTGGATTGTTAATGTAAGTTTTGTATGCACAATTTTAAAAATGTAAATGAAGAACCACTTGTATTATTTTCAATAAGATAACTTAAATTAAAATTCTCGACGAACAACATAGCGTCAAAATAATAATATTAAACTCGACACTAGAAACAGACACGTTTAAAATGATTACTACTCAATTCAAATTAAAATTAAACAACTTCAATTAATAAAGAGCATTCAAATAATGATTGACATTGACAAGTGAGTAGGAAATGTTGATACAAAGAAATGACTGTGTATCTTCATAAGCTACAGAAACTGAGTTGATATTGGTCTGCTTTTATGTATATAAACAAATGTTTAAATTTCTTTAAATAAACAGTGTGATATTTAATAAAACACAAACAATTCTGTTTCAAATGCTTTATTAAATTAATTAATTAATCCGGTAAAAAGACAGCTTACAGGCGAAAGAATAAGTTTATTTGGTATTTTAACCGATTTTCAATTTGCAAAGCCTACTAATTAAATTATTTTCAGACTTCAATAACTCGACATATATTAATTTAAAATATGAACGGGTCTAAACTTTTTTAAGATAGTTACGCTATCAAAATGTAAATATATTTTGTGTTCCATTTTTTAAAAATACATATCTACTCGTGCTTAAGGTTTGGTCAACTGGACCAGACCAAAAAAAAAAACCTATGAATTATTTTAAATGTCGGCACCCACCTTAAATAAAAATATAAATAAAATCTTATGTAGGTATCAAGTGTTTAATCGAACCGTAACACAATTTCATATTTTTCACTAAAAGGTGACCTAATTGAACCTTATAAAATGAGCTAATGCGAAGATTTTATTCCTTTCCGATTCATAAGTAAATTTGCAAAAGAAAACAACCCAAACACTTTAAAACCTGCTGCACGTGAAACGCCAACAAGCAACATGACGTGAAATTACTCAACGTTATCTTTATGTCATTTATTAACGTGTATTTTGTACTGTTTTACGAGTGATTAAGCACACGATTTAAAAAAAAACTAGCCGACACTGTGACACAGTCAAGGTTAACTTACAACAACAATATAAAATAATACATAGAAACATGGATACCGAAGTTTCGACTACATTTTACTGCATTTGTGCTTACATTTGTAATTGCCAAAAAGGCGCAAAGTAAAAGTAAAAATTCGCTTTTTTGAAAAAAAAATTAACGTACTCTTATTCAACCTACATTTTAGTAAAAAAAATATAATAAGCAAGTACACAGTTATGTAAAGCTGTGCAATTTTCAGTTGATTTATGGAGTCATAAATACATGTTTGCTCTACAGTACTTTATCTCTCAAATGTGTTGCAAGAAACAGCAGTAAGTAATTATTATCGTGCCGAGATTAGTGCTGATTTTACATCTTACATTCTTAATGTAGAAAACCAAACATACACACATGAATGTACTACTTTAAGATTAACAATTAGAGCGCAGTGGTTGGATAGCTTACCAACAAAATTCCAAATACAAATAATTGTACCTTTTTGAATACAGCCTATACAATGTAGAATATTTAATCAAAGGAACCATAAATTTGATCTTTACCATTTTTAACTACCAACACAAATAATAATATAATTTTTAAGGACAAGGGACAACCCTATAAGATTCAGTAAAAAAAAATACTTAAGGTGTTGTGTTTAAGAGAACCGAATTATCGAAGTTTTACAACTTTGACAAAGCGTAAAATACTTCCTGTACAATATTTTAAATATTGATACGTCCACTTAGCCACTAGGTTTTCCAGTTTTGTAAGAAAGACCATTAGAAATATTTTTATAGCTCATTAGTGGAATAATAAAAATCGTTTATAATTAAACACGCAAGTAAATAACAACCTCTTGGCACGGCAAATTCTTAATGTAATTGGTTCTAAGTAGATATTATCTATAATATTTAAAGCATATACATCCATTGAAGCAAAACACTGCAACATCGTTTATTTGTTAAAATTATACGTTCTAGTTCGAAATAACGTAAAAATTGTAGCAGATATGATAGAAGATAAGTGATCAACATATTATAACCGGTTCTAGTTCGTATCACTTGTCTGACCCGACGTGGAGTTTCTTCAAGTTATATGACCACGCGTATTTACCTCCTAGTAATTACATTTATACATTATAACAATGACGATACAAATTAGATCCTAAAAACACAATTTATTTTTTTTTGTCCCGAACAATATTTTCGTACAAAAAGCACAGTCATTTAGGTGCATTTTCTAATAATCATTTTCTATTCATCCTGGAGGCTAAATGTTCTGTCGTACATGGGCTTGGCTAATTTGGAGAGTGGATTTAAGTTTAAGAAAAGTTTTAATTACAAGCATATACGCTTATAAATTATTATAAAAATAAAATAATCTCAGAGTGTGAATATTTAGATAACCCTGTGGTGTTTAAAGAATATATTAACACATGCTGCTAAATAGACCATAGCCCAGATATGTAGGATAATTTATACTAAACTGGATTGGATTGTTTCATTTTGTGGGTTTTAAGTTTTAATGCGATTTTTGAATGGATACATTTATCTCACTGAATTTTGAAGTAAATTATTTTTTGTACATAATAGCAGGAATATTATTTACATTGAATAAGCAGCGAAAATAAATATCCACACCAAAGTGTTAAACTATTTGGGAATAGCAAAAACACAGTTTAAATAAACAAGATACAATTTAAATAAGTTTTATTATGAATCACTTATATTTCATTGTCTCTTGTTGAAATACTTCGTCCAGTTTCAAGACTTCAGTCTCTTCGTCAATACTAGTCCAATTTATAAATAAGTTGTATGTTATACATTCACAAATTATTAATTTATTAAGTGTATTCAAAATTATTAAAATTGCTACTGATCAAGATACGAATACCTACTACAACTGGTTTAATACTTTTACCAGAGATTTTCGATTAAAGAACTATAAGTAATATTTATTTAGGCATTAGACAATTGCTGTATCGAAATAGGAGGGCTTTAACTTAACGTTCGCATCCTGTATAATCTATATGCATTTAAATCTAGTGCAAATCGCCACAGATTTTGTCTCAGATGTCGCCAGCTATCGGGTGTAGGGTCATTAAGTATCAATTTCGTCAATTTTTGGCCTAATTCCGAACAAACAATATGGTCCAAGGTCCAAGTCCCCGAATCTTGGGAATAAAATGAAAAAAAGTTTTGATACAAGATTTTTGAAACATTTTGCATTTTGTTTCGTATTAAAATAAACGATATTTATTACAAAAAAGTCGCGAAAATAATTAATTACTCTAAAATAATAGTGTAGAAGAGAATAGTAACTTTGTTTAAACAAAATTTAAGATTCTTTTGCTTGGGTTCAAAATACTGTAGCCAAAATTTTCTTCCACTTACCGACTAGGCCTTATTTTTTTGCGTGATAAGTATTTAAGCGCCAATCCCACCCAAAAATTTGCCTAATTCCGAACAAACAATATGGTCCAAAGTCCAAGTCCACGAATTTTCGGAATAAAATGAAAAAAAGTTTTGATACATGATTTTTAAAACATTTTGCATTTTGTTTCGTATTAAAATAAACGATATTGATTATAAAAAGTAGCAAAAATTATTAATTACACTAAAACAATAGTGTAGAAGAGAATAGTAACTTTGTTTAAACAAAATTTAAGATTGTTTTGCTTCAGTTCAAAATACTGTGGCCAAAATTTACTTCCACTTACCTACTAGGCCTTATTTTTGCTTGATGAGTATTTAAGCGCCATTCCCACCCAAAAATTTGCGAATATACTCGATTGGCCGTTAAGCCGATAGCTGGCGACATCTACAACGAAAAATTTCGAAATTTGAACTAAAAGCCAGTGCAGGTGTTTTATTTCATTTGAAGCAGTTATAATAACATACGAGGGCCGGTCTAGAAGTTAAACGTTGGCGCATTATCATGGATATCGCAAAATAAATTCCTGTTGAATGATTATTTAACTTAATATTAAAAAGTTTAAGTAATATTCGAAAAATTATAAAAAGTAAATATGAAAAATATAGATTTAGGTAAGCTTATATAAATATAATTATCAGTTTTATTTTATTACTGTTTTCTTACTCTTATTCATTAAACAGTTGTTTTGTAAATTGCCCATAACTTCATTATTTTCAGAAATTAGACTAAATCTATCAAGGTTTTTAATGGTAAAATTTAAAATAGAATTTGATCAATTGGTTCGATTTTTGGTGACGATGCTATTTCTAAGGTATTAAGGAAACTTTTAATTTTAAATTAAAACCTATAGTAAGCCACGACTTTATTTAAAAATAAAAACATTTTCAAAAGCTTTCAGAAAATATGTACTCTCCTGTGTAACAAAAAAATGTAAATATGCTTACGTTTGTAAAAATTTCGTAGCTATTCGATATTATGGAATCCAAAAATGCTTGCTGACCAAAAACTACTGTTAACTATTATACGAAAAATAATCTAGGGTTTAAAATAATGAGTAAAATATTTTTTTAAATTTTTTTTATGTATCGTTACAAAATGTAATCACTTGGAAACATAAATGATGTTTTAGCAGTCAAAATCGACTATGTTTTATATTTATGTGGATGTTTTTGAATGAAAGACACACTGTGACTGAAATTTCTAAGAAAGTCCACATATCTTTGTTATTTTTTGATTCACATATTTGTTAAAGTAGGTATATAGTATTATAGCCAAGGTGAAAAATAATTATTTTTGATTTTAATTTTGGTTACTATTGTAGTCACAGAGATATCCTACAAATACTTCCAATGTAAATCAACCTGTACATAATATAGCATACAGGTAAAAAATATTATCAAGACAGTAAAAAAATTTTGCACTATCAAACGGAAAGAAATGTAACACGGGCAAGAGGAATAAACCTACAGTAAATTAGTACATTATGAATCATACCCACAAAATACCTCATACTTTAGAACTATCTGTGAATGATAAACGCAGTAAGAATTTATATCTATCAATGCTGTTGAATAGTTTTGTACCAAACTTTGTAAAATTGTATTTACTGAACATACAGCATACTTATAATGCCTCAAATCTTGATACTGTAGTCCTACAGAAACTGAGAACTAGAGCCTTTAAGATCTTTCAATGCTTTTATTTAAAACGAGTTATTATTTTGACGCATTTATAATTCGTTACAAATTTTCAACAATCTAATGAAATAAGCTGTAATTTTAAAATTGAGTTATTGCATTATAATGAATAAATCAAAAATCAACAAGCAAACACCGTTTAAAACCATGTCTTTGCACGCAATACAAGACGTCATTGAATCTCATTATTTTCCAGTACAAATTTACTTTTCATTTGCCTTAGGTATTTGCACGGAACATTTCTCTTCATCGAAGCGTGTCTATACCCTCCATCCATCTTGGGCGACACAAAAGTAGCCTGAATAGAACACCCACATAAGCTGTTGTAAATCTGTGGGTGTGAGACGCGTCTGCGGAACATCCTGTGCATACATTTACACTTTAAGTTCACCCAAGACAAGAACACATTTTTGCTTAAAAACGAACACATTACATACAAAGCGTTATGAAGAGGTGTGAAATTAGTTTTTCAATATTTATTACGCTTACCAAAATTTCAATGCAAGCACTCTTAAATTATTAATTACAGATACCTATAACAAATAACGAAAAATAATCTTTTGAGAATAAGAACTTTGTTTCAATTTAACCAACTTTCTATCTTATAAGGTACGCGAAATACCATGTTAACTGAGTTAAGTTAATCGACTTGTATAATTAAAAACCAATTTTTTTCTTAAAATATTCATGGCGCTAAATTTAGACACAACTATTTCTACCACAATAGTCAATAATATAAATAATCGTCACTTCAACTATGTTACGTAGTTTAAAGACGAGCATTATTTCTGTTGTAAGTTATTTATTAAAATACAGTGCAATTGTTCTCTAAAAGGTGCTCATTAACTATAAGAATGGGTATATCCTAAGGTCAGAAGGTAAAAACATATCTAATATCTTGACCCATAAATTAATAAATGGAAGGAAGGGTCGACAGCTTAAAGAAGAAACGTTGACAAATGAAGCTTACAAAGATTGGTTCTGTCATCATTACTTTTCTCCAAGATTGAAATAATCGAAGCAGCTATTTGATGGACATTTAATAAATAGAGAATGAGCTTTCAGTAACTCTTGCAACAAGCTATCGACAACCACGAGGTAAAAAGTTTTATCATAAAGATACTCGAGATAAAAAATATTGTCCTGTTGATATTTGGTTGTATTTTTCCACAATAACTATGTAAATAAGCTTAACCCACAGTTTTTAATGTTTCTGTTACAACTTAAATAACCTTTACCATAATTAGGTTGCACTTCGAAAGAAATGGTCATTTTATAAAAAAAAAAAGTACATGGCTATTAATTCACTAAAGCAAGTATTGTTTCTTTCCCAAGTTTTGTTGATCGTGTAGTAACATTTCTTACAATATCCTCTTCATTTATGTTAATATTACAATTAAGTGACATAATTTAGAATCGGAAGAAGAAAAAAGTAACCAACTACGTATCAATGAAGTAAAAAAAATAAGAAAGTTCGGAAAAATAGAACACAATCGACTTAGCAAAAAGTTAATAAGACCCATGGATGCAAAATTTCTCAATTTTAAAATGTACAGAAATAAAAAAAAGTTGCAGAGAAAAACAACATAGTTTTTTCAAATTTTTTAAACCTATGCTCTTATTATTCTCATCATAAGTGAAATCTCCATGTTGGAACTTGAATTCTGATTAGCCTGTGTATTTACTACATAAAGTTATCTAAAAATACTCCTTGAACTTTAGCAAATGTATTTTACTTTGTAATGTTACTAAAGAGACCATGAAACATCATAATATGACAATATAATACAAAAACGTTGCAAAGACAAAGCAGTACAAGGAGAGTTATATCATATTAAGATGTATAAGTATTTTTAGTAAGTATTAACAAAACATTTCGAGATATTCTTTTTGTACAAAAAGCAGAACAAATATCTAATACAAGAATAGCGATATTTTTCTAAATTTATTAACAAATTAATCCGAATCATAAATAAAGCGCAGTTGTTTTGAAGCGTTCATTTAGTAACAATATGGCAAATTATGTTAGTTTAACATTTTGCACAGCATCATACAATTTAATCTCTCTTTAAATAGTTTTTACACGTATAGTTAAAATTAAAAACTGAAGATTAAAAAATTGTTGCCCGACAAGATTTAAAAACAACTTTACAAAAATAAAACGAAAAAAATTAACATTAAAAGACCTTCTGTGTATACTTTTGTTCAAAGTAAATTCTGTCTTATATCATCGTCTGCGTCACTTGAATACAATTACGACCCACATGTTGTTGTTAAATACATTTTTTAAATTAAACATTAACTTGCATTAAGTCTTTATTGCAATCGCTTCTCGTCTTCGATCAATCTCTGGCTTGATCATTGTAATTTTACATTGTGTTAGAGTTACTTATGGAAGTCTAGGGTTGACAGGTGTGCTTCAACAATGACTGGTAAGGACAAGTAGCAGTACGTGATGTATTTGAAAATTGTTTAAAACAAGTAACATTCGAAAAGGTTATGTGGTGCTTTGATTTGCTTATTTTACATAATGTACTCACAGTTTAAAATAACAAACGCATGGAATGTGATTCACGAGTAACATTTTACTTGTAAATTTCGGCGCAAGTATGACATTGCTACTTTACGAATAAAGATTTAGGCAGACCTACGTATTACAATTATTGTTTTGTATTACAGACTATTTCACAGAATACCTGTTAAAGATTGCAGTCATCAATAAATCTGTTATGTGGCGTCAGAGATAATTTATTCATTCTCCATTATCTCGTTTATTTTCAAAAACAATTCCAACAAATCTTCCTCACTAATAAATAGCAAAAAATCTTAGATGGATCGGGATTTTAGGAGTTATTTCACAAACACTTTCACATCATACAGAATATTACATTTAAATGCAAGTTACTCACATAACATACAGACAAAAGTTTCTACCTAAAAAACAAAATATCCTTCGACAAAATTATATCCACCATGACATAATCAAACAAAAATTTATTTCAATATTTTCTTACAGTCACTAAACTTTCAACAACATAAATATTACGGTCGTTGCACAGACTTGAAATATGTTTAAAAAATGTAAAAATATATATAAAATCGAACAAAACGATAGTTCGTTTAGCAAATTTATACAAAATACACTCACTTGGTTTATCAACATAAATTCTACAGAAACCGTAAACACTGTCAACCGATAATCGGCCTTCACTAAAATTAAAAAACAGTTTTCCATGACATTCCAAATACCGAACGAAAACACGTTAAGTAAAGAATAACAAATTGTATCAATTCACTGGAGGTAATAAGAATTTAACAGTAATGTCCTTCGTTACAGTTCTCACCTCATGGTAAAAATAAACAGCGTTATAAATTATAACAACCGCAAATCAAAATTGTTTTTGTGTTTCTACCGTTTGTCTCACTTTCATACCTGCCTGCATGTCCAAATAAATTTTGAAACATCGAGCACCATTACAATTGATCGAAGAAGTTACATATTTTAAATTCGAAACTTCACGACAATAAAATACTTTCAATGAACTTTTAGTTGTTGGGACAAATTTCACTTTAATTTGTGAATAATATCATATAATCACTATTATAAAAAATTATTAAAGTCTTTTGTCTTTACAATGAAACAATATCCCGATTCTACAGCAAAATTGAGTCAAACAAAATATACTGCTACAATATAGGTACCAATGAATCAAATTATTATCTATTAGGAAGTTTTACCTACAAGTAATATTACCTGTCGAATGATTTAAACATGATTAACAACAAAATAAGTGTAGTTTGAAATCCCAAAGATTAAAGTAGCAGAGTAATTTCTACATAGATTTTACATTAAAATAATTATTTCAAAGAAGTGTATCACTGACGTGTCAGATATTCCAACAATAGAACAGATATTTTATATTTTAACAATTAAACCGCGTCGGTTTCTGTAATTACATGTTCGATTGCTTATCGAACTTGCTTATTACAATGCCACTACCAGTGCAGTCCGGTACGTATCTTTACCTTCAAAGTTTTTTCTTTGTAACATAAAACAAGGGATTAAGTTCTTCAAATTAACAACACGAACATGGAACTAGTCAATAATCTGTACATCTTTTGCAATTTAAAATAACAGTGTGCACCCAGAGATTAATTATTATGTGTATTTTAGAAACACCAAACAAATCAAGTATAGTATTTGCAATTTGATACCTTTTTTTATTATGTTAGTAGTACATATAATATCCTTTGATGCACATCCTTCTTGACGACATCCGTTTCAACAGATGTTCTTGAACTCCATGTGTGTTTTACATTCATTCCATGTCAAACACAAAAAAGCATCAGACGTAATGATAGGGTGGTGAGAATTACTACACTCACAAAGAAATGTCGGTATTACGATCAGCTGCTATAATAACAAAATTCTGCCACAAAAGACAGTGCGCCAAACAGCAGGTAAAATCGTCCTAGCAGAAAATATGGAACGTAATGACTAAAGAAGATGCAATTTTGTTGTTGTTTGTGTCTCTAAATAATGAGATATAGTCAGTTGCTCTAACCCCATCGCTCTACATGTGTCAATGTTGTACGAGTACATAAAAATGAGTTTATAGTAACTTAATTCCCAAATTTGAAAAAGTCTTCTTTCTATTAGGTTTTAGGTTCGTGTTGAAAAATTACAATGAAGTGTGTATCAACGAATACGATTTAGATGCAAGTCAAACAACTATTAATATGTGATTGTCATCAAAACTGAATCGATTTAATTCACTTTAGACACTTAACTGATTGTTTTTTCTCATTAACTTCGATGCTGCCAATGTCAACATTCTGATTTAATTAAAAAATGCCAACGAACTTGCGCCTAATTTAAACACAATCAGAAGCAAATACCTACCACAGTTAACAAGTGTTACATATGTATTTTTTTTAAATATATGCAAAACATATGTAAAATCTGATAAAAATCAAGTTTTTTCGTGTTGAATAAATTTTGTGTAAACATACTTAAACTTTTGGCGCTAAAAGAGATATTTTAAAGAAACTCGCGTTCTCATAGTTATTTTAATGCTCTTTTAGGAGTATTAATTTGAGTATTATAATTTTTAAAAAAAATGCGAAATGTCAAATACTTCAGATAGATATTAAAACAAGAAGTTACGAAATAAATCAACACAAAATTATGTTATTTTGTCGTGGGTCATGTGAATTGTGTTAGAACTCTTTGTATATTTTGGTAGCACTACGATAATATTTTGAATCCAAATCAAAATATTTATTTTGAGGCTTGCGGGTCGTATTTTCAGGCGCTATTTAGTCTTAAACGTCCCATATGTGACACTTTCATTTTAATTGTTGGTATAAGCATCAAAGACCAAGTTTAACCCTGTTAGTTTTATACAAACAAATTTCTAAAACACTACGTTAGTAGTGAAACATTTAAAAAAAATGTGACACAGTTCAAGGATTTTGCTCTAATGTAATTTAGGACAAACACGAAAATATATCGTAATACATCCTGTAAATAAGCAACGTAATTAAAAATGGTTTATTATTTTAAAATTAAGTATTAAAAATAATGACAATTAGCCTTAAACAAAATTCTTCATTACATACGTACATGCAACATATGTATGTACATGTTTTTGTGAGGTTACCATCTCTATGGCAGTTAACTGTTTATTCAGTTTTTAAATAATTAGAACTTTAAAAACCGTTTCAGTGATCACCCTGGGTTCCCAAAATTCCTCAAACCATAATCACCCTACTGTACAAGGCCGAGAGTCAGGTAAAGAACAAAATATTTTTAACCCTCGACAAATCTTATGAACCACAATACAACTGCAAAATTTATGTATGTAACTGTAACCACATTATAAATAAGTATCACGCACAAACTTTTAAATAATTTCTTAACAAAGTCATCGGTTTGTGAATAAAAAAAGCTTTATAAAACGCATCGTGTTTTATTGTTAAAAACATTTTTCTACACATAATTTGAAATGAAATTTCACTGACATAAAAAAAAATATTTTTCAAGCTTATTCAAATTACCTATTAAGATTATCCCAAAGTAATTGGCATGCATCATAATTATACCGGTTACATATTTCTGCAATGGTATAATTCTCACTGACAATTTTATTTACTTTTTCTTGTTTAAAAGTCGAAATTTAAAACAAATTAACTAAACCGTACAATATGAAGAAGAGTAAAAAATATAAGGTTTTCCCAATGTAAATCACTTTGTTATATAATGTTTAATGTCTATTTACATCTACTAGATATTTTTAACACAAATAAGCAAATAATACACGACGCAGTTATCTATGTAATTCATAATCATAAACAAACAAGTGTATTTGACTTGATCTCGTTATGTTTTTTAATTAATGCTTAAAGCAGTGAATATTGTCAAAGAAAATCGTTGAGTTTATAATATTACGTGCAATGGGTGTAACACAGAGGCGTAGACAGAATTTTAGAACCCCTACACAAAAATTAATATTTTAAACTATGTTTGGATCAGACATTGCAAGTAAACTGTAATGTAAAGTGCCCTAATATGGAATACTTTTTTGTATTCGGCAATAATATTCATATTTATTCAACAAAATTTTGCAAAACAAATTATAAGGAATTTGTAATGAATACGCAACGCATTACTCGAATTCTGGTAAGATATTACGGTAAATATTTCTTATATAGCTATTTTTTTTTAAATGTTACTACTATTCCATATTAAGCTCCCGGGGAACCTAATATGGAATACTAGGGGTTCTTAATATGGAATATAGAATTATATGGGAAATATACATTAAAATAAACAACTGCTCATAGATTAATCTTTTATTTCTTTCTGATTTGCATTATTACTTAAACCAAACCAAAACTCTGTTATTTATGTAAATTAAATTATAATTTAAGTGTCGTTCGAACTAAATGTTGATAATTTATTTATTTTTTACAGGTAGGACAATAGAATTGTTTTTTTTTTTGGTATTTTGCACATTTTTCGTCTGCCCATTTCTGACACTTTTGACACTGAACCCATATTGATGTACTTGGTGACCATAATCATATTCATTAAAAGGCACCTATGTATTCCATATTAGGCATCAATGTGACATTTCAAAAATCGGTATATGTAAAACATGAAATGGCCCCAATCGAAATGTTGGTCTATTTGATTGAAATGTAAAGGCTCATGTTAAATAAACATGCAATAAAATATTTTATATCATTTACCCTAGCATATAATATTTTGCACTGAAAGATTTAGCCTAAAAACTCAGTAGCTCGTCAAAACTATATTTGAATCTGTTATGTAATCTAGTGAATATTTTTTAACTATTTTACATTTGGGAATGTGTGATCAATGTACAAATAGGTACATATACTTTTCAACAAATATTGCTTATTCATTGTCATAAAACTGATGTATTCCATAATAGGTAACTGTTCCATATTAGGGCACGTTACTCTATAAATAATAATTTTTGATTTATATTTTTTATTTTATATTGCAAATCATAAATGTATAACATTTAAACAAAAACAAAAGTTATAATACAGTATTGTAAGCAAAACAGAATGAATGGGTGTAAAACTTAATTTTACAAGCTTTTCTATTTGCAAAATCAGTAATTTACCTAAGTAAATTCATTGTAGAAGCTTGTCCATGTTCAATAGCTGATACATATTAGTTCTCCTAATTTCCTTTGCGCAATAGGATTTTTTTGCACTTTTTAATAATCTTAAATTTACTGAATGACCTTTAACTATCTACGGTCAAAGCTAGCGTAAAAAAGATAACAATATTTTTTTTAATTCGCTGTATGAAACGTTCTTTTTTTGAAACTAAAGTGAATAATCATTTCATTAACATTGTTTGCTGCTTTTAAATTAACTAGCTACGCCCAGAGGCGTTGAGAGACGTCGCCGGGCGCAGGAGAAAAATTCACATGGGCCCCAAGTAAATAAATTATTTGAAAATTTATTTTAAAAAAAACGAATTGTGAATTGGATTATTTAATACACCATAATTAAAAAAGTATGTGGACTCCTGGGCCCTTAAATTACCTCCGGACCCGGGGCTCAGAGACCCCCCAGCCCCACCCTCTCATCGGCCCTGGCTACGCCCCTGTAGTAACCTTCATCGATACTTTGCGCATATCAAATCTCAAGTTATCAATGTCATGAACATGCCTTTATACGTTTTCAGACGATTCAATAATAATGTACTTAAATAATAAAATAATTATGCAATGTAGGTGGTTCAAGATTATCTTCATTTGCCCAATCCATTGCTAATTTATAGCGAATGACAAACGCAATAAATAACGTTAACTTTAAGGACGTCGTTAAAAAATTACGAAAGGTGAAGTAACATGATACTGTTCGAATCTTTTTAATTATATTTCGCTTCGCCACGATACTTTTATTTCTCAGTGGTATCGAATTTTTTATTTTCAAACCATTATGTAATAATTTATACATAATGGAGGGTCTTTAATACCACATAAATATTTAAATATACCAATTACCTGAATGACATCGACGCGCCTTGAGAAACTAACAGCTCCTAACAAGTCTAATAAATACAATAGATGGGCTGCGTTAAGACGTCATTTTTTTAAGGCGCCAACCTCCGGAATATACAGAGTGCGCCAAACAGAAACACTATTGGATCTCGAAAACAGTAAAACGTAAAGCCGGTTAAATTACTCATTTTTTTTTTGTGTGAAAACCTGATGTGATATCAAAAAACTAAAAGCAGATTTGTAATCAGCGCCACCGAATTAATAAATAACACCAATCAAATTCAAAACAACAAAAATCATGTAGGACCGTGTAGGTAATTAACAGTAAATATAATTATTTTACATTTAAGAATCATTTATACGCGACTATACATTCGCTACTTTAAAGTTGTCACAACGACGCCGTCAAACTTCAGCGCACGTGGACGCCTCCGTTTGCATACAATGTATTTGTTTTATTTTTACAGCCGCCCGCAAATTGCCTTCACGCTTTGATGCATCTCTTAAGGAAACAAGAGACGCATGGTATTTCGGTCTGTGACCACACAAAAAAAATACTTGTTACAATTAAATCTGTAAACATCCAAGTTAATTACAGAAATGACTAAATTAACAAAGCAAAATTCATACGCGATTACTCATTGCGAAAAAAATAACTATAAATAAACTGACTAAGCAAAATATATGATAAGACATGTACTTTAATGATCATATAAAATCATAAAATTTACAGTCAAGATACAGTAATAAAACAAAAACAATGGGAACATTAATAATCGTAAATAATTGGTGAGGATTGGAAATTTAGATGCTACTACTCTGAGGTCTATAATTGCGAAACGCAAGGTGCCACAAAAGGGCAGCTGTTACATGTCAGTATCTAATAATAAAATAAAAGGTCCTAATCAGAGTAAAACCAGTCTCTTAGAAAGAACCGCTTAATCACTACCGTTGCTATATCTTAATCTTAAACGTTACTAAAGCTTAAGTAACTTATACATTAACTTATAATTAACATTATTGATGCGTAATAATTTGAAATGTTCTGGCACACGTACCAATATACAGAAACAATTTCTTGTAGATAACAGTCGAAATAAAAAATGTCCAACAACAACTTGTTGTTTCATTTGCTGTACTGAATTATCGTAAATTCGTGAGGCTGCCGATGGAGACGAACACTTTAATCATTCATCATGGAACACAAACAAAACCCACTTCAAAAATTTATTTAAATTCAGCAAGTCGATATTGTTGTGCTTTTATTTGCCTTGTTTAAAATTTGCAATGTAAACAAATTCAGAGGTTGGCCATCTTTAAAAATTATGCTAACTAATTTCCAACAATTTCAAAAAATTTACGAAAAAAAAACTTGGAAAGTAAAGTAAAGTACTATAACATATTCGTGAATAAAAAAGGGTACATTCTGTTTGAGGCTCCTATACTATGTAAGTATAGTATTCAATAGAATATCATTACAACTATTTTCAACAAAGAACTTTAAAAACACCATATATTACTGCATTTCACGTTATATGTGTATGTATGGTATTTTAGTATTCGATCACGAATCACGTATCAACGACTGAAGAATGTCTGAATGAGCACACAATGAAGTGATGATAATGATAATTGTTGAAGAGTGAATCCTAAAAATGTATTGTCTTTTATTTGTGACCTCAGCTAAGATGTTTTGTGTATAATTTGGCTGTCAGTAATGTTTTTAGGAGCAGTTTAACATTTCAAATTAAAACCGTTAGATGTTTAACGAAATGTGAAGGATAAAACTCAAATATAAATCAAAGAGTAAAATGCAAAGAGTTAAAACCAAAAATAAATCAAATTACAAAAAATATATATGTAATATTAGATGAAAATGGTTCATTTTGAGTAGGTACCTACATAAAATAATACAGGCGTTTACATTTTAAGAATAACGCACTGAGAGAAAATATTAATATTGCAAGTACAGGGTGTCCCACAAGGTATGCCTTGGCTAATTTTTGCATAAATCAAAAGTTTAGGACCGAAATAAAACGTTTTTACCGATAATAAATTTTTTAACGTGTCCCTTCATACACAGGGTGTCTTAAATGTAGTGAACAGCATGGGGATCTCTTAAACGGTAAGAGATACAGAGTTGGTTAAGTGGGTCAAAATGATCTATGATTCAAGAGCAACTTGAACAAAATCAACAGTTTTTGCGCTATTGATGAAAAACAAAACACATCAGGTTTTTAATTTCTGCTTATAACTTGCTTATTTGAAATCACACTCAAAATATTATTCGACATTATCTGGGCACTTTTTTGCGTAGATTTGAAATTTGTCAACAAATTTTACCTACCTTCATTTGTTTTTGTTTTTTTAACATTAACTTTCTTATTTCAAATACAGCTAATGTTAAAATAACAAAAACAAATGAAGATAGATAAAATTGGTTGACAAATTTCAAAACTACGCAAAAAAAGTGCCCAGATAATGTCGAATAATATTTTGAGTGTGATTTCAATTAAGCAAGTTACAAGCAAAAATTTAAAACCTGATGTGTTTTGTTTTACATCAATAGCGCAAAAACTGTTGATTTTGTTCAAGTTGCTCTTGAATCATAGATCATTTTGACCCACTTAACCAACTCTGTATCTCTTACCGTTTAAGAGATCCCCATGCACTATATTTGGGACACCCTGTGTATGAAGGGACACATGAAAAAAATTATTATCGGCAAAACCGTTTTATTTAGGTCCTAAACATTCGATTTATGCAAAAATTAGCGAAGGCATACCTTGTGGGACACCCTGTATTAATAATTCATTTCTGTGCGTATTAGTGAAGTGAATTTCAAAAGAGTGGGTATGGTAACAATTGTCTGATAAAAGAAAAATTAAATGACTTTAATGAAGGTGACGTAACAAAATTCATAAATGAATTGGGTTATATACCGTGAAAGATTACGTTTTAAATGTCTTTGTGACGACAGATTCTTTAAAGATTGTAGTTAAGAAGATGACTTATTTGCGAAAATTGGCTTCATTTTTTTCATATTTTCAATCGCAGTCTTAATTTAAGTTAAGAATCTCAAGTAATATTAAATTTGGTTAGGTATATTTACAAAATTTAATCGAAAAACAATGAGTAGGCTTTGAAAAATAACTACGTATGGTAATATAAAAAAACGATATACTTTAAGTGTTAAGGATCCAATATTTCACTAATTAATGACGTACAATAAAACGCGTTAAGTGTTAACGTGTATTTTTCATAAATACCTTTCAGTCAATTTAACAATAGCGCCATAAACCGTACATCTTAATCATAAAGAAATAAATTATTGGCATAAAATTTTAACGCCAAAATCATGCTCACTTTTTTCAAGTTGTAGTGATTTAACTGTTTTCGATGTATATCATGTTTACATTATTAATTATTACACATGCCAAACAAGTTTTCTTCCGGTGTGATTATAGAATTAAATTACATTACGTTTCATTAAACCGATAACATTAATTTAACGGGAGATTTATTTGCAAAATATGTGTTAATAAAAAATTTTACGAACACAAAACTAGCAAACAACAATAAGTAAATTCAAATTGTTACGTAAGACAGTAAAATATTTACCATGTTTTAAGATCCTTGAGATAAATTAATCCAAATTACATCCTAAATTTCACACAATCTGCACAGTTTCACTTTTCAAGTTAATTAACAACACTTGCCAAAATTAAACACAAATATTTATGTGCAAACGCGCAAACAAAAAAAACAAATATTTATATTTCTGCTTTTATACTGTATGGACAATAATTACACGAATTTATCATATACAGTTTTGGAATTCACTTATTTAACAAACTCTCAGTAAATCACCAGTAATCTCCGACTCGCAACACTAACGTGGTTGATATACATAAACTGGTTTTGAAATAAATTATTAACATAACGTAATATACAAAACATAAAGAACTAACTGATCGCGCGTATATGCATGCGCACGAAACTCGCGACGCGGTGCATTCAACAAGTGACTTTGGTGGTACCGTGTGCTGCTGGTTCGGTAGGTCGCCTCCCACCATCATGCAGCTGGTTCTTTGTGCACATAATGGTCGGGTTCTCTGCCGTCCATCTGACTAACGTCTCTGGACCGGCAAATCCCATAAAGGCCTTGAACTCAAATCTTACTACGAGACAAATACGGCACAATTGAGAATATTAATTGTTCCAGTTACGCATTCAAAAACCTAGTGTGAATGTTCATGAAACTATGTTTTTTAAATCCATCCTTTGATAAGTCATTTACTTAACTTTTGTTGTTAAATGCTTAAATTATTTCAGTGTTCTACGAAAAATTATAATAACATTAATACCAAGAACACCCCGTATAAGACACAATAACTAGAGAATTATTAAAGTCTTGGTTCTAAAATTACCTGGACATGTTTAGCTAACATAGTCGAAGCCGTTTTTGTCAATTTTAGCAAAAGACGCCCAAGCGTCGGTACCTCTTTTGCAATATATACCGCATATATGAATAATAACATTAATACCGCAAGACAACACCCCGTATAACATACAATAACTTGGAAATTATTAAAGTCATGGTTCTATAATTACCTGGGCATGTTTACCTAACATATTCGAAGCCGTTTTTGTCAATTTTAGCAAAAGACGCCCAAGCGTCGGTACCTCTTATGCAATATATACCGCATATATGAATAATAACATTCATACCGTAAGAGCGTAATACAACGCCCCTTATTAGATACAATAACTCTAAAATTATTAAAATCAGAGTTCGAAAACTACCTGGGCATGTTTAGTTAACATAGTCGAAGACGTTTTTGTCAATTTTAACAAAAGACGCCCAAGCGTCGGTACCTCTTTTGCAATATATACCTCATATATGGATTAAAACGTTAATACCGTAAGACAGCACCCCTTATAAGATACAATAACTAGAAAATTATTAAAGTCATGGTTCTAAAATTACCTGGACATGTTTAGCTAACATAGTAAAAGCGGTTTTTGTCAATTTTAGGAAAAGACGCCCAAGCGTCGGTACCGCTTTTGCAATATATACAGCATAAATGCATGACAACGTTAATACCGTAATACAACACCCCGTATAAGACACAATAACTAGAAAATTATTACAGTCTTGGTTCTAAAATTACCTGGACATGTTTAGCTAGTATTGTCGAAGCCGTTTTTGTCAATTTTACCAAAAGACGCCCAAGCGTCGGTACCTTTTTTGCAATATATACCTCATATATGGATTAAAACATTAATACCAAGACAACACCCCGTATAAGACACAATAACTAGAAAATTATTAAAGTCTTGGTTCTAAAATTACCTGGACATGTTTAGCTAACATAGTCGAAGCCGTTTTTGTCAATTTTAGCAAAAGACGCCCAAGCGTCGGTACCTCTTTTGCAATATACTTATACCGCATATATGAATAATAACATTAATACCGCAAGACAACACCCCGTATAACATACAATAACTTGGAAATTATTAAAGTCATGATTCTATAATTACCTGGGCATGTTTAGCTAACATATTCGAAGCCGTTTTTGTCAATTTTAGCAAAAGACGCCCAAGCGTCGGTACCTCTTATGCAATATATACCGCATATATGAATAATAACATTCATACCGTAAGAGCGTAAGACAACGCCCCTTATTAGATACAATAACTCTAAAATTATTAAAATCAGAGTTCGAAAACTACCTGGGCATGTTTAGTTAACATAGTCGAAGCCGTTTTTGTCAATTTTAACAAAAGACGCCCAAGCGTCGGTACCTCTTTTGCAATATATACAGCATAACATGACAACGTTAATACCGTAATACAACACCCCGTATAAGACACAATAACTAGAAAATTATTAAAGTCATGGTTCTAAAATTACCTGGACATGTTTAGCTAACATAGTCAAAGCGGTTTTTGTCAATTTTAGGAAAAGACGCCCAAGCGTCGGTACCTCTTTTGCAATATATACAGCATAAATGCATGACAACGTTAATACCGTAATACAACACCCCGTATAAGACACAATAACTAGAACATTATTAAAGTCATGGTTCTATAATTACCTGGGCATGTTTAGCTAGCATAGTCGAAGCCGTTTTTGTCAATTTTACCAAAAGACGCCCAAGCGTCGGTACCTCTTTTGCAATATATACCTTATATATGGATCATAACATTATTGCTATATATAATAAATTTAACACATCACCTGAGAGTATAATAAATCTTCCCACCCGCGAATTGAAGAAGAAATTAAGAAAAGTTCTGATTTCTAAAGCTTACTATGGAGTAAGCGAATATTTAAATGATGCTGACTTTGTAAAATGTTATATTTAAATATCATTTTTCTGTGTTTTTTCTTTTTTATTAACTATGTATATTATTTGTAATGTACGTAAATTATTATTGTGACAAGTTCTACACCTTTTTTGGGATATTCAGAACAAATAAAGATTATTATTATTATTATTATTATTACTGTAAGACAACACCCCGTATAACATACAATAACTTGGAAATTATTAAAGTCATGGTTCTAAAATTACCTGGGCATGTTAAGCTAACATAGTCGAACCGTTTTTGTCAATTTTAGCAAAAGACGCCCAAGCGTCGGTACCTCTTTTGCAATATATACCTACCGCATATTTTAGGGATAACCATTTGCTTTGGTTTTAAAGAAAATCGATATTTTGGTCGATAAAAGCGCAAAAGACTGTTCCCATTTTTAACGAAAAATTAAAAAGCTATTTGAGGGCTAATAATCCTTAATTTGCCCACAAATACGTGTATAAAAAGATTGATGCCAAATGCTTACATTTTTTTGAATCATAAGGCAGAGCTTATCGCTGTTCTATAATTTTAATATTCTTACAACCGTAATTTTAGGTATAATTTTTAATAATTAAAAATTGTGCAATAATCTTCACAGCTAATAATTAAAGTGCTGTATTAACTTTCAATTCACATGCACCATTATGACGTTTAGAAACATTTTCAGTAGATAACAGTAACTGTGAAAAATCGTTTTCAAACTGACGTATAAAAGCAATAACTACATGTAGACCAATTTTCAAGCGTTTTTCCTCATTTCTAAACGAAATTTTGTATGTCGATTTGCATTTACCACCTTGTAATTTTTAGTTAAGTATATTGCCGTGATTTTTGCTAACGTGGCGCCACCAATCGGGTTCACTTTCAAAAAAGACTGGTGGTAAGATCAGCAACTAATTCAAGGTCGAATTGCGGTCAAACTTGGCCAAACTTGTAAACAATTCTCTCAACTAAAAGGTTTGAAGGTCATTCAAGGTGATTAAAAAATAGCATACGAGGTGTCACCGAGAAATTCGGTGACGTATTTGTGAATTAAAAGTGACATACGGGGTCTCGCCTAGAAATCCCGAGACAATTATTAAACTTATTATTGAATTTTTTACATTACATAAGATATTACCACTATGTGCAAATGATATGTTTCCATTGTGAAGGCAGAGGTGCAGTTTAGCTGCTGCAATCCAGGTGTGTACAACCTCTGTTAATCAAAGCTGTTAATGAAACAGTGAAGGGCGATTCTTATTCAAATGACAATCATTACGATATTACGATGTAGCGTATTATTAGAGGCAGACCATAGCTTTAAATTCGGCAATAGCAGTCAGTGTCATAACAATCTGTGAATGTTTTTATTTTAGTCGCAGCAGTATGTTCTTTACGTTTAAAGGAATCCAAAACATCAACAGACGAGATATAGATGAAGAAATTCGGATATTGAAAACGATGTACCACAAACTTGGAGTAGTTTTTCACCCCCATGTAATAAGGATCACTTTTTAACCTGTTTAGGAGACATTCAAGCAATAATTCCTACAAGCATAATAAACTTACATTTATTAACGGTTGAAGATCGTAAGGCGTTTGCGGGTAATAAACTATGTAGTTGGTATATTAACAACTTGTAAATAAAATTATATTTTAGGAAGTGCTCAACAAGCGTACATAACACGAAAACGTACTTAAAAATCCTTTGAACAACAGCAAAACAATTAATATTTTTCGCTTAAACAGGAAATCAATATGCTGAACAATAAATTGTGTTCTAACACCTAATGTAAAATTGTTGGGTAAGTCAGACCACAAATATATAACTTTTTATTTCCTATGTGTGGTTTTCTCGCTTCTCAGATTTTAAGCGTCATCTTAATTGTTTTACAAATTGGCATGATGGTTTTTAAGACTGATGATCCTGTAGACTGGATAGAAGACACAGATGCCTAAAAATGTGCAAGTAATTATTAAACAAGTAATAAAAAGATTTATGCATTAAATAATAATGAATTTTAGGATTTACGATGGCATTTCCAATTGTTATTATACAAAAACAGCTGGATTATGTGAAAGAAAGAGTCCAAATTTATAACAGAAGCATAATAAGCAGCAAATTTATTAACCATAAGTGTACTAGAACAGTCGGAAACTTAATGAAAATCTGTCAGTAAAAATTAAAGATAATGTATTTGTGTTTCAATTATAAATTAATAAAGCAAACTGGACAAGGCCAGTAAAAATCTGGAATAGAAACCTTAGTTTTTGTGATAACGAATGAGTTATTAAAAAATTGCTTTTGGGTCGGTGGCTGTCGAGAGACATTTAGTAGTAAAAATCCAATAAAAATTAAACGAAGCTGTATGTATGTCTCAAATATGAATTTATAAAGTATAGTAGACTCGGTCAGTTGGGAACTTGCATGGAAATAAAAAAATTGTGATACAGAATGAGTTATTAAAAAATTGCTTTTGGGTCGGTGGCTGTCGAGAGACATTTAGTAGTAAAAATCCAATAAAAATTGAACGAAGCTGTATGTATGTCTCAAATATGAATTTATAAAGTATAGTAGACTCGGTCAGTTGGGAACTTGCATGGAAATAAAAACAATTGTGATACAGAATGAGTTATTAAAAAATTGCTTTTGGATCGGTGGCTGTCGAGAGACATTTAGTAGTAAAAATCCAATAAAAATTAAACGAAGCTGTATGTATGTCTCAAATATGAATTTATAAAGTATAGTAGACTCGGTCAGTTGGGAACTTCCATGGAAATAACAAAAATTGTGATACAGAATGAGTTATTAAAAAATTGCTTTTGGGTCGGTGGCTGTAGAGAGACATTTAGTAGTAAAAATCCAATAAAAATTAAACGAAGCTGTATGCATGTCTCAAATATGAATTTATAAAGTATAGTGGACTCGGTCGGTTGGGAACTTGCATGGAAATAACAAAAATTGTGATACAGAATGAGTTATTAAAAAATTGCTTTTGGGTCGGTGGCTGTCGAGAGACATTTAGTAGTAAAAATCCAATAAAAATTAAACGAAGCTGTATGTATGTCTCAAATATGAATTTATAAAGTATAGTGGACTCGGTCGGTTGGGAACTTGCATGGAAATAAAAAAATTGTGATACAGAATGAGTTATTAAAAAATTGCTTTTGGATCGGTGGCTGTCGAGAGACATTTAGTAGTAAAAATCCAATAAAAATTAAACGAAGCTGTATGTATGTCTCAAATATGAATTTATAAAGTATAGTGGACTCGGTCGGTTGGGAACTTGCATGGAAATAAAAAAATTGTGATACAGAATGAGTTATTAAAAAATTGCTTTTGGATCGGTGGCTGTCGAGAGACATTTAGTAGTAAAAATCCAATAAAAATTAAACGAAGCTGTATGTATGTCTCAAATATGAATTTATAAAGTATAGTAGACTCGGTCAGTTGGGAACTTCCATGGAAATAACAAAAATTGTGATACAGAATGAGTTATTAAAAAATTGCTTTTGGGTCGGTAGCTGTCGAGAGACATTTAGGAGTAAAAATCCAATGAAAATTGAACGAAGCTGTATGTATGTCTCAAATATGAATTTATAAAGTATAGTAGACTCGGTCAGTTGGGAACTTACATGGAAATAAAAACAATTGTGATACAGAATGAGTTATTAAAAAATTGGTTTTGGATCGGTGGCTGTCGAGAGACATTTAGTAGTAAAAATCCAATAAAAATTAAACGAAGCTGTATGTATGTCTCAAATATGAATTTATAAAGTATAGTAGACTCGGTCAGTTGGGAACTTCCATGGAAATAAAAAAAATTGTGATACAGAATGAGTTATTAAAAAATTGCTTTTGTATCGGTGGCTGTCGAGAGACATTTAGGAGTAAAAATCCAATGAAAATTAAACGAAGCTGTATTTAGGTCTGAAATATAAATTTATAAAGTATAGTGGACTCGGTCAGTTGAGAACTTGCATGGAAATAAAAACAATTTTGATAAAGAATGAGTTATTAAAAAATTGCTTTTGGGTCGTTGGCTGTCGAAAGACATTTAGTAGTAAAAATCCAATAAAAATTAAACGAAGCTGTATGTATGTCTCAAATATGCATTTATAAAGTATAGTACACTCGGTCAGTTGAGAACTTGCATGGAAATAAAAAAAATTGTGATACAGAATGAGTTATTAAAAAATTGCTTTTGGGTCGGTGGCTGTCGAGAGACATTTAGTAGTAAAAATCCAATAAAAATTGAACGAAGCTGTATGTATGTCTCAAATATAAATTTATAAAGTATAGTACACTCGGTCCGTTGGGAAATTGCATGGAAATAAAAAAAATTGTGATACAGAATGAGTTATTAAAAAATTGCTTTTGGATCGATGGCTGTCGAGAGACATTTAGTAGTAAAAATCCAATAAAAATTAAACGAAGCTGTATGTATGTCTCAAATATGAATTTATAAAGTATAGTAGACTAGGTCAGTTGGGAACTTGCATGGAAATAAAAAAAATTGTGATACAGAATGAGTTATTAAAAAATTGCTTTTGGGTCGTTGGCTGTCGAGAGACATTTAGTAGTAAAAATCCAATAAAAATTAAACGAAGGTGTATGTGTGTCTAAAATATGAATTTATAAAGTATAGTGGACTCGGTCAGTTAGGAACTTGCATGGAAATTTAAAAAAATTTGTGATACAGAATGAGTTATTAAAAAATTGCGTTTGGATCGGTGGCTGTCGAGAGACATTTAGTAGTAAAAATCCAATAAAAATTAAACGAAGCTGTATGTATGTCTCAAATATGAATTTATAAAGTATAGTAGCCTCGGTCAGTTGGGAACTTGCATGGAAATAAAAAAAATTGTGATACAGAATGAGTTATTAAAAAATTGCGTTTGGATCGGTGGCTTTCGAGAGACATTTAGTAGTAAAAATCCAATAAAAATTAAACGAAGCTGTATGTATGTCTCAAATATGAATTTATAAAGTATAGTAGACTAGGTCAGTTGGGAACTTGCATGGAAATAAAAAAAATTGTGATACAGAATGAGTTATTAAAAAATTGCTTTTGGATCGGTGGCTTTCGAGAGACATTTAGGAGAAAAAATCCAATGAAAATTAAACGAAGCTGTATTTAGGTCTGAAATATAAATTTATAAAGTATAGTGGACTCGGTTAGTTGAGAACTTGCATGGAAATAAAAAAAATTGTGATACAGAATGAGTTATTAAAAAATTGCTTTTGGAATGGTGGCTGTTGAGTGACATTTATAAGTAAAAATCCAATGAAACTTAAACGAAGCTGTATATATATCTTAAATATGAATTTATAAAGTATAGTGGACTCAGTCAGTTGGAAACTTGCATGGAAATAATAATTTTTGTTGTAGAGAATGAGTTATTAAAAAATTGCTTTTGGATCGGTGGCTGTCGAGTGACATTTATAAGTAAAAATCCAATGAAATTTAAACCAAGCTGTATTTATGTCTTAAATATGAATTTATAAAGTATACTGCACTAACTCGATTAAGAAATGAAATAAAAATAAAAATATATCTGGTAACCATTAAGTTATACAAGATTTGGTTTTGGTTCATATCTGTCGAAACACATGTATTAGTAGAAATCCTATAAAAATTAAACGAAGCTATATTTATGTCTCAAATATGCATTTATACAGTATACTGCACTAACTTGATCGAGAAATGAAATAAAAATAAAAATATATCTGGTAACCATTAAGTTATTCAAGATTTGGTTTTGGATCAGATCGGTAGAAACATATGTATTAGTAGAAATCCAATAAAAATTAAACGAAGCTATATTTATATCTCAAAAATGAATTTATAAAGTATACTGCATTAACTCGATTGAAAAATGAAAATATATCGGGTAACCATTAAGTTATTAAAGACTTTTATTCAAGTTCATAATTGCCCTAGTACTGTAAACTTCAGAAATTAATTTTTGATTTCAAAAAATTTTATCTTTCAGTTATTTGATAATTAGCTTTTTAGTCGATTAATCCATTCTGATTAAATTAATTTTTGGCTTTTCGCTAGTTGTTAATGGCTAGATGTGAGACTGAAAAAGATTTTCGTTTTTCAGTACTATTTTCAAAATTAATTTAATACATTTAAGAGATATTCTGGCAACCCTACCTGGATACAAAGACCACTTCTTCTCTGGAAGGCAAGATAATCAAGTATTTTTACAAGTCGCATCTATGACATAAACAAATGTCTATAATTAGAGATTACTAGTACCGCCTGGAGAAGACAAAGTTATGTGGATTTTTAACTTACGTCACACAAGGCAAAATGAGACCACATTCAGTCATTTTATTTCTTATTATTACATATTCAATACTAATTTAGTAGTTAAAAACAAATTGCTCAATCAAATATTTTTAAAATATTCCATTTTGAGTTTTACCGAAATAGCTTTTGCTTATTATTTTAATTCTTCCTTTTACATTACAGATCTATAAATCATCAACCAAGTAAGTTTGAAGTGCAACCTAAATTTCCAGTTATTCATTCATTCATTCATTCAAACAAACTTTATTACCAGTAAAATACTTTTTAGTGCAGAGTTGTAGTTTAAACTAAAACAAGCTTATTTCTTTACATACATTTATTTGAATAGAGTAATTATTGTCTTCAGTTATTGAAAATGCACTTAACATATATTTTATTACAACCAATATATATCAGGAGGCATTGTTAAATACATTAAAAATACGGCTGAAAATTAATGCACAAATGCCTTCCTTCCAATGACTTCTTGTAGGTGACTACAATGTATTTTTTATTTTTTACATACAACAGGTTAATCTACATAAAACTAAAAATTAAGCTTTATAAAACAGATTCATATTCTAGGATTTATTTAATTAACATTATATATTTATTGTTGATCACCATTGCTGATACGTTTTAGTTTCGATTCTTAAAATCACAATATATATAAGGTTCTTTCCCTCTTTCTACTCAGGATTCCAAAAATATATGATAAAAATAAATCAAAATTACAGTAAGGTTACGTATACTTACAGTTTTGTACAGATAACAATAATTACGATGAACGTTAATTTGAAATCCTGAATAAATCCAAATGCAACAATTAGTTGTTAATAAGCAAGGTCTATAACATAACTAAACATATTTTCACATTAGCACCATTATGCAGATTAACAAAGGACAATATTTGAGAAGAATTGTTTCACAGCAATCTTACACTTTACGATTGCTCTATTTTACAAAAAAAGAATGACAAACATTATCCCTAAAATGGCACAATTCTTACGGTACAAGCAATATAATAAAAATTAAGTCTATAAAAACTTAAAAAATCGATAATCTAAAAAATGTGGGACCAGAGTATATGGCAGTTTCAGTAATACTAAAGCTGTATTTCAAGCAATTTAAAGCTTAAAAGTGATATATAAGGCAACAAAGTTTAATTTCTGAAATACAGCATTTGTCGAGCGTAAAATATGTCATAGGTGTATAAAGTACGTTGCCAAAGTTGAGGTAATTTTAAAGTACTTATCAGATATTAAACTATGGGATATATTATTATGCTCAACAGTACAGCATACTAGGCTACAAAAGTTATTCCCACAAAACAAATGAACACAAATTGGGAACACATAACTGAACAAATAATACAACCTTCATAAATATGGAACACTGCCAAATTTCTCAAATAAACACAGATCTCGTAGCTTGGAAAACAACCACATGAAAAATTTTATTGCATGATTAATTTACAAGTTCTTCGTCATCTCCAAACAAACTGTTTAATTCATTCGAACTGAAACAAACAAATTTTTGTCAGTCAACTGTTGGTTAATAAACATGCACATGTAATAATATGTACACTGTACAGGGTGGCCTATTTTTGATGCCCATACAGGGTATATCTCGGTTATTATCAGAGTTAGAAAAAAAGTAAATATGTAGTCTTGTTTTTTTTTTTTTTTAAGAGGAATTAATTGCCGTAAACAGATTTTCGATATCTTCTTTAATTTTCGAAATATAGCTAAAAACCGATTTTTGGCCTTTTTCAAAAATGTTAAATATTTCGCTTAAACGAAATGATAGAGAAAAACTTTAAAGACATTTTTTGCATGTTTTTTTTGTCCTTAATAAAAGAAAGCGATATTCAATTTTATTTTTACTCATATAAATATTGATATATTACACCTAATTTTTTTATTTTAAATGGCAACCATAATTGGCTTTGATATAAATCGAAAGCCTACTTTTTGTGATTTTCAAAAATATATAATTTGCTTATGGTTCCCATTTAAAATAATAAAGTTAGGTGTAATATATCGCTATTTATATGAGTAGTAAAAAAAAATTGAATATCACTATCTTATTAAGGACAAAAAACCATGCAAAAAATGTCTGTGAAGTTTTTCTCTATCTTTTCATTTAAGCGAGATATTTAACATTTTTGAAAGTTGCCAAAAATCGGTTTTTGGCTATATTTCGAAAATTAAAAAAGATATCAAAAATCTTTAAACGGCAATTAATTCCTCTCAAAAAAACAAATGGAAACTACGTACTTATTTTTTTTCTATCTCTGATAATAACCGAGATACCCTGTATGGGCATCGCAAATAGGCCACCCTGTACAATGGATTCTGGTTAATTGGGACTAGCTCATTTTGGTGCAATTAAGCGGCTGTGCCAATCAAACAGCAAAATATCTGTCAACATAATTATGATTATGCACAACACAAAACAGACGCATCCACCCTACAGCACAACTTTATAATCTCAATGCCACGATTGGCTCAAATAAGGGAAACAAATTCAAGAAAAATACTTGACTTGGCTTCTTTTCAATAAGCAGCTGCCTAATTATCACGAGCGGTCTTACAATTAACTGGAATCACTGTAGGTATATACATAAATTTTAAATGTAAAAAAGTGATAACATTAAAGAGTTAGGTATTAAATTTATTAACCACACTAATTACATTATTAGTGTCTTTTTAAAATAATCAAGGTGAGTTTATGTATCAAATGAATCTAAAAACAATGAGTAAAAACGCCGATTAAATAGATACTTACCTACACTCATACCATCCACACACTGTTTAGCAACATGATTAAAAAAAGCATCAGTCTATTAGTTGATATCATATTTCTAATATAAAACTTACATTAATGGGGATGTGCAAACTGATACATAATATAAAACATTATAATTACGTTATTTTTTCACTTAGATCAGGACATCCTCATAAGACTTTCACAATGTCATGTACATAATCATATAATTTGAAAGTAGTAACGTTAATAATAATTTAATGGTGTACAACCATAATTCAGTTCAACTTTTTATAAATTATATAAATATATTCTAACTTAACAAAATATTTTTGAAGTGTACACAGATGACAAAAACTAAGGACAAGGGATTGAAATATTTAAAGGGTAAAGCAAAGCTAGAGGGTTTTGGATGGATTATGTTAACTGGAGGGGGTTGGACGAACTCGTCAAATTGATCGGAATCTGAGAAGATCAAAGAGGACGGAATCCACCTTAGCCTTTGCGGGCAGCATTAAAAAAATTATTGGTTAGTAGATATCACAAACATTCTTAGAATTTAATCGGGCATCCGGCACTTACGGTATAACAAACCCTAAGCAAATTAAAAGAAAAAAAATTAAAAAGGGCAGTTTTGTTTTACTTTTACTAAACATTCCTTTACATTGTTACTAATTTTTAGTCGGCAGAATCATAAAATACACGAAGAACGAAAAGCTAATAGTAAATAATAAATGAAAATATGTTCAAGCATTTTTCTGATTCCAACTAAAAAGATCACGATTACAAAAGATTATCAAAAATACCTACAAAATTGGATGAACTTTTAAAAATACATTAAAATAGCTGTGGTTCGTCATACTACACGTTTTAGACTGTAACGAAATTTGACCTGTGCCTGATGCCGGATTATTCCCGAGCGATTAATTAACACGCATTTTATACAATAGACGTGTAAAATATATTTATCACAAATGCATCTTACCTTGAACAGGCTTTTACATTAATGCCCGAAATTGCCTTAGCACCAAGATCTAACGTTTTCGAATCTTGAAGTTCAAAACCATGAATACAACCAGTGAAACCGTCTTTGTATTTTCCACCAGTCATAAGAGATATGTTTGGAGTACCACCTGAAAAAAAATGTAACAATGAAACAATGACATTAACTCCACAAACTAATAACAAAAAAAATCACCATAAACCTGAATACAGAGTAATAGACTAAATCTAAAAGATTCTTAATTTACTACAACTACAGTAACTCAGTCAGTGGCATAGGCCGAAGACCCTTTTTTAGCACAAAATTTACAGTTTTCCAGCTCTAAAACGACTTATTGCGAACCTATGGGGGGGGGTTCTGACCCCCCTGACCCCGTCCTGCCTACGTCACTGACGTTAACCACAACTACCCTTCAGTAAACTGATTAACCCACATCTATGTATCTAACTAAGTAAACAACCGAACTTGCTTATACAGTGTGTCCAAAAGGTTTGGAATGTGCTATATATCCCAGTAAATATCAACTTTAGGGAAAAATGTTTTGAATAAGTTGTTTGCTACTTAGTTTTCCATCATAAGACAAAATTAAAATTTTTTTTTTTGAACAACAAAAGCGCAATGAAAAACAATTGCATTTTTTTTAAATAACAAGATACCCCTATATTATACTCATTTGATAGAGAATTTTTTTCTCTTTTCAATAAAGTTTATGGTAAGAGGCCGGAGAATATCAGAAGTTTAAAAGATTGTATAATAGAGGTGAGGTCTATTGCACCTGAAATGGTTGGGAATGTTGGGTTTAAAAACCGAGTTTATCATTGCCAAGCTGTAAATGGTTCAGTTTGAACACTTATTGTAGATTTCGTCAAAAAATTTTAGTTCTTATGATGTTTTTGTTAGAAATACTAAACAATTAAAATAATTTGAGAGTATTTTTTGCGTTTTTCTCAAAAAATTGCTAAAGTAAGGGTACTAAAGTTTTGCATCATTGAAAAGAGAAAAAAATTCTCTATCAAATGAGTATAATATAGGGGTATTTTGTCATTTAAAAAAATTCAATTGTTTTTCATTGCGCTTTTGTTATTCGGAAAAATAAAGAAATAAATTTTGTCTTATGGTGATAAACTAAGTACCAAACAACCTTTACTCAAAACATTTTTCCCTAAAGTGAATAATTACTGAGATATATAGCACATTACATACCTTTTGGACACACCGTATATTGAGCTGGTAAACTAAATATAATTATTTACTACTTAATTTTATAAGCTATCAAATACTTTAAGTGAAGTTCATATGGTCAGCTATTATTGTATATAATTAAATTGTCTAAAAACATCATTATTCGCTTATCAAAATTACCGGTGCGTTAAATTTATCACCATACAAAACTCAACAGATTAATTCTGTCCGTTGTAGATGAAGTTATACATGGTTTGAAAAATTTGAATTATTCAAAAATTAGCAAACAATTTACCAAAAGAATAGTTTTTTCATAAAATTTATATTTATGCTGTTAACAGCAGTGTTTCCAAACGTTTGACCTGTCCTGTATAATAAATAAACTACAATAATTTTGCTTATTTCAATTGTTATTAAAATTGAACAAACAAAGCTAATATAACATCAATAATTTGTTTAATTACCTAGGTAAATGTTTCCATTGCAGTTCAGAGTGTTTGTAATTCCCTCTGCGTAGCCTTCATTGATGTAGTCGTTATCTATTTCCATCGATCCTCTCTTGCCTTCTCTCTTGAGAATGACTCTGTGCCTTTCTCCATCATTTATTCTAACTTGGTTGTTGTATATAATAGCTGGTCCCGATCCCAAGTCATAACTGAATTCCAAGAATCCGTTATCGACTGCAACAAATTTAAACCTTTTAGAATTGTTATTAAGCGTAAACAAAAATGACAAAAGAAATGCTCAGGATGAGCAGAGTAGACATCAGAGCAGCCACAGGACTCGCCACAGGACACTGAGGGCTAAACAAACACTTCTACATAATAGGGCTCTCAGAGACCAATATATGTAGAGGATGTGGTGAAGAAGAAGAAACTCCTCCACTTAATATGCCAGTGTGAAGGATTCACCCTATCGGCGTAGACTTCTAGGGATGGAAAAAGCCAACCAAGAAGAGTTAAAAAAAACACCCTTAAAGAAAATCCTGGAGTTTTTTAAAAACACAGGACTTCTTTAAGGGGCCATCACCAGAGGGTACAATAGACCAATAGGTCGCAGACAGGAACCCGAAAGGGAACCACCTCCGCAGAAATTAAAAAAAAAAACAAAAAAATGTAAACATAAATAACAAGCACTCATAATTTAAGGACAGAAAAAACCAGAGCTGATATTCAGTCGGTTTATGATAATATGCACAAACTGGTTATTAAAATATTGAAATAGTTCCACACCGGTTGTTAAAATGAAAAAAAAAAACAGTAAAAATTTTAACAACAATGAAAAACGCCAGTCTCAGCTATGTCCCCTAAATTAATGTCATATAGTGTTACATATAGTTCTTTTACATCAGATGGTATACGTTCTAAAATGTTTAAAAACAATTTACCTATCAATGATATAAAATCTTGTCCTTGTCCGTCTTCATTGGAGTTCTGCCCGTGCCAGAAGATTAAACCGTTGCTCGAGTTTGTTGATAATTCCAAGGCAATGACCTCAGGTTCGTCCTCTCTCTCATGACTTAATAGCGTTCGACTTAATTCCAAATATCCATTACCGTTGAAATTCACTTCATTTCTTATTTCAGATCCTACAACGTATTAAAGAATAATCTCAAAGAGCTCCTATCAGTCTTATTATTACATACTTTGTTCACAGTTAATTCCGGTGTAACCGATAGGGCAATCACACGTGTATGTGCTTGTTTCACCGTGACACGTTCCACCATTCTGACAAGGAATAAGCTGTTCGCAAACATTTGGAGATATTTCACAGTTGCGCCCCCTATAAAATAAATATGTTCAAATCAAACAACTAAATATTGCTCGATACATTTTAGAGGCAGGCAAAAAAATTATTTTACATGATTATAGAACCATTAGGAATATTGTTTGTTTTTATATACACACTGTTAACAATTGGCTCTTTTTGTTTATATATTATTTCATGACAAAAATTAATTAGGAAGTGTTTCATATATCTAAGACTTAAGGAAGACTTTTTAACTATTTTTATACATGAATTGAATGGACTGTAGTGGAGTATTATGACCAAATTTTTTTCAAATGCGAAATGGTGTGTTAGATCCAGCGGTTCTTAACCTTTTTAGCTGCGAAAAGGTGTTCTCCCACCCCCAGTTAAACTACAGATCTGCTGAAAGCAGTACAGTACAGGGTGGCCTATTTTCGATGCCCATACAGGGTATCTCGGTTATTATCAGAGATAGAAAAAAACTAAGTACGCAGTCTCGATATCTTATTTCGAGAGGAATTCATTGCCGTGAACAGATTTTTGATATCTTTTATAATTTTCGAAATATAGCCAAAAACCGATTTTTGGCAATTTTCAAAAATGTTAAATATCTCGCTTAAATGAAAAGATAGAGAAAAACTTTAAGGACATTTTTCGCATGATTCTTTGTCCTTAATAAGATAGCGATATTCATTTTTTTTTTACTTATATAAATATTGATATATTACACCTAACTTTCTTATTTTAAATGGCAACCATAGTAAGTTGAATTTGACATAAATGGAAAGCTTACTTTTGTGCTTTTTAAATATACCAATAAGCAAATTATATATGTATTTTTGAAAGGCGCAATAAGTAAGCTTTCGATTTATGTCAAAGCCAACTATGGTTGCCATTTATAAAGAAAATTAAATGTAATATATCAATATTTGAATGAGTAAAAAAAAAAGATTATCGCTATCTTATTAAGGACAAAAAACCATGCCAAAAATGTCTGTGAAGTTTTTCTCTATCTTTTCATTTAAGCGAGATATTTAACATTTTTGAAAGTTGCCAAAAATCGGTTTTTGGCTATATTTCGAAAATTAAAAAAGATTTCAAAAATCTGTTTACGGCAATGAATTCCTCTCAAAAAAAGAAATCCAGACTACGTACTTAGTTTTTTTCTAACTCTGATAATAACCGAGATACCCTCCCGGTATGGGCATCGAAAATAGACCACCCTGTACAGTAGTCGCTTACAGTTTTGCATATCGAGTGAAAAACCCGATGTTCAAAACTCAGCCTCGCACCTCCAGGAAAAGCTTCGAGAACCCCAAGGGGTGCATGCACCCCTGATTAAAAACCACTGTCTCATACAGAACATAATATACACAAATTTTTTTAAATTTATTTACAAAATTTTTATTTCACTCTAATTTTAGCAAGAAACATTAATTAGTAACAATAATTAACATTGCTTAATGGGTTCATTTTAGGTCATTTTATGTTTCCATGTGACAAAAAATATTTTAATTTTTATCTGCATTGTGAAATTGTCATTAAGTCTGTATAATTCAGAAATTGTATCGGTTTACTTGTTGGCTAAGGCTTACCAATACTACAGTCAGAGGCGTCGAGAGACGTAGCCGGGCCCGGGGAAAAATGTACATGGGCCCCAAGTAAATAAATTATTTGAAAATTTATTTAAAAAAAAACGAATTGTGAATTATGAATATTTAATACACCATAATTAAAAAAGTATGTGGACTCCTGGGCCCTTAAATTACCTCCGGGCCCGAGGCTCAGAGCCCCCCCTGCTCCACCCTCTCATCAACCCTGACTACAGTCTAAAATTTTAAAGTGTCTGTAAAGAATTAGTTTTAAAAATTCCTCAAACTTACACTGTCCAAATTAATAGTTTCTTTTACTAGTAATGGGCAAAGGAAGCGCTCAATCTGCCAAGCTAATTAACATACACAGTTCCAACCTTTTTTTTTTCACCTTGTATAAATAAACTTAATTATTTTTTAAATTACGTACGTGTAACCTGGAGCACAGCTGCACTTATAATCCACTGGCGAAAGAGGGTAGCACTGTCCATTATTTAAACATGGCCTGCTAGAACATCCTGTCTTCTTGCTATCGAAAGATCTTGGTTTAGGCGTGTTTTCGTGAGCGTAGTCAGGATTGGCATGTGATGGAACAATTTCATTGCTGCGTACATTCGAATCGGCAGAGCTAATGGAGCTGCAATCTTCGATATTGGCAGCGTCGGTAACAGATCTAACTATATCTAAATCCAGACCGGACATGGTGATCTGAAAATAATTACCCAACACACTCAATGTGAATCCTTTAAAAACAAAATATAATTTACCTCCGAGATGCAACCGTTAAATCCGGACGTGACACCAACACCCGAATTGAGTCTAATACGTTGTTTATCAATACCACCAACGTACAAGGGCGTGTTTAGATTGAGGACTTTGTGATTTCCAGTTATTCGTCCAAGCACTGGAGCATCGCCATTGACCATTAGTCTGCCTTCGTTTAAGAATTTGCTAGCAGTAACAGCAAGCCATTGCCCTACTTGTAATTCTCTTTCACTTCGAATAATTACCGGCCCTGAAAACAAAATTTCGAAAAAATTTTAAATACAAAAGTTGTTTGGCATCACGAACTGCATAACCCTGCATAATTTGTAAATATACAGAGTGTTCCGTTTACGAGGACCAATATGCAACTTTGTTATTTTAAATACAACACCCTGTATATTTTTACGTTTTCTTGTAGAAAATTTAATTGCCTACAAAAAACATTAAGCATGTCCTATACCTAAAATTGATATTTCTCGACTAATTTCGATTTTTAAACTTTTTCGAAAAAATAAAGGTTTTACACAAATTATTTTTTTGCATCGTTATTTGACTAGATACGAAAAAACTTTAAATACAAAAGTTGTTTGCCATCACGAACTGCATAACCCTGCATAACTTTTAAATATACAGAGTGTTTGGTTTTCTGGAACCGACATGCTACTTTGTTATTTTAAATACAACACCCTGTATATTTTTACGTTTTCTTGTAGAAAATTAAATTGCCTACAAAAATCATTAAGCATGTCCTATACCTAAAATCACAATTTCTCGAGTTATTTCAATTTTAATAATTTATTATTAAAAATGGTGGAGGTGCCGGATATTTTAATATGGTAATACAAATCAATTAATATCTCTGTTTCAGGACAAGCTCCGAAAAAACTTTAAATTCAAAAGTTGTTTGGCATCACGAACTGCATAACCCTGCATAATTTTTAAATATACAGAGTGTTCCGTTTTCGAGAACCAACATGCAAGTTTGTTATTTTAAATACAACACCCTGTATATTTTTACGTTTTATTGTAGAAAATTAAATTGCCTACAAATAACATTAAGCATGTCCTATACTTAAAATTAATATTTCTTGAGTTATTTCAATTTTAATAATTGTTTTGACAATGAATTAACAAAAATCTTAATTTTTCAACAATTTAAATAGTGTAATCATCATCAAATGATGAAACAATTGTAGTTGCTTCATTCTAGACCCATTTCAACAAACTATAATATAATATAACTGATAAAAATTTGTTTTTCATGTTCGTGTTAGGAGTAAATCGGCAGAAGTCTGCGGAAGCACCTAAATTCATGATTTCATACTTGTGGAATTGATTTACTGGTTTCTTATGTATGTTATAGACAGATATAAACGTGTTTAATCGTTTCCACATCATAAAATTGCAAAATTTTGCTTAGTTTTTGCGCTATATCAAAATAACAAAAAAAAAAAAGTGACATAACCTAAGTTGCGTTGTTAATTTTCTCAGCATATACTGCAAAATATGAACAAAAACGCTACAATTACGTCAAAACTTGTTGATTAGAGATGAAATTAATAATTGTGAGCTTGTATTTTGGTTTTAAAAAGATTTTTTTAAAACGCTTTGACAGATGGAATTCGATTAGCGATTTAGCAGTTTCTGTGCAGAATGCAATGAATTTAAGGCTTAATAATGATTGCTGTTACATTATTTTAGTTGAATTACAAGCAAAATATACCAGATATCCCATAATTATTGTTTTTAAGTCATCTCAACTTCGTCAAGCTACGCAAGGTTTCCCAGATTCGACGTTGCTCCAATTAACTTGAAAAAAACTGCACACAAAATTATATTTTAAGATTTAGACTACTAAAAAATTACTTATTATCAATATTTGCACCAATAAACACATCTACTCGCATTTGTGATTGATTAATTGTACTTTCTATACAAGCGACGCAGTTACGGCAATGAAAATAAAAATCTTAATATTTTAACAATATAATTAGCGTAATGACTATAACATGATCAAACGATTATATTTACTTCAATTTAGATACATTTCAACCAACTGTATTACGATTTAGCTGATAAAAATGTGTTTTTCATGTTCGTGATAGGAGTAAATCGGCAGAAGTCTGCGGAAGCACCTAAATTCATGATTTCATACTTGTGGAATTGATTTACTGGTTTCTTATGTATGTTATAGACAGATATAAACGTGTTTAATCGTTTCCACATCATAAAATTGCAAAATTTTGCTTAGTTTTTGCACTATGTCAAAATAACAAAAAAAAATTGTGACGTAACCTAATTTACGTTGCAAATTTTCTCAGCATATACTGCAAAATATGAACAAAAACGTAGCAATTGCATCAAAACTTATTGATTAGTGATGAAATTAATAATTGTGAGCTTGTATTTTGGCTTTAAAAAGATTTTTTTAAAAACGCTTTGACAGATGGAATTCGATTAGCGATTTAGCAGTTTCTGCACAAAATACTATGAATTTAAGGCTTATTGATGATTGCCGTTACATTATTTAAGTTGTATTACAAGCGAAATATACCAGATATTCCATAATTATTGTTTTTGAGTCTTCAGCTTCGTCAAGCTACGCAAGGTTTCCCAGATTCGATATTGCTCACATTAACTTGAGAAAAACTGCATACAGAATTATATTTTACGGTTTAGACTACTAAAAACTTACTTATTATCATTATTTGCACCAATAAACACATCTACTCCCATTTGCTATTGATTAATTACACTTTCTATAGCAGCGCCACATTTACGGCAGTGAAATTAACAAAAATCTTAATATTTCATCAATTTCATTAGCTTATTCACTATAAAATGATCAAACAATTGTATTTACTTTATTTGAGATACATTTAAACAAACTGTATTATGATTTGACTGATAAAAAAGTGTTTTTCATGTTCGGGATACAAGTAAATCGGAAGAAGTCTGCGGAAGCACCTAAATTGATGATTTCATACTAATGTAAAAGATTTATTAGTTTCTTATGGGTTTTATAGGCCAATATTAGCGTTTTAAATCGTTTTCACACCATAGATTTGCTCAATTTTGCTTAATTACTTCGCCATACTAAAAATTCAAGAATTTTATGTGGCGTGACCGATTTGAAATTGTCAATTTTCTTAGCTTTTACCACAACAAAAATGTTGCAATTGCTTCAATACATGTTGATTGGGGGTGGATTTACTAATTTTGAGCATGTATTTTAGTTTTAAACCAATTTTGAAAAAGCGCTTTGACAGATGGTATTCGTTTAGCGATTTTGCAGTTTCTGTGCAAATTCCAACAAATTTAAAGCTTTGTTATGATTGATGTTGAAAAATTTAAATGAATTTCAAGCTAAAATGGATTGAATACACCATATTTATTGTTTTTCAGGTCGCATCAACTTTTGTTGAGAAAATAATGCCTATGCAATTAGATTTTTTCTATCGGATTCGATTTTGGCACTACAGACGAAAAATTGAAATTACATAATTTTTGAAAATTTGCTATAACTTCTTTATTTATTAAATTAGAACAAAATGTTATAAAGGTTTTTTATACAGATTTTTATGCTTAATTTAAAAACAAAAATAATTTTTTCATAGCTACATTGACTTTCAAGATATGGAGTAAACTTAAATTTTTTTAAATAAAAACCCTAGTTGACCATGACTATGTGAAAGAGTATTTTTTTTAGCTTTTCAAAAATATAGTTTTGTATATTTTTTGCAAAAAGTAACCAAGATATGGCCAATTTTGTAAAAATTTGATCATCAAAGTTGACCATGATTTCGTGAACAAGTGATGTTTGCAATTATTAAACAACTAAACATCATTCCCGAGTAAATTATGGAACAGCCGCTACGTTTTTATCACTTACAAAGTAATATTCTAGCATATTAAACTTTTCAAAGAGTTCATATTTAGCCATGTTCACAATACCACAATAAACAGTTATAAAATACAAAAGAATACATGGATTTGCTTTTAAGTTGACAAATGTACTTCGAAATGACGCTATCGCTATTTATTACGGTAACCGAGGAGGGTAAAACATTCGAATTTGGTCCACCCTGTACTACGTAAAACAAAAACATTGCTGTTGAAAGAAATAGTCTTATTAAGTATACATTAAATTCCATAAAATTATTTAAAAACTCAGTTTAATTTTTTTATATCATTATGTTTAAAAGTTGTTTATAAGTGTATAGAAGTTTTTTTAACAGGATTTTAATGCACTTTTTTTATCTTAACTGCAGTTTAACTTTGTTACAAAATTACTTACCACTGCCCACATCAAATCTAAACTCAAGATGACGATCCTTAATAGTTAAACTAGCAAAATCTCCATGGCCCTCTTCGCTTTCACTCAAATACAACAATATTCCGTCTTTCAAATCGGTTGGTTTAAATTTGAGAGAAACTTTTAATCTTCTTTGAGCTTTGGGGGTCGGATAAGCTACGTAAGCATCGTTAGCGAATCCCGGTTCGACGACTGCTATTTCTCGTTCACAATGACGTCCTGCTCTTCCTAAAGGACACAGGCAGTTATAGGTGTGGTCTGTGTCTACACACCTGCCAGTGCCACACACATCTGAAACGTTTCATTAACATTATTTACATCGGGTTTCCTCACAGACTGAACTTACAAGGTGTGCATGCTTCACCACCACGTTTGCTGCAAGTTGATCCACTAAATCCTGAACGGCAAATACAGATATAGCCTTCCTTTGTTAACGCTTCTTGGCAAACACCCTCGTTCTGGCATGGATTCTCTGAGCAAGTTTCACAGGTGGTAATACCCACTTTAGTAGTAGCATCGCGCACAATGTCTTGATGGGCATGTCCAATTTTAAAACGACTTATACAACCTTAAAGTAAAAATAATAAAATATCAAAATAAAGTCCACAGAACGTTAATGATAAACGTTTGAAATATTTGAAATATTTGAGTTATTAATTTGTTAATACAAGTTAAATTATGAGTCATAATTTGGGATATTTTGCTAGTCCTGTTTCGAGACTCTAATCTCTTTTTTAGTAGCAAATAATGATCGTTACTGAAGAGTCTTCAAGCTGGTGCAATCATCATAAAAGATTACCCATGAAAAAGATATGTGATTTTTAATTTAACTTATTTAATACACTAATGTTATTTGAAGCTAACACATTGCTCAAAAATGTTGTTATTATTGACTTATTTTGATTTTTTAAAGCTTAATATTTAATATATAAATGCTACAAAAATTAGGACAACTATAAAATCCACAAAAAAAGCACATGCAAGCGGCCAAAACAATTTTCAAAAAACAAGCTTTTTGGAAAACATGCAAATTTAGTTTTTTAATCTTAAAGTTAATTAAGAACAGAATAAAGGCATGAAAAGTAAAAAATTGAACAGTTGACTACATCATCTCAAAAAAAAACATATCACTTTTGAAAATAGAAGAGAATCTCAAAAAAGTGGAAGTATAGATTTACCGAGTGTTTAATTCTGTTATAACATACAAGGTACCACTCATGAACAATAAAACAACTGCAAGCTTAGTGGTTAAAAATTAGATGACCACTTAAAATTAAAAAAACAATTTTTAAAGTGAAAATTGTTTGTGAGAAATTTAAAACCGGTCATAATGTAAAAGCAATTAATTGGAAGACTAAAATAAATTAAATAAAGTTGCTTAAAACAGACAATTTGAGTGAGATTACAAAATTACCAAAAAAAAACAGGAAAAGACAGTAAGATGGTGTAAGAAAAATAATTGACAAAACCTAATTTTATCGAAAATAAGAATTCAATGGACAATACATACTTTCAGTTTAATTAATTTAAATATCATGTAATATTTGTTAGTAACAATTAATCAGTTTTATACTCATAATAGGAACATTATGACTTACCAACAAATCCGGTGTCCTGCTCTACTTCAGGTGCAATTTCTCTGTAATTCGGAGCACCGCCCAAATATAAAGGTTCAGTCAGATCCAAGCCCAAATTTCTTCCTTCTGCAGTTGCAGTATAAGGTCCCATTCCATCGACATACATTGTGGCTAACAAAAAGTAATAATTTAAAACGCAATACAGACAAATTTATTTCAATTCAAAAATTTTATTTATTTCTGAAATACCCAATAACTGTACAGGTATACCGTATTTTACGACTACAAGACGCACTTTTTTCTTCGAAAAATTGCCTCCAAAATTCAGGTGCGTCTTATACTCGCCCCTCTTATACTTGCCCTTCCCTGGAATCGAGTACTCCATTAATGACCAAATGAAAAAGGGGCAAGTTAAAAGTTTTTTAATATTTTAATGCATTCCTTTTTAGGTTTTGCCTCCCCCTGGATAATTTTCTGCGGACGCCCATGCCCCCTGATAAGGCCCCTTAATAATGTAATATGAAAATTATAAAATAAAAGTGCAAGCACGTTTTAAAAAGTTAAGAAGTCGTTTTAAATATAATTGATACATGGGGATCCACGTTTTGTTACTATTTTCTAATAAAAACAAAAATGGCATTGAACCGAAACCGGACTAAACCATTTCCGCCGAACCGGTTACCGAATATTTAGAAAATAAAAAAATAAAAAAAAACGAATAGTTAAAATTTATCAAACCGGTAACCGGAACTGGACCATTACTTTTTTGGAATTCAGGTCCCTGTTAAAATCCAAAAAAATATGAGAGGCACACAAAATAATAAAATAAATTAATTACGACAATCAAACAGTACCTTTCTTCTTGTTGCGTGATACTTTAATAGCGTGCCATTCTCCTCGATTAACAGGTTTGTCACCCCTGACAACGGCAACTCCTTGTCCAAGATTATAACGGAATTCGGGAATTCCATTCACAAGCGATAAGGAAATGAAATCGCTGTTAGCCGTGGCTCTTCTGTGTCCGTTGTACAAGATTAATCCATCCAAAGTTTCAGGTTTGATAGAAATTTCAAAATTAAATTGAACATAAGCGTCCGGCAAGGTTGGCAACGCAATGAAACTGTTCGAAGCTTGTGTGAAGTACGGCACAATTCCCGTGACTACTAGAATAGTGGGAATATCCATGCTGGTTTGTCCATTGCTGGCCGTGCATACATATAAACCTGCATCTGAACCCCTTATTTCGTTGATTTCGATTACCCTCTGCAAACAAATTAAATTCATTATAAAATGTATTGCACCACATCAGTACACTGTACACTTACACTGTGGATATTAACTTCTCTTGGCAAAACACCGCCAGGTTTGCTCCAGTGATAAGATACGGGTTGTTCCAGGTCTGTATTACATTCAATACGAACTGATGATCCCTGAGGTGCAGTTTTGGTTTCAATTGGAGGCTCGTCTTGAACGTTTTCATTACTTGCATCTGTAATATATGAAATGATTTCCACATAATGGTTTCTCTCAAGTAAGTTTACTCAGTAAATCATTAAAAAATTATATTCTAGTCTATGGTACAGGGTGATTCAAATTCGAGGGCGACCATGGGGTTCTCACTTATTACTGAAGATAGTGATAGAGGGTAGGTTCAAATTTGGCAAATTTGCTAAATTTTATGCTCATCAATAAAATATCTTCAACTATTTTTGAAAAAATTGAAAAAACTGGAAAAATTACTTTGTTTTTTGATATAACTTTTTTATTTATAATTTTTTTTAAATCTGTGAAAACTTTTACATGGCCACTTTTTATTTTACTTTTAATGGTGCCATCAATTGTTTGCTGTGCCGATTCCGGTTTGTTTTACAGGCACTAACTTTTTAATTTCTTATGGGCGACAAACTTGATTTTCATCTAGTTAGCTAGAACTTTTTTTTAATTTCAAAAATGTATTACATGATTATGTTATATACATAAACAACATATTCATTTGAAAAAAAGGTTTTCATTTATTTAACATATCTAATAACTAGATGAAAATCAAGTTTGTCGCCCATAAGAAATTAAAAAGTTAGTGCCTGTAAAACAAAACGGAATCGGCACAGCAAACAATTGATGGCACCATTAAAAGTAAAATAAAAAGTGGCCACGTAAAAGTTTTAACAGATTTAAAAAAAAATCGAAATTAAAAAGTTATAGCAAAAAACAAAAAGTCATTTTTTCAGTTTTTTTCAATTTTTACAAAAACAGTTGAAGATAATTCAAATCTGTTTTGATATTATTGATAAGCATAAAATTTAGCAAATTTGCCAAATTTGAACCTACCCACTATCTTCAGTAATAAGCGAGATCCCTATGGTCGCCCTCGAACTTGAATCACCCTGTATTTATGACAAACTGCTATCTAGTAACAATGGTGAATTTTGTGATTTGGAGTTTGTCCCATATAAAATTTAGAGGTGTGGGACTTACTTAATAATTGTCAATGAATTAAAACTATATTTTTCGTATATTGACATTTTATAAATATTATTTCTTAATGCATAACAGATTACTCACGAAGATTAACTGATTTTAAAACAGTAAAGAATGATCAGGTTAATTAAAGTTTAAAATAACAAAATCCAATACTTATAAATTTTAAAACATTACCAAAATGGACTACAATTAACGTTTTTTTTTTCTTTAATTATAAAAAATGCTACAGTACTTACCAACAATTTCAAGATTGTAGTCTTTATGGTAAACACTTTGACGTCCTTTGGCTTCACAGCGGTACATACCACCATTATCAGGTCTTGCTTTCATTATTCTAAGGCTGCCACCACTGGCTTGAACATTGTTAGACAGTCGGCCAGATAGTTTCGACCAGGTGGTGATTACACCCGGTTCGTTCGAGCGACAATACAAATCTACATTATCACCAATGTGTACTACAGGAGACGTCGCTTGTATATCGAGTTCTGGATTTTGAGCAACAGGTGGTCTAGCATGTGGATCTGTAATTGAACCGTGTTACAAGCTTAAAAATTGCTAATAACCTACGAAACAAAACAATTTAGCAACTCTATTTTAAAAATGAAGAGCATTTACGATTGGTTATGAATAAATAAAAATATGAAAATAATAACGAACTGTTAAAGACAAAACAATTGAAAAAATCAAATACTTTGTGATACAAATAAAAAGAAATGAACTAAAGATATATCATGCAGTTTCAAAAACAACTAAATACATATGTACAAGATATTTTAATGTTTTAATAGAATATGTACAGGTTGGCCTATTTTCGATAACCATACAGGGAGGGTATCTTGGTTATTATCAGAGATAGAAAAAAACTAAGTACGTAGTCTCGATTTCTTTTTTTAAGAGGAATTCATTGCCTCATACAGATTTTTGATATCTTTCTTAATTTTCGAAATATAGCCAAAAACCGATTTTTGGCAATTTTCAAAAATGTTAAATATCTCGCTTAAACGAAAACATAGAGAAAAACTTTATAGACATTTTTTGCATGGTTTTTTGTCTTTAATAAGATAGCAATATTTAATTTTTTTTTACTCATATAAATATCAATATATTACACCTAACTTTCTTATTTTAAATAGCAACTATAAGCAAATTATATATTTTTGACAATTGCAAAAAGTAGGCTTTCGATTTATATCAAAGCCAACTATGGTTGCCATTTAAAATAAGAAAGTTAGGTGTAATACATCAATATTTATGTAAGTAAAAAAAATTTAATATCGCCATCTTATTAAGGACAAAAAACCATGCCAAAAGTGTTATTAAAGTTTTTCTCTATCTTTTCGTTTAAGCGAGATATTTAACATTTTTGGAAACTGCCAAAAATCGGTTTTTGGCTATATTTCGAAAATTAAAAAAGATTTCAAAAATCTGTATGAGGCAATGAATTCCTCCCGAAATAAGAAATCGAGACTACGTACTTAGTTTTTTTCTATCTCTGATAATAACCGAGATACCCTCCCTGTATGGGCATCGAAAATAGACCACCCTGTACTATGATAAAAACAAATATTGTTGAAAATAAATCAGAAGTTTACATTTGAATGTAAAATAAAATACTTTTTGTATTAAAATTGGGCATTATAGAAAAATATTTGTCCATCAAAATTAACAAAAATGATTCCTTTAGTGTTATCCAAAAAAAAAAGTATAACAATTTGACTGTTTTGTGGATAGGATAGTTCCCCAAAAATCTTTTTATAAGGTACTAATGTTTTAACAATTGTGTCAAACAACAATTCAGTACAAACATTAACTTTTGACAAAAATTAAATGTTAAGTTACAAACGTTTAAAACAATTAAACTACTTAAACCATAAAAAAAGCGAACAGGACAAAACACAGTAATGTTAATTAACATATAAAGCACACCAACTGATGTAATATATTCAACAAAAACCTATTTTGTCAAATATAAAACGAGTAAGGTACTTTATGGATTTATAAAGCTCATTTAAAAACAAATGGTAAAAAACAAAAGTTGAATCATAAATCCATAAGACACAGAAACCCTATCTACAACCATGGTAGAGCCCACCACATGGGAACGGACGACACTTGAGCTATAAACAAGTAAAGCTTAATAAAACAAACCCCGTCGTCTTCGGCCACTGCAGTAATACTCATCAGTATGATCTTCACAGTCGAGCTGATGGTTACACTTGAGATGTATATCTATGCACTGACCATTATCACATCGCCACTCATTTGCGTTACACAGCGTTCCATGTGCTATTCACACATGCAATATTATAATGCAAATGGAAAAAAATTAAAATACAATAAAATTATACAATATTCAGACGTTTTACAGTCTTCTGTGCAAAAACAAAACTACAATGTAAACCAATTGTAAAAAATCATGAATTTGTAAAAGCTTTAAAAACACATCAAACGTGAAGAGGTCAATACTTACAATCGACTTGAAGATTTATATAATCACTTGAGGTACCGCCCTCGCTCTGCACTTCGCAGAAGTATCTACCCGCATCTGAAGGTTGGATATTTGTGATTTGAAGATATTCTCCGCTAACTCTGGAATTTGTGGGTAATGGTAGATGTTCTCTGAACCATCTTACAGAGGGACGTTCTTCACCCCCACGAACTTTGCAATGTAGCATGACAGTTTGGCCAATAGCTGCTGTTTGTTCTCTGTTTTCAGCTGTAACTGTAGTTCCAGGTCCACTACCGTACTCTAAAAAAAAAGCGAGGTATTGAAAATATGTCATTATTTTTCCGATATTATAGTTTAACTAAAGTAGTAGTCATAAAATACATTGCTGAATTTTTTCGTTGAATAGTTAACACCTAAGCATGCATTTTAGAGCCATTTTAGAGCATAAAAACCATTAACTCAAGATCAAATGGTCTATAACAGCGGTTCTCAACAAGTGGTACTTAAAAAAAAGTAGGTGTAATGCGAAGTATAATGTATTTGATGTTATGCTAGATTGCTCATTCGTTACAACTTCATATGTCACGGGAGAATTATTTTTGTGTATGGTGGTGGTACCATAATTTTTGAGTTTTTCTTTCAATGGTACGTGGTAATTAAAAGTTTGAGAACTGCTGGTCATAACATAAATTTAAAAAAATACTATACGTTATGCTTTATCATGCATTACGATGTGTAATATACATTAAAATAAAACAAATGCAAGAACAGAAAACAAGGTATTGTACTGGTTAATTTTAATCAAAAACAGTAACAAAACAAAAGAAGAGACCCTTTGATATATCAACAACTTTAAAAACTTTTAAATGAATTATGATGTACTTTTTCAAGTAATGTAATACATATATAGCTTTAATATTGAAAACAAAAAACCAGTCTTTTAAATAGCATTTGCTTTTCTAATTAATTTGTAAACACACTTGTACTTGTTAATTAATAAATTAATACTTAAAATTCAGTAGGCTATGAAACAAAAAAATGATAGCACCTTTTAGTTAAAATAAAATCATAAAAATGGTAAAAATCACAAACCCATCATGTCTTGGTTATACTTTTAATGTATAACTATAAATATCTCAAAAAATTTGCGAAAAAAAAAGTTAAATGACTGTCAGATTTAAGGTTTTAATTTAGTTAAACAAAATTTTACCTTGTACAAGGACTTCTGCAACGGCATCAGCTTCACCAGCAGTGTTTCTAGCTGTACACTTATAACGGCCAGCATCAGCAACTTGTATTCCACGGAAATTAAGATGTCCATCCCTGACATACACCGACTGCGGCATACCACGTCCTATTGCGTCCCAGTTTATAGTTATCGGTTGCTGTCCACTTGCAGAACATTCGATATGTGCATTGTCGCCGGGGCGTACTATCTGACGAGTTGGACTCAAGGTTATTCTAGGAGGTTCTGAAAATTTACATTTCATGTTAATTAGATAATTTAAATTTAAAATTTAATATCTTTCACAACAATTATAATACACATAAACTTTCATATAGTTTAAGAAATAAAATCAACAAGCAATCAAGCAATGTGTGTAGCTACTAACAACTAAAACATAAAATTTAATTATAAATAGTATCTTCGGCAATAAAAAAAAATTGTGACAATAATTAAAAGTTTGCTTAGATGCAAAGTCCCCTAAGTATAGTAACGAATCAGTAGTAGCCATAGTACGACTTAAAATATATACGGGGTGATTCAGTTTTATGAAATTATTGAAAATTAATATTAAGTTGGCCTTCACATAAACCTGAAAAAAACATATGGTCTTAAAATATTGGACAATCTATCTTCAAAAACACAGTGAAATATGATTGGTCCCCAGAGATTATTTTTGTTTGGAAATATTTTTAAAAAAATGCTTATATTATAAATGGTGCAATAGAATAATCTGCACACTATAGCATGAGAATGTATTTCAAATTTTGATGTATTTAAAAAATACTTTATTCAATTTGTTTTAAGTAGCTCTAGTTGCTTTTAGTCAAAATTAATTACGTAATGAATTTGATACTTTAGTTCTTTAGTTGACAATAGTATTTATAGTAGTTGCTGACAAGCTAATATTTTAAAATAATATACAGTGTGTTTCTTATGCCCAGTCCAATTGGCTAAGTTTCAAATAGAAAAGTGTAATTAATTTATAATAATATTTACAGACATATTAATGTGTACGTAAATAGTAATGTAACTACTAGTGTTCTCCCATGAAAAAAAAAAGTAATTTATAATACTGATAATAATCAAAGAAAATGCATGCGAACAAGTACTTAACACCAGTGGAAACACAGTACCTCTGGGTGCACATATGATTTCCATGGCTGAATGTAACAAATAATACAAACTTATTACAAAAAACAAAAGTCCTTTAAAAATTTTAAACAAAAAGAAAAAAAGCTTTACAATACAGGTAGTTTTTTGTAAACTATAGAGTATCTGACATCAAAAAATATGTAGATGAAATGTATTACGCACCGACAACATCTAGTCGAACAGTGGCACTGAACACGACCGCTCCTCCTGATTCCATTGCAACACAACGGTATTCGCCAGCATCAGAAGGCTGAACATTATCGATGTACAGCACTCCTTCATGTACTACAGAGTTTTGTGTTAAAGTAGAGTTATCACCGCGAATCCAAGTGAAATACAGTCGGCTACCATCTGTTAGAAAACAAAACTATGAATTAAACTGTTCGTATGATAAATCTGAGTGAAATCTACTTGCCTTCGTTTCGACATCTTAATTCAGCTCTGGTACCAACTGGAGCGGTAAATGTTTGATCAAGATGTTTAAAAGGTGGATACTCAGGTCGTGGATACGGTGTTACTTCATTAGGGCCAGCACCTGCATCTTCTCCTGCACATTTTAAATGCAAAGTTTAATATTTATTTAGTTTCAAAACGGTCATGCTTTCACTACCAACACCATTCATATACCAAAGTAATAATTTCTTTAAATGCATCTATACCAGTGTTTCCCAACCTTTTTTAAATCATGTCCCACATCAATGCCTCAAAAGATTTTAATGCCCCCCCAGCATAATAGTCAAACAAATTCCGAAAAAGGAGAATGCAAATAAATACTTTTGGTAAAAAAGAACATAGGTAAAACTGTTTTTAATCTGACTTCCTTCAGTGAATATAAATTATATATTACACTATGTACATTATTTGCTCCCCAAAATATTCCAATTGCCTAGGCCCCACATTGGGAAACACTAATCTATACGAAATAAAATTTAAATTACATACACTTTTCTGACATTCTTTTTATTAAAAAAAAGCAGGTATGTATAAATTAACGAAATTGTTATCCATTTTTATACATAACTGTGTAAGACTTTTTTTATACAATGAGTTATATGAAAATATAGAAGATCAAATAAACTTTTTGAAAGCACGACATTTTCAACTTTAATAGTTAATGCAAAATTTAATTAAAATCCTAGAAATTAGTAATATTAGGTGATTATTTATATTCAGTAATACAGGGGTAGTTCAAGAAACACAAAAAAGATTATTTTGTCCTTTTTACAATTTTTGAGATCCCCATACGAACATTTTTTGCATTATGCTATTGTATAAAATGTTCCATTGTATTTATTTAACTATTGAGATCTTAAAAACTTTAAAATTTAAAGCGTTAAATAAATAATTGAAACCAACTTAAAAACTATACATTTTTTCCCATTTAACTGACTCTGTAGTTACTGAGTTTCCAAATACAATGGAACATAGTGTGTGTATACAGTGTGTCCAAAAGTAATGGAATATGCTATATATCAAAGTAAATATCCACTTTAGGAAAAAATGTTTTAAATAAAAGTTGTTTGGTACTTAGTTTTCCACAATTAAAATAATTTAGCGTTTTTCTCAAAAAGATGCTCAAGTAAAGGTACTAAAGTTTTGCATCACTGAAAAGAGAAAATAATTCTCTATCAAATGAGTATAACATAGGGGTACCTTGTCATTTAAAAAAATTCAATTGTTTTTCATTGCGCTTTTGTTATTCGGAAAAAAATATATTTTAATTTGTCTTATGGTGAAAAACTAAGTGCCAAACAACTTTTATTCAAAACATTTTTTCCTAAAGTGGATATTTACTGAGATATATAGCATATTCCATTTCTTTTGGACACACTGTATATGAAATACACTCATTTACACACAATAGCCAAGCAAGAGACTTTGTTTAAAATAGTGACCCCACAAAAAACAGAAACCAACTGTGTGTTAAAAAGCAATCAAAAATCGGTTTGTAAATGCTGGTGACCTTACCTCGGAAAATTTGTCCAATGTGCAAAAACACTTCATTACAATAAAATTATTATTTTGTTCACTTAAATGTCAGATAAAACCGACTCACCAAATAAATTATACATAAATAGTAAGGCCCAACGATATATTATTGGAATGAATAAATAAACACAGGGCCTTTCAGAGTTAATGCAAGGCCCGGGACAAACAATGTTTATGGGGCCCTTTAAAATTAAAAACTATGAGGGAAAAATATAAAATGTTAATGGTGGTTCGATGACATATGTTGTAAAACTGTTATTGCAACCACATACATATTATGTATTTTTCTAACACACCAAGTTAAAAATTGAGGCCCCTAAAACTGTAAGGCCCGGCGCATCTGCCCCTCTTGCCCCCCTCCGATAAGGCCTGAATATACAGTTAACTGAAAACATTTAGTAATGTATATCTTGTAATAACAATTTGTTGTATTACAAATACTTATTTAAAACAATATTAGTGAAACAGTTACTACATTTCACAAACTAATGGCAACACAAATAATTTTTAAAAAAATATATTTAATGAGTCAGTTAAAAATGTACCAACAAAATATTGTGCTCAACTCACCTCCATTATCTAAGTGCCCGGTTAGTAGAAAGCATAAATGAAAAAGAAAAATATTGATTAACAATGAGCAGTGTTTTAAAAACTAAAACTAAATTGTTATTGCACCAATAAATCATTAAGTAAAATAAAATTACAATTACTGCAAATTTAATAAACATATTAATAAAATTAGACTCATTATATGTACAAAAACTAATGTTCATTTACAGTTTGAATTTTATTTACCAGTTATATCACCTCTCATATTTTGAACGACAAGTTCTATGCGTTCTTCTGACACAGCCGCGCTGTTATGGGCTTCACAAATGTAAAAGCCTTGATCATCTAATGACGCACTGGTTATTTCATACACTGCCATACCCGGATAACTAAAATGATAATAATGAATGTGTTTAACCACTAGCTATTACAACAAAAACTGCTTACTCTTGTCTACGAACGCCTACATCAGCTCGATTAGTTAAGTATTTGCTCCATTGGACTGCCGGCTGTGGAATTCCTGTAGCAGTACATTCTAGGCGAACACGTTCACCCAGGCGAACATATAATTTACTAGTAGATGGACGTACAGAAATTACTGGTGGAGTATGAACCACAAGATTTCCAATAGCTGTCGTTCTGCCTGCATCATTTTCTGCTGTACATACATATTCACCAGCTTCTGCTAAAGTTATTCTAGTGAACCTATGAAAAAACACTTACATATAAATTTTCCAATGATAAACTATAGTTTCAACAATATTGACGAATTTGTTTTTAAACAATGAATTTTCTAGGTGAGATTTACGGTATTATATCCGCGCACAAGGGGGCGCTTGACCAGCTGTAACTTTGCCCCGATATTGGATAATTTTTGTGTGAACTTTTCAAAAAATATATTTAAATGGTTAAAACAGTGGTTTCCAAACTGTGGGGTGCGAGACTATTGCAAGGGGGGCGCACACCTGTTACCAAAATATCATTATTGAATACAAACAAACAAAAAGAACTTTTTTATACAGGATATGGTATATTGCTTTGTAGCACATTAGATAATTATTATATCAGGTCAGTATTTATGAAAGTGGATTGTTACAAAAAGGGAGGGGGGCGCAATTTTTTTTATGAAAAAGGGGGGCGAAGGTACAAAAAGGTTGGGAACCACTGGGTTAAACCACCAAAACAATGAAAAATCGGTTTTTAGGACCTCCCTAGGTGTATGTAGCACCTTAAAACAACATAACTGGTAAAATTTTAAGTTACACTTACATAAAACGCACATTTTTACAATTAAAGGTAAATCTTACCTTAATTTTTTTTATAAATTGTTATTAAATGCAACATATAAATCCAATAATTTTATTCAGACCAATCCAGCCGAAATATTAAAATGTATAACAATATACACGCAACGATAATAGGCAATACGGACTCTAAAACCGTTAGAGTTAGTGTAACTACTACAAAAAATGTGAGTATTTTTTCGCCAAAAGTCATTGTCGTAAGCGATAGTTGATATTTATCTATAATTTCACTTAATATAACCAGAGTTAAATATTTCACATACACTTCGAAATTATTACAAGCAATTTGTCACATTTTGACAAATATAATGCAATAATGCATGTTGGGTATTTGATATTGTTTCAATTGTCATGGATATTGATTTAAAGGCAAATAAATAAAAACAGATTTACGGTCTACTGACACCGGCGTGGTGAAGGTGGCGATCCGGAAAGATAAGAAAATTTGCTGTCTGATATTAACTTAAAAGCAAATTAGTGACATTTGAAAATACACATATTTTTAACATTCTATAATATGTAGGATTTATTGGTGTTTTAAAAATAAGCGAGATATTTAAAGTGGTAATAATCTTTAGGTCACCCTGCATATGCACATAAAACGACCTTACAAAAATTGTCCTTTAAAATATCGTCAAAACAAACAATTGAAATAGTTCATACCTTAGTCCTCCATCTGATAGTACTTCAGTTGATGAACTAAGTGGCAATCCGTCTTGTCGAGACCAGTGCAAGTTTGGTCTAGGATATCCAGATCTCACAATACACTTCATACTGATACTGCCACCTTCTACAGAAGTTTGTGTTTGACTAGGATATATCTCAATTACTGGTACATCACGTCCTATAATACAAGTCATACCTAACTAATTCGATTCAAAATAAGCAATTCAACTTACGTTCAACATCTAACACTGAACGACCTTGAGCGAGTCCAATATTATTACTTGCAACACATGAGTAAACACCTGCATCACTAGGCTGTACATTTTGAATACGTAATATGGGGCCAATTTGCACGCTATTCGGACCTAATGACTCTCCAACTTTGGTCCATTTGATAGTGGGTGGTGGTGAACCGGTCGCATCACAACGAATTTCTACTGTGGAACTTTGCGAGATGGTTTGACGATCTGGATAAATTCTGACAACTGGATAAGCTCTATAAAAATAAAAACAAGTTATAAATATGTTCTGATTTTCGTGAACATTAGTAGTGCCAGTTTTAATGTCTTTTATATTAACTTATTTTGGATGCAGTCGCTGTTAACACTAAAATATTTTGTGATTAAAATTTCACGTAAATTTTTTTTTAACCCATTTTATATTACAATACTTATGTCAAATATTTAATTACTAAAATGGAAATATCATAATAGGGTATATTATACAGTGTGGCCAAAAGGTATGGAATATGCTATTTATCTCAGTAAATATCCACTTTAGGGAAAAATGTTTTGAATCAAAGTTGTTTGGTACTTAGTTTTGCACCATAAAACAAAATTTAATATATTTTTTTCAAATAACAGAAGCTCAATAAAAAACAAATTGAATTTTTTAAATGACAAATGAGTATAATATAGGGGTACCTTGCCATTTAAAAAAAGCAATTGTTTTTCATTGCGCTGTTGTTATTCGAAAAAATAAAGAAATAAATTTTGTCTTATGGTGATAAACTGAGTACCAAACAACTTTTATTCAAAACATTTTTCCCTAAAGTGGATATTTAGTGAGATATATAGCATATTCTATTCTATACCTTTTGGACACACTTATATACAGTGTGTACTAAATGTAACGTGACTAACAAATTGTCAGTTATAAAATATACTTACTCATTTGCATTGCTAATAACAACAGTGACATTTTCGCTTCCCGATTGTCCCGTAAAACTGGTTACAGTACATATGTAAACACCGGAATCTTCGTTTTTGGCATCATACACAGTCAAGACTCCTTCATCAACGGTCGAACTGTACGGTAAAGATTTTCCTCCGGGTCGGCTCCATGTAACGCTACGGTGTGGTCCATAAGGAGCTGCACACTCAAACGTGAATTTTTCTCCAGTTTTACCATTGAAGTACGAAGGTGATATATCTACACGTATAATGGGCCCTGGAGGTGTAACATAGTCACGCACATAAATTATAGTGCTACGAGAATCATATCCGGCAGAATTGGTAGCCGTACAACTATATTCCGCCTCATCTGATTTTTGAGCGTAAGGAATACGGAATACCCCATCAACAAATGTGTGCTGTAAAATTTAATTGTTATTTATACTTAACGGAACTGTAAATGACCAACTTACAGTTGGATTTAATTCAGCCCTATTGATACGAGTCCACTGTAGCGTGGGCTGTGGATTTCCAAGTGCTGTGCAGCGTAATTCGATTGGCTCACCTTCATTAACTTCTAGGTATTGTGGTGTTATGGTCACTTGCGGTCGAGATGGTGCATTTTCTATTCAAACAAAATCGTAACAATAAGAACATACACCACATAATTACTAAAATATGTTATTATTACCTATTATTACATTTGTAATATTTTTCAGCACAACTATGCAGCATGAAAATTAGAAAATTGTTTAATTTCAGTATTTACATTTTACACAATCCACATTATTTTAATAAAATGGACTACCTTTTTAACATTGCAATATAAACTTATTTAATACCATAAAAATAAAGTAGTAAAACAGTTTAGTTACTGAAAATGAAGAAAAGCAAAATAAAATCAGTGATTTTTAATAAAATACATTAACTTGCACACAGCGTTGAGGGCCATATTTAAGTATAGGTGCCTCACTATCTTGGAACCTTAACTTTAAATTAAATATATAATATTTATATACCAATTCTTTAAAGTTACTTAAACGTTGTTATTTTTATAGTTATTATAGCAATTTGATCTATAAAAAATGTTTTCCGGTAAAAAAATACTGTAATCAATTAACAGTGTTTATACCTGGCCGTTTTTTATATTTTTTTGTTTTAATGTAAAATCAGAACCTCATATAATATTGTGTCTCAAGTCTCCCGAAGTGTAAATATAGCCCTGACAACATGAATCACTTGTAAACTAAATTTTTTTAAATTCTTACAAAAAAAAAATCTTACCTTGAACCTGTACTACAGTGTGTTCAGTAACTACTGAATAGCCATCACTAGCTTGACAAATGTAATTTCCTGAATCCGAAATTCTCACATCAGTGATGACGAGTATACCCCTTCCATCATCAATGGCACGGTCGGATGGTAAGGCACTGCCATCTTTATTCCAATGTATCCTAACTGGAATCTATCACAGAAAATTTAATTGATTTTGTTGAAAAATGTCTCAAGCAAACAATTATAATAATAATTTTATTTATAGTATACAATAATACAGTAATTTATATTATATATATATTACTTAAACTTAAATATTGCTATAAAAATATATTTATAATAATGATTAGGTACTATAAATTATAATTACAAAATAATTTTTAACACCACAAAATACAATGGCTAAGAACTTTTCAACCCAGTAGTTCGTTCATTTTAAGACATACAGCTTAAAACTTTTAAATAAGTACATGGATTTTACACAAATCAAACTGTATTCGAGATATCCAATTTCAACAAGAAATAGTTTAAAATAAAAGTAAGCGAAAAATACTAAAAGTTGCCACATAAAATACATTTTAAATTAAATATGAGTTATTATTAAATAAAATATGTTAGTTATCTTCCTTTAAACATTTTTAGAGAATAATATAATAAAATGTTCATCAACTTTTTAGTAGTTTTAATTAAACAGTTTTCTCTATAGACATTCAAGTTGAACTTTAAAAAAATCCCAAGTAGTATAAGTTATTTGCAACAATAAACTTTAATTATAAAACATTGAATTTCATAGTTTCTCTATAAATTTTAATATTAGATGAAACTTACGTTTTCAACGGCCGATCTTGCTGAACAATTAAGTCGCACATTACCACCAGTTTCCACAATATGTATAAATGGTCCTTGAATAGAAACAATAATAGTTGGTCCAGATGGCGTAGTTGGAGGTGGGTATGGACGTTCAGTTACAGTCGGGCCAGCTAAATTACAAAAAGAAAATACAATTATTAAATACATATTACATTTTTTGTGTTACAACATCACATTGTAGGAATGTGTCATTAGTAGACGCTAACTATACATGTAACTACCTGGTTATTTTCTAAAAAATTGCAATAACACATCACAGTATTATAATATTATACATAAATAAACATTTGACATTAAACAAATGAATGTCACTATTTTGTAGTGCCATAGCTTATTTAAAAAAATGAAAGTATTGCTGATTAGCATGGTGAAATAAAACCATTTTGTCTAATTTAACCGACTTTGCACCTCTTATTATTAAAGAGATACCCCTAGTGTTCGACCTATTTGGCGCACCCTGTATACCCTGATATTTAACTCAAAGCATCGGATTTGGAAAGTCAAGTAAATAATTTGTATAAAACAATGGCATACTTTTTTAAAAACATTGAGAACTGCATAATTACTTAAAAGGAATTTTTTAACATGTACATTATGTGAATTTGAAGGAATACCATCGTGGAACGTACAACACTTGTGTGTTTTTTTTTCACCTCTGTACTGATTATAGAATTAATTAATTGTAATATCAGCAATAAAAAAATCGTCACATTTTCAAGGATAGGATTTGTAATAACCCATTAATTAACATAATACCGTTGTCATGCCTGTTGCAAATAAAATTTATATTTCTAAATAAAGGTTTAATATTGTAGTTTGCACACGAACAATAAAATATTAAACTTTATTATAGCTATCATAAACATGTCACTGGTTTCGATAAATTCAAAGTACAAAAAAATTGGTTCTCTCTTCTAATGCTACTTAAAAATCTACAGAAACGATCATCAAATTCAACTATGAAGAACTACCAAACACAAACTTCACATAGTGTATTTCATTATTGTAGCAAAAAACTTAAAAGAGTTTATTTCAGTTTATTCTGAAAAAATCCATTTAAAACAAGTGTTCTAAAACACTTCTACAATAGCTAGAGCCTCTTTTTCAAAAAAGAGGTAGTTACAAATATTTATTAAGTTTTTAATTAAAAAAAAAAAATTATTTGATTGTTCTTTAAAACAGTAACTAAATTTGGAAGTATTTTAAAATCTCACGAAAAATCTACATATTCTAATATGTTTGCCTTATAAGCAAAAAAGTCTGTTTTATTTCAACTACCTTGGAAAGCACTTAATATTTTTTCGTGAAAATTTGTTTTTCAAATTAATCTAAAAATTAGCTTTCGATGTTTGCTGATATAATATGAAACACCCTAAGTATTAAGAGCATTAAAATTTCTTTCAGTGCTTTTATACCATGCAGAAAAAACCTTTTCACAACTATTTCGATCATCCAACTGGAGCGTAAGACAGAGTATCTGTATGTAATACCATTTAAATATTATCAACAATAAATCTCACGTTGTATATCAAAAAAACCATCACCAAATAATAGACGAAACACCTGGACAACAAAGCGATTTGTATTTATGCACATCAAACCTGGATAAACCCGTGAAGTTAACATTCCCACAATATAATCATCCATATTCTTAACAATACACTGAACTATTGTTGGAGCATCACCAACTTTACTATACCATATTTTGCGAGCACCGAATTCACAACTCTGATATACATCATCGTATCGAAACACAGGTGTTCCGAGTTCTGCAATTATAATTTGGAGAGGTTCGTGGCTACGATACTTGCAAACGAACTGTATATCAGTGCCCACCGGTGCTATCACTTGTGACGGAGTCAATTCCAAACTTACGCCATCTACATATTATTTAATATTTACAAAATACAGAATTAATCGGGTTAGTATAGTGTAGTTGCAGAGTTGCAAAAGTGCATAGAAATATTTTCTTAATTGCAAAATAATGTTTATTTAAAACACTATCAATAAACTGAATTTATATTACCATTAAATGTGTTATGTTTTAATGGAATTTTATACTTGTTCATAATTTTTAAAAAGTTTAAATGTTTCACACCTTTTTATAAACCTAATCAAAATAATTCTTTCTTTTATAAAAGTCATTTTTTTAGAAAAATAACTCAGTATGTATTTTCTGCACATGATAGACATGAAAATTTAATTTGTCAGCGTGAATGCCTACTTGCAACTGTTCCAAACTAATACCAAAGCATATTTATTATTGTTAGCTAATACAATGTGTTCAAAAAGTATGGAATGTGCTATATATCTCAGTAAATATCCACTTTAGGGAAAAATGTTTTGAATAAAAATTGTTTGGTACTTAATTTTCCACCATAACACAATTTTTTTTTCCGAATAACAAAAGCGCAATGAAAAACAATTGAATTTTTTTAAATGGCAAGATACCCCTATATTATACTCATTTGATAGAGAATTGTTTTCTCTTTTCAATGATGCAAAACTTTAGTACCCTTACTTAAGCAACTTTTTGAGAAAAACGCAAAAAATACTCTCAAATTATTTTAATTGTTTAGTATTTCTAACAAAAACAACATAAGAACTAAAATTTTTTGACGAAATCCACAATAGGTGTTCAAACTGTGAACCATTTACAGCTTGGCAATGATAAACTCAGTTTTTGAAACCCGTTAATAACATTCCCAACCATTTCAGGTGTAATAGACCTCACCTCTCTAGTACAATCTTTTAAATTTACGATATTCTCCGGCCTCTTAGCACAAACTTTATTTTTAAGGTGACCCCATCATTGAAAAGAAAAAACAACTCTATCAAATGAGTATAATATAGGGGTATCTTGTCTTTAAAAAAATCCAATTGTTTTTCATTGCGCTTTTGTTGCTCGAAAAAAATATTTAAATTTTGTCTTATGGTGATAAACTAAGTACCGAACAACTTTTATTTAAAACGTTTTTCGCTAAAGTGGATATTTACTGAGATATATAGCATATTCCATACTTTTTGGACACACTGTATATTACTGAGTTGAGTTAAAAATTATAAGCTCTTTGAAGTTTAGTAAAACATTTTACCCAAATTAGATAGCGTTACTTTATTTATCTACAAAAGTGTTATCTTCTGAATACACTATATTATTTACAGATTAGTGCTAAATTGTCATAATAATTGTTTAAAGAATTATTCACACAGCAATAATAAACAATTACTTACTGTTATCTATTTCACATTTTGTTCCACTAAATCCAGCCAAGCAATTGCAAACTACCTGATCGGCACCCATATTGCAGCTTTCTTCATTGCCACTGCACGGACAACGCGCACAAGAGCCAAGTGGACCTGTACCTACGTCTTTCACATCTCTGTAGTAACCTGCTGCGCACAACTCGCAAGATGATCCTCTGTAACCCTGTAGGCACACGAAACTATAAGTTGTAGCAACACAACTTACTTAATATTAAACAGATTATCTTCAGCAAACCAATGGAAATTTTGCAAGATTAATTTCAACTCTTTTTTTTCCCAAATTAATTTTAAAAAACAAGTGAAAACACTGTATAAATGCAGTATTTTCACTTGTTTTTTAAGTAAGATTTTCAGTTTAAGAGTACAAACTGTCTGACATATTTTTGTATAGACGTCTTGTTTCATTATCTGCAATCAGGGCCTCCTAGGGTTAAAAGGGGGCCCGGGAAAGTTAAAATTTGGGGCCCTTGTACATGAAAAAATCTGTTTTTTATGAGAGCAAAAAAAAAACGTGGCCACTTTTTTGCTGTTCATTTGCAGTTGATAAAATACATATTAAACAAATAAAAATTAATTTTGGGGCCCCTCAGGCCCGGGGATGCAGCCCCTCAAGACCCCTCCTCTAGTAGGCCCTGTCTGCAATTACCTATGTCTTACTTACCATTGGACAACGGCAAATTTCAACATTTCTAGCCCTAGGCTGACCTGTGAATGTATCAACAGCTGTATCTAATATTATATCACTAATGGCCGCACTAGCTGTATCAGAAGATTGAGTTGCACGGACTAATATAGCATCGATATTTGCTAGGGCAATCAAAAGGTCTTGACGAGAAGCGACACGAGGACCTTGTCTATAATCCTGTCGATGCCAATTGTTATCTTTAGTGCTCAATTCTATTGAAACTTTCTGCAACAAATGACAAATTAAATTAATATCATTACTTCAGTATGTATTAATCTGCTTACATTATGGAGTTCGGCAGGTTGTGAAACAGGATTGGTCCAGTAAATAGTGACACCATTGCCGATAATAATGACATCTTTATCATGTGTGTATGCGGCACCACCTCGTTGAGAATAGTGTTGAGTGAATTCTAATCGGCCACCGTAGGATTTAATTTTATTTCCTGTAAAAGTACTCGGAAGTGACCAATACCAATGCTGGGAATCGCTTGGTCTGAAGAAATATTGAATTTCGTTCATTGCAACATTAAGGCTGAAATCTGTGTTTATGCTTTCACGTCGACTTCTGTAATAAAAATTACTTCTTAATATTACATTGCTATAAATTATGAATTTAAACTAATAAAACTTTCTTGTGTACAGGGTGAAATTTTAATTACTTAATTCTGACATCCATTTTTATGTACAGGGTGGCCTATTTTCGATGCCCATACAGGGAGGGTATCTCGGTTATTATCAGAGATACAAAAATACTGAGTACGTAGTCTAGATTTCTTTTTTCGAGAGGAATTCATTGCCGTAAACAGATTTTTAATGTCCCTTTTAATTTTCGAAATATAGCCAAAAAGCGATTTTTGGCAATTTTCAAAAATGTTAAATATCTCGCTTAAACGAAAAGATAGAGAAAAACTTTAATAACATTTTTTGCATGGTTTTTTGTCCTTAATAAGATAGCGATATTAATTTTTTTTACTCATATAAATATCGATATATTACACTTAACTTTCTTATTTTAAATGGCAACCATAGTTGGCTTTGACAAGAATTGAAAGTTTTTTTTTGCACTTTTCAAAAATATATAATTTGCTTATTGTTGCCATTTAAAATAAGAAAGTTAGGTGTAATATATCAATATTTATATGAGGAAAAAAATATTGATTATTGCTATCTTGTTAAGGACAAAAAACCATGCAAAAAATGTCTGTGAAGTTTTTTTCTATCTTTTCGTTTAAGCGAGATATTTAACATTTTTGAAAATTGCCGAAAATCGGTGTTTGGCTATATTTCGAAAATTAAAAAGATTTCAAAAATCTGTTCACGGCAATGAATTCCTTTTGAAAAAATAAATCGAGACTAAATACTAAGTTTTTTTCTATCTCTGATAATAACAGAGATACCTGCCCTGTATGGGTATCGAAAATAGACCACCCTGTACATAAAAATGGATGTCAAAATAAAGTAATTAAAATTTCAAATATAATACAAATAAATACAGCACTTTTTGTAGCACAATATTGGGAAACAAAATAAACAAACAGTTTTAAAACAGTATTTAAGTCTTTTAATACCATGAGAGCTTCTCTTTTATTTCATTGGGCTGGATAAACTTCAGATGTTTTAAACAAATGACTGTAAAATTGCTCCTACTTACTGATCGGTTAAAGTAAATCCGTGATTACTCTGATCTATAATTTGGCTAGGGATTTGTTCGATGTACATGTTACTTTCACTACATCTGTCGGTGACTCCTGAACAGAAACATTCCTGGCAACCTTCAACGAGTGATATATTCAAGCCAAACGTTCCCTCTCGACAACGATCACATTTGTTTCCTTCGACATTTCCCTGAAAAAGTTGTTAAGTAATTGCATGAATAAACGAAACTTTTTTTATAGGACGCTTTAAGCCGTGTTCACATAAAAAAAATCTTACTTTGCACTGACACACTCCTCCATAGCAGTCCTGTGAAATTGAACCGGCTGGATCACATTCACATGATCCGCCTCCAGACCATCTACAACTTCCTGTTGCAGCATTACCTTCATAGCCGGGCAAACATTCATCACAGTTAGGACCTGCAGTATGATCTCTGCAATTCTGTAACACAATTAATTATTAATTGCAGTTCATGAAACACAAAATTGTACCATTATTTATTCTTTTTCCAACTATTGAAAGAAATGTACTTACTACACATTCTCCTGTCTCTGCATCACATTCATTGGAATGTCCATTACAAGAGCAAGCTTCACATAATCCAAGATAGAGTCCTTCAGATCCACGAGTAAATCCAACATCGCAGTCTTCACACGAGAGTCCTCTATAACCTGCTGGACAATAACACTGTTCAACAGCTAAAGCCCTCTCTCGACCAGTGTTTCGTTCATCTGCGGTATCTAACGAGACCGAGATAAGCCTGAAATTTTTTAAAAGAATAGAATAAATTACAATTGTTTTCTATATCAAAGGTTTCCACATTTTCTTTACTAATTGTAAATGCAATAAAAATGTATATATCTTTATAAAAATAAAACATTAAAAGGTTTTTCTATACAGTGTGTCCAAAAGGTATGGAATATGCTATATATCTCAGAAATGTCCACTTTAGGGAAAAATGTTTTGAATAAAAGCTGTTTGGTACTTAGTTTATCATCATAAGACAAAAATTTTTTCTTTATTTTTTCGAATAACAAAAGCACAATGAAAAACCATTGAATTTTTTTAAAAGACAAGATGTTATACTCATTTGAAAGAGAATTTTTTTAAACCCGTTAATAGCATTCCCAACCATTTCAAGTGTAATAGACCTCATCTCTTCTCTAATATGATCTTTTAAATTTTTGATATTCTCCAGCCTCTTAGCTTAAACTTTATTTTTAACCATCATTAAAAAGAGAAAAAAATCCTCTGTCAGATGAGTATTATATAGGGGTATCTTGTTATTTAAAAAAATGCAATTGTTTTTCATTGCGCTTTTGTTATTTGAAAAAAATATTTAAATTTTGTCTTATGGTGATAAACTAAGTACCAAACAACTGTTACTTAAAACATTTTTTGCTAAAGTGGATATTTACTGAGATACATAGCATATTCCATACCTTTTGGACACACTGTATATCTACAAAATATGAATGCATATTTTTTTTTAATACTTACGCCGCTTCTCTAGTGTTGGTAGTATAGGTGGCCTTTACTTGAATAGCTTTAATGTCAGCCAATGCCATAAGCAGATGTTCTCTGTCCGCTTTTTCACCATCCGCACGTTCCCAATATTGTTCCAAAATTGGTATGGAGAAGTTCAGAATAGTATTAGGTTGAGGATAATAGTCACGATTATAATACAAGAGATTGATGTCATTATCCTAAAATAATAGAACAACAATAGTACAATCCATTACTGCAATTACTTGACAACAAAAATCATACGATTTTAGCTATTATGTTGGCAAATAATTTACGTTATTAACATAATACAAATTAACCGACTTTTTTATTTTAAAAACCAAAATATTCAGAAGGACTTTTATTGAGAGAAACGTGACTAAAATATTTAAAAGATATAACTTACTTAAATTAAGCTAACATAAAAATATTGCAAAAGTTATTCCTTTACTTTTTTTTAAATGCAGCAGAAATGAGATTTCTAAGAAAAATCCAAGGAAGAACAAAAAAAGATAGAATCCGAAATGAAACATATAGAACAATTAAAGATAAAATCAGTTGAAACAAAATACAAGAGAAAAAGTTGGGAGGGTTGGGTTACATTTATAGGATGAAAGAAGAAAGGTTAACTAGAAAGGCCTATGAAGCAAGATCATAGGGAAAAAATAAAAGAGATAGACCGAGAAAAACCTGGCAAGACCAAGTTAAAAAAGCAGCAATGGATAGAAACATCAAATGGAAGAAATAAAAAATCTAGCACAAGAGAGAAAAACATGGAAAAAAGTCTGCACAACACAACTGAACAGTCCTACACCTAATGGTAGAAGGACTCATGACTAAATAATAAAAATTCCTTTACTTTTTAAAAGCAATTTAGTATTACAAAAAATGTATGTGAAAATGTTTTGTTGAAATGAAAACATTGTTTGCGCAGCAGTCCTTCAAGTAACTTTATTTTAGCATAATCAATTAAAATAAAAAAAAAATATCAAAAAGTACTTACACTTATGAGTTTAACAACTGGTGCATTATTTCTGGAACTTTGACCTCCAGGTAATGGTACATATCTGAGCGAATATTTAAGATATCCACCATATGATGTTACTTTGTTACCAAGGTAGCGAGATGGTAATGACCAATAGTAAACATCAGGTTGCCTACTGGAGAAGTCACTGTATACGATTTCTCTAGAACGTTGATCTAACCTGATTCCGTCTTCGATAGGAGCTTCACGCGCATCATTATCTACCAGTTTGAATTCATTTCGAGAGCTTGTAAATACACTTCGTATCTAATAAAAAGTGTCATCATTAGTTAAAAAAATTACTACTGAAGTGAGGAATAAAAATAATGAAATGACCGTAACATGCTCTTAATTAATAAGGCAATAATTCAGCTAATCCTCAATTGTTCATTTTACTAAGATTCATTTGTCTATTGAAATAAATTTATAACTCATCAATACTTACTTCATCTCTATACCAGCTGGAGCTTGTACATTGTGTAGTTATTCCCATACAGAAACAGGAAATGCAACCATACTGATTACTAGCACTTAGATGGAATGAATTTGGCTTACATTGATTACAAGTTGGTCCATCAGTTTGCAGCTAAGAGAGTCAAAAATTATTTTAATAATAATAAACATTTAAAATACATTTCTATTCACATTTAAGCAAATTTTAACAACAATCATACAGGGTGATTCAAATTCGAGGGCGACCATGGGGATCTAGCTTATTACTCTAGGTAGAGGGTAGGTTTAAATTTGGCAAAGTTGCTAATTTTATGCTCATCAATAATATCAAAACAGATTTGAAATATCTTTAACTGTTTTTGAAAAAAATTGAAAAAAACAAAAAAATACTTTTCGTTTTTTGCTATAACTTTTTTGCTGTGCGGATTCCATTTTGTTTTACAGGTACTAACTTTTTAATTTCTTATGGGCGACAAACTTGATTTTCACTAGTTAGCTAGAAATTTTTTCTAATTTCAAAAATGTATTACATGATTATGTTATTTACATAAACAATGTATTTATTTGAGAAAATAAAGGTTTTCATTTATTTAACATATCTAATAAATACATGAAAATCAAGTGAATCAGAATATTGGATTATTTCCTGAACCACTTGTTTGTTATGAGTAAGCATGATAAACATGTCCTGAAAATTTCACGTCAATATCTTAAGCAGTTAAAAAATTATTCGCAAATATGTGTTTTAAAACGATACAAAACTTAAGAAATTTTGCTTTTTTGAGTTAATTTTTGAAGTTTCTTACAAACAGAACATTGTATTTTTTCCTGAACCAATATTTTGTTTTGAGTAAGCATGCTAACAATGTCCTGAAAATTTCAAGTTAATATCTTAAGCAGTTAAAAAATTATTCGCGAATATGTGTTTTAAAACGATATAAAACTTGAAAAATTTTGCTTTTTTGAGTTAATTTTTGAAGTTTCTTACAAACAGAACATTGTATTTTTTCCTTAACCAATATTTTGTTTTAAGTAAGCATGCTTAACATGTCCTGAAAATTTTAAGTCAATATCTTAAGCAGTTAAAAAATTATTCGCGAATATGTGTTTTAAAATGATATGAAACTTAAGAAATTTTGCTTTTTTGAGTTAATTTTTGAAGTTTCTTACAAACAGAACATTGTATTTTTTCCTAAATCAATATTTTGTTTTGAGTAAGCATGCTAAACATGTCCTGAAAATTTCAAGTCAATATCTTAAGCAGTTAGAAAATCATTCACGAATATGTGTTTAAAACGATATAAAACTTAAAAATTTTTGCTTTATTGAGTTAATTTTTGAAGTTTCTTACAAACAGAACATTGGATTTTTTAAATCTGTTTTGATATTATTGATGATCATAAAATTTAGCAACTTTGCCGAATTTAAACGTACCCTCTATCTTCAGTAATAAGCTAGATACCCATGGTCACCTTTGAATTTGAATCACCCTGTATATTATTGAAACAGAAACCCTTTAGCTAATAGGTTTACTTGTAGCAATGCAAATGCATTTACCATTTATCGTACGACACAACTTACTTTGCAAGCACATCTTCCACTACCATCAGGTACTGTACTTATTGATCCATCTGCATTGCATGTACCACCAGGTGTACCGGGTCTGCAAGAATCTCCTGGAATAAGGGGGTTGCCAGTCCAGCCAGCAGCACATTGCTCACAGCGTCTTCCAATGTAACCTTGAGGACACTGACAAGTTGCATCTCCATCTGTATCCAAATAACACGTTCGGCCAAATCTGAAAATTCGTTTATTTTCACACTCATTTCGGCCATTATTTTTCCTTCATTTGCCACACGCATAATGTTCCTCCAACAGACTAACATTAAGTTTTTGGATGATCATATTGCTGTTACAAAATTTTTAAACAGGGATTTAAAAAGCTAAGAACTACTTTTGTAATGAAATAACCATAACTTACTGATTGCTGGGATTGGTTAGTGGACATGGGCAGATTTCACAGGCAATGCCTCTTGCTGGATCTCCATAATGACCTGATGGGCAAGATTCTGGTTCCTTCTTATAACACTGTCCAAGCCATGGTCCAGAACGATGTCTGTCATATCCATAGTCACACGACTAAAGAATTATTGAAATATTTTTAGTACTATTTAAAATTTATATGATTAACAACGTTTTAGTCTTTAAATATTTACCTCACATGAAAGTCCTGTATATCCAACAGGACAAGAACATTCTTCAACATACACAGCCTGTCCTAGGCCGGTGTTTCGTACAGCTGCTGAATCCATCTCAATGTCTGTGAGAGAAGTATCCAAATGCCCATCAACATACTGAAGCTTAATCAGTATGTTATCAACATTTTCAAGAACCATCATAATTTCTTCACGTGTCGCTAATGATTCTGGGGCTGTTTCTGATCGTTTTACCCAGTCACCAACAAAGAATCGGACAGAGATTTGATTATCCTGACTGGCTTGAGGTGCTTGTCCAACGTGCAGTAAAGTATAACCGTTTCCCTGCAACGAGGATTTGTAAAAACAAAAAGAACAGTTTTGACCATGCACTTACTGTTATTATAACATCTGGTGCATTGGTGGTTGGTCTACCTCGACCTTCATATCTCAAGGTGTATTTAAGATAGCCCCCAAAACTCTTAAGTTGGTTGCCATGATAGTTTTCTGGCATGGAGAAATACGGTACAACATCAGGCTGCACTGGCTGACCATATGGTGCCGCTAATTCGGCATGGACACCACTACGACCCATAGGAGTGACACGTGGTTGCGCGCCAGGATAAATTGGTTCATCACGGACGTTAAGTACTCCAGAATTAGAGTCTACACGTACTCCAATGTATTTGTGTGAATCAAATGGTGGTTGCAACTAAAATACAAAAATAAGAGATAATATTTACAAAAAGTAAAACAAATACCTGGTATGTAAACAGATCGGCAGATCGACAACTGCTGGTGGCACCGAAACAGAAACATGGAAGACATTCCTGTGGATTTGATGCTTCTTCGTTGAAGTAACCGTTTGGACATACAGTGTGAGGTTTGCCAATTACCAGAATGGTATCGGGAACAGCAAATACAGAGCCACGGATATTGATAGCTTCACACGAATACGCTCCCTGGTCTTCTATCTGAACACAAGAAAGTTGAAAGTATAAATGGTGGTTAATATTAAAATACTTGAAATGTAATACTTATACAGTGTGTCCAAAAAGTATGGAATAAGCTTTATATCTCAGTAAATATCCACTTGAGGAAAAAATGTTTTGAATAAAAGTTGTTTGGTACTTAGTTTTTCACCATAAGACAAAACTAAAGTTATATTTTTTTCGAAAACAAAAGCCCAATGAAAAACAATTGAATTTTTTTAAATGATAAGATACCCCTATATTATACTCATTTGATAGTTTTCTCTTTTCAATAATGCAAAACTTTAGTACCCTCACTTAAGCAACTTTTTGAGAAAAACGCAAAAAATACTCTCAAATTATTTTGATTGTTTAGTATTTCTAATAAAAACATCATAAGAACTAAAATTTTTCGACGTAATCTACAATAAAATTCAAACTGAACCATTTACAGCTTGGCAATGAAAAACTCGGTTTTTAAACCCGTTTATAACATTCCCAACTATTTTAGGTGTAATAGGCCTCATCTCTTCTCTAATACGATCTTTTAAATGTTCAATATTCTCCGGCCTCTTAGCATAAACTTTATTTTTAAGGTGACCCCATCATTGAAAAGAGAAAAAAAATCTCTGTCAATATAATATAGGGGTATCTTGTCATTTAAAAAATTCAATTGTTTTTCATTGCGCTTTTGTTATTAGAAAAACAAAAATTTTAATTTTGTCTTATGGTAGAAAACAACTTTTATTCATAACATTTTCCCCTAAAGTGGATATTTACAGAGATATATAGCAAATTCTCTACCTTAAATCATTAGAATATTTGGATCTATTACATTTAAGAAATGTATTTAAATAATAAGCAATTTGTAATTCGAATTTTGGAACACGATTCTTCATCACAAGAATTTCAATTAATCACAAATACTTACTTGGATATTTGGACATGTTAAAGTGCCAATTCCGTTAACGCTGGTCGTTGTGCATTTATCTGGAATGTGTCCCCAGTTAAGACGCCACACAACTTCTGGTGTTGGTACACCAACAGCCGTACAGGCTATGATGAATAAATCGCCTACATTTAAGTTGACCATTGGTGGTGGAGGTTTAGAGATTACCACCGACGCTACAGAAATTGCACAAAATTTAATATCATTTAACACAACTTATTAAAACACACTTACAGCAACCGACTTCGTCGCTGCCGTCGACACAGTCACGTTCATGATCACAATGGAAACTTTTTGGAATACACTGATTACCAGAATGACAGGCAAACTGGCTGTATTGGCAAGCAGATCCTGGAGGATTAGTAGCACAGTTGGCTTCGTCAGAGCCATCTCCACAGTCGTCATCACCATCACAACGCCAAGTTTTAAGAACACATCGTTTATTGGAACATCGGAATTCGTTCGGCTCACAGCCATGGGGATCTAATAAAATTTTTAAAAAACGAGGATTTAAAAACAAAGGAATATAGGAAACAAATTTTAAAAACAACTGATAATCGAAAAGTTACATTATTCGATAATTTTAATTTAAAAAAATACTAACCATATCACTGTAAATACATTTTCAATTAAAATTAAACTACAAGTCTTGCAATATTTCAAATAACCAATTACGTACATCAAATCTGAATAAATTGCTTAAACATACAAATTAGCATAATAGGAAATACCTTTAAAAAACACTTTAATAAAATTTAACTCATAAAAAAAATTGTTAATTCGTCTTAAAAAGTAAAATGAAACAGGAAATTATTTATTTATGTACTTACTACAACGGGTTTCATCAGATCCATCACGACAGTCATACTTTCCATCACAAACTAGATGTTTTTGAATACAGTCTCCATTGGAACAAGTGGCTTCATGCAGGGCACAGGCTGTTGGTGGTCGAATAGCCGGAGGTGTAACTGTTTAACAAAAATAATGTGAATTTTATTATCTTCAACTTGCAAATTACAATTATGAAGTAAAGTCGCAAATTGTAACTTACCATTAATATAATTGTAAGCACAACAGAATAAATAATTATGTAAATGTGTTATTTAAAATACTTTATTAGCACTGATGTACCTGTTCCATGATATTCTGTGTCAATAGGTGGCAAAACACCAAATTTTACTAACGTTGATTGAAAATCAGTTTTAGTAGCCGTTCGACTCCGAGCTGCATGCACATATGTATATTAGTACCATGAGAAATAATTGACCTTAGTCGATTAGAAAACTAAGCTTTAAGACATCCAAATAAAATGAGAAAATTAAATTATTACTTCAATATTCAATATTTCAAATAATCAATATTTTTCTTGAACACATTAGGTGTGCAATTTAATTTTTTACATGTTGAAACATTTTACTACCAATAAAAATTAAAGTTAGATGAAACATTAAATTTTACAGGGTGGCCTATTTTTGATGCCCATACAAGGAGGGTAGTATCTCAGTTATTATCAGAGATAGAAAAAAACTAAGCACATAGTGTCGATTTCTTTTTTCAAGAGGAATTCATAGCTGTAAACAGATTTTTGATATCTTTTTTAATTTTCGAAATATAGCCTAAAACCGATTTTTGGCAAGTTTCAAAAATGTTAAATATCTCGCTTAAACAAAAAGATAGAGAAAAACTTTAAAGACATTTTTTGCATGGTTTTTTGTCCTTAATAAGATGGCGATATTCATTTTTTTTTACTCATACAAATATGGTAAATTAATACCCTGTATGGGCATCGAAAATAGGCCACCCTGTACATTCTATGTAAGTAGCAATTTTGTTTTACATACATGTCTCAACCGAAAGGGTGACGCGAACTTGCGATCCAGGTGTATTGGGAGGATATCCTATTGCCACACAGACATATTCGCCGCTGTGTTCTAGCTGAATGTTAGGAATTTCCAACCTTCCGTTATGATCTTGCGAATTGGGAGGTAGGGGTAAACCGTTCCCTCTCATCCAGTGAACTCTTGCACGATGCACACCTTCATCTCGGCATTGGAACACAACCTCTCGACCTACACATACAACAATAAGTTACTAAACAATAAAGGCTTTTTGTTCGTTCCACATCAGTACATTATAATACACAAGGTTGGTTAGGTTTTCAGTATTTGTAGTAGCTGTTAAATCACACCCCAGTAGATGACAAAAATGGGTAATGGCAATTAATAAATGGATGATTGTTTCATAAATATATATAGATTAATTTTAAATATGCATTTAGTACTTTAGTCAATTACGTAACAGTCTAAAGTTGCAAATTTTGTTATGTACACAAATAATATTAAATATGAATATAAACCAAATAATTCTATTTTAATTTTTTACAAATTCAGGTAGGGTTGAAATGAAATTGATTAGGAACTGAATTTTAAAACAGGTTTTAAAATTTAAAGGCAATTTTGAAATATATTTTTTTTAAATGTAGAATAACAATTTGATAGTTTTTGTTCCTAAAACATTTAATTTTGTCAAACAATCACTTATTGATACCTTAAGTTTTCATCCTTTACAAATATTGCACTTCTTAGTCGACACACCTACAAATATTGCTGAAATTTATGTTTAAAAAAACATTAAATATAACCTGAACGAATCTGTTTATCTTCAAACAAAACAAGTACCTACTTTTTGTTTGTTAAGGAATCATTTGCAAAAACGTATGCAGCTCTTATTAAACATGGCAATTATTTACATTTATGTACACAGATGCAACAAAATGTTAATTTTAAATTGTAATGAAAAAATGCTTATCAACAATAAATATTTAAATAAAATAATTTGCTAAAATGCATGTTTGGTTCTAATTTTATTTTGACGACTTTTTGGAGGTGTCATTTACATGCCCTATAAAATTATTACCCAACTATCTAGTTTAATAACTTTAGAAATATTTTGGTAAACAAATAAATAAACAATTAATCTTTTAAAATATACTTTTGCATAACATAAAATGTCCAATTCCGTTATTAAAGAAAAAGTGAACTAGCCTTAGGCAGGTTGTAAATATTTATTGAAATTGCGTCAATCTGATTAAAGAGTGTCCATATTTTATACAATCCAATGAAATTCCATCAACTTGAGTGTATGTGAAATAAAAAATTAACAGTAAACTTTTTTGTTCTTAAAAAATATGACCATCGAGGTTGGGTAAATCTATATCATTGTAAAATTCCCTCTGTAGTATGTATGCATTACTAAACAACACCAAAAAATTGTTTTCATTTTGTCTATACAATTTAAAATATCAACAAAATGTACAAATACAACAACTAATGAGGAACAATTAAAGAAATAATAGAAATTAAGATTAATTAATAATAACATTTAGCCACTGCAAATTCTATTTACATTAATAACTATACACATTAACCTTTTGGAACACATAGCATAACTAAACTTTTAAATTTTGCATGTTAGATACATAAGTACCTTTCATTTTTATAATAAACATAGAGTATTTGACTAAATGTAATGTGCTATAAATTCTTTCAATAATCGTTTTTATTGTGATGCCATCCCCAAAAGGTTAATATATTTAAATCATGTACAGTAATAGGAGCAAACAAATACACAAGCAAACCAATCCATAACCAAGACCTGAAAGAAAAAGGCGATAGGGGGGCAAACACGACAATTTAAGAAGATTGATATTAACATTGGGTCGAGATACTTCTTTTGTAACATGGTTTGAAGTACTAATTATATACAAGACAGATAAATTGTACCATTTGATTAGGAATAAATAGTAAAAAATTGAAAAAACTCAATGTTTGATAAATGCTTTAATTATTTAAGTGGTTCATAAAAAAAAAATATATATGGTTTACTTGAAGAATTTACTTACTTTATTTTTGAAAAGAATATCTTCTTTAAGTATATTTTCAAAACTTTAGCCTTTTTATCAGTGGATTTCTTATTTATTTAAGAAATTTACTGAAGAACAGATGGGAGTCCTCAGTCTAGTTAGTAATATATTATTTACGAAGAGATACTAATCAATAAGTAAATGATTTTTTCAATAAACTTATATACACATGTTTAAATTACATATTTGTTTTAATGTTGCAAGTACAATTTATCCTCAATTATGCAAAGAGTGAAGTTGTGCATGATATGAAAGTCAGTTTCCTAAAGGGTGACATCTTACTCACCAAGTTTATAAACGCCTGCTCCCACAATACATAGACAAATAAATAGAATTAGTAACATCGACACGACAAATTACTGGACTTTATACCAGGAAATACAACACTAAAGGCTATTTACATGATTGAATTTCATTTATTAACACAAATAATAACCAAATGATCTACCAGTTTTTGCAAAATATTATGTTTCACAAATAACATTGTATAGCATAATAAAACTTAAGTCATTTCAAATTTCGGGGATAAAACAAAAACGATTTTGACTGACACGAAACCTATACCAATGAAATTTACAAAAACAATATGATATCCCAGCTTCATAATTTTTAAGCACTACTATGGTTCTGCGTCTCCATTATACAGACTTTAATTAATTTATTTTTATATGTGGATGAACTGTTGGAGTGAAAATACTGGTGGATAAGGACTAACAGATGAACCTTATGATGCCTATACACAAGCCAATGGCAAATGGCAAATTTGAAGCAGTACATTTTTCATATTTCATTCATTCATTCTTGTTGACTTGACATTTTTAAAATTGGGCCAAAAATAATTTAAGTTGCAAGATACAGAGGTTCTATTGTAAAAATTTTAGTTTTTTTCCCTTAAAATAATTCAAATTATAACGAATTTTAAAATACACTGTGTCCCAGACTCGACATGGGTATCTTCAGTGGTGGACTGGGGGTCTAACAATATTGGTTGCAAGAAGACAAAGGGGGCCATACAGTAACAATATTGGAACTTCTATTACATTTTCAAGTTACTGAAAGGCATCAACATTTCTTAGATATTGTCTGATGTTTGAGGGGGTCCACTATCCATCGGGCAAGCTGGCACTCTGGCCAGTCCACCACTGGGTTCCTACTTATCATAAGAGCTACGAAGTTGGTTGAATTAAGGCAAAGTTGGGTTATTTGGTGCTGAATTCAAATAATTCAGAATCTAATTAGAGGAGTGTATTAGGAATATAAATATGCTTTAAGAAAGTGTTTTTAGTTTTCCGATATTTCTAAAACTAAAGGAAATAACCCAAAACCACAGTTTTATCTGATATAGATATTTTTTCTAATTTGAATTCAGCACAAAAAAACTTTACCCTAAGTTGACCAACTTGGATGCTCTTAATTTAACCTAGGTCCCCATATTTAGTCTCAAATTTGTACAGAGATTTCAATTAATCAGGCATTTTATATAAATTATATCATTACATTACTTTTGCTTCTAGGATATTTCTAATTTATTGATATATTTTTCTGTGATTTTAAAAATGTCTAGCAATTTAAAGGTGTTCACCCAAAATAAAAAAAACATTGCTTCTACCAAAACAAATTCTCACTACATACTGGTAATAACTATTTCATAATTAACTTAATATTAACACAAAACTTTAACAAAATATATTCGGCTTTATAAATTCCTGTTTTAAAAATTAAAAATAATTTAGAAAACTGATACTTACTTTCTTTGATAGTCTGTTCGTTTGGATATGTCTTCAAATTCAAACCATCACCACCTAAATCAATAAAATCGGCATTAACATTATGTAATCAACAATCACTTTATAATCAAGCAAAAAAAGAAAAATTCTGGGGTTCTAGAATAACTGCCAATAAAAAACGATGGACTTTTACACATCAAGTTGAATCAACCAACTCCCTTTAAAGATTATCAAAGTTAAAAAGTAACCCAATGGAACATTACAATAATCTCTGTTATTTTATGATATTGATAATACTCTGGTACTCTAGAACTGGCCGAATTTTTGTAATTCTACAACTGAAGGCTACTGTTAGATATCAAACACTTAGTACATAGGCACCTTTAGTCAAACTTAAGCCAGTATCAATCATGGAGAGGGAATAACCAAGCCAAGGTTATAAAAACATTGGTGTTCAACAAAAGGAATCGTATTATATAATACAAAATCTATTTGTAGATGTTATTGTCAAAAAAAAATCAAGTAAATTAGTTTGACTCAAAATATTTAAATATTCATGGATGAAATGTTTCACACATACATTGATTACAATATATTAGGTGCCTATGTATTAATATTATTACTGGTTGCAGAGTAGTACAAAATAAACCAATTAGACTACATTATTGAGTTTTTCGCTATTCCTATGCTGACCTATGTTAATCTACAATTTGTAAATATAGCCTATAAAGTCAGTTATATAGAACTGTTAATAAATTTTACGGTTTAATCAAATAGGGGGATGAAGGAGTTTCGATAATAATATAAGTGGTACGTGAGATCTTGCCTATATTGTAAAAAAAGTTACGGGTTAAACGAAAAAACGTTATTTAGAATTGTGTACTCCCAATTCCTTCAACCAATGCAATTGCTCTTGTTACGAAAATTAATATGTTAGGTATTTATAATTTAACAGTCAGCCGCATTCCTATGAACGTGACTGACTGATTTAATAGGGGATTACTTAGTCCGTGTACATATTCTGGACAATCAAGTTCATCGCTAATATCATGTGGACAATCGACTTTGCCATTACAGCGTAATTCTTCTCTTATACAAGGTCCATTTTCACAACGGAAATAGCCAGGTTTGCAAGGTCGCCAATCATTAGCCACAGCTGTGATGGTATTAAATATCACAGTTCAATCCATATACAAACATTTAATATGTAAATAATAGCAGAACACATGTAAAACCACTAAGATAATATAGAAACTATTAACAGTTTTTTCAAATGATTTAAGTGATACGCCCAGCACCAGTGGCGTAGGAAAGTGGGGGGTCAGATCCCCCCATAGGATCTCAATAAGTCGTTATAGAGCTGGAAAACTGTAAATTTTGTGCTAAAAAAAAGGTCTTCGGCTCTTTTTACCGTTTATTAACCCCCCCATGATGAAGGATCTCAATAAGTAGTTATAGAGCTGGAAAACTGTAAATTTTGTGCTAAAAAATAGGTCCTCAGCTCTTTTTACGTTTATTAACCCCCCTCCATGGAACCATCCTGCCTACGCCACTGCCCAGCACAGTAAATAAATATAGAAACATCATTTGAAATAATGGTTCTAGATGTTTGTTTTTCTATATTGTGGGAAGAATCGAAAGTGTCTTAATATGTAAAAGTAGAAGTTAGTTTTTTCCATCAGGTCAGTTTACAATAATGAACTTAAAAATGTATAAAACTTTTTTATGTGTTCTGCTATATATGAAATATAAAAAGAAAATAAGTGATAACTTACTGCAGTTGATTTCATCAGATCCATCACTACAGTCATACCGTCCATCGCAAAAACCTGATTGTGGATAGCATTGGTAACCAGATGAGCATGGTAACTGACCTCGGGGACAAGAAATTGGGTATGGCTGTGTAGGTCTAGGTGTTGTTTCTGGTGCAGTCGTTGGTCGTTCAGTTCCACAGTTAACTTCGTCAGAGTTATCACCACAGTCATTACGACCATTGCATCTTTCATAACTGCGTATACAATAACCACTTTGACACTGAAATTCGTCTGCTCGACAACCTAAAGAACAAACAATGTTAGTAAACTTCAGTGAAATAAAATTTGAACTGCTATAAAAAAATATCTATGTACGCAAGTTTTTCATATTATACTACTAAAATTTAATTATGGACTTTTTCAAATCAATCAAAATTAATTACCGCACAAGAAATAATGAAAATGATCTACCAAATTATTCCAAATATGTTAAGTTTCAATTTAACATCATTTAAACATATGCCATGCATATTATTCAAGTGTATTATATTTTTCTTAATGCCTTTTAGTGGCTTCATAATTCGGCATATTTTTTTGCAAATAAATATTGAAAATCTGTCACCCTAACAAAAAAATTACAAAACCTATAAAAACAAGTACAAGTCATTTACTGAAAAAGTATGTCCCTATGTTTAATAAACTGCAGTTGACCTAGCATTTGTTTTTATGTACATTTCTAATAATTACTCAATAATTCTTGGATAAATAAAGCAGTAATAATAATATTCTGAAGAAAAAAATTAAGTATAGCTAGTAAATATTATTCTGAAAGAGTCCATAATTTCGCTATTTCCAAGTCTACAATACCATATATAAATTTATAACCTGAATATATTACATTATTTGAAATGCAGAAGACATCCATGCAAAAATCAACGAAAGGTTGTTTAATAACATAATTTAACTTACAAGTTCCTGACAAAAATTTATTCTACTAAAATTCTCTATGAACTTTATAAATTGTCATGCAAATGGACAATAATTGTATCTAAAAATTAATTGCAAATAAATGCGACTTACATGTTTTCAATTTTACACTTTCAACAATATTTAAAAATTACTATCACCTCGAAACTATGTCTAAGTACTACCAACATACGTTCCCTTAATTAATTAACTACATTTGCCACTATTTAGGAGCATAAAGTAAAATGAAAACGTTTGTACACAAATTTATAACTAAAACTGCTTCCTGCAACACAATGTTTCATTAAAAATATTAACTATTTACAGTTCTACGAATCCTAATGCTTACTATTCTAAAACGACATGTAAACAAAAACACCTAAACTTTCCACAGTTATACACGAACATAGTTCTAACCGAAGCAGTTTTGTTCATCTGAAAAATCTCGGCAGTCGTAGTAATTGTCGCAACGTAATGCTGTAGCTATACAGGCACCGTCAGCGCACTGGAACCAGTCAGGATCGGCACATATTCCTGGCCAAAGGGCCAGAACATACATTGCATTGTTATATAAATGTCAATATATTACTACATCAAAAATTAATAAACAATACTAATCTACAGTGGAATGAAATTAATATTCTGATGAATGAAAAAAGTGTCCACTCAGGCGATAGAGGTACTTCAAAAACTATAGTGACGCATAATAATAGCTGAAGCAGTTTCGCATATAACAATAAAAACTTTGCGTTTAACTATGGCTAACTTCATTCATAATCCGCTCAGCTACTTGCTTCGCTACTTATATGGCCGTCCTGATTCCAAATTTTTCATTGTTGTAAGTAGTCAGAATCACTTGGCAAATAGTACGTCAGGTGGCGCCCTCAGTGATGTATTTTAAAAGTCATTTATGTTCAAAAATGTCATGTTATTACTAAAAATAATAGTTAAACTAATATTTTATGAATAGTTGTAACAATTATTCTTCATGATTTAATTCGCAATTGTCACTGAGTTTGGGAAATGTATAAATATTTTTTAGCAAAGCAACAAACCCATCAAAAAGTTGCGAGATTGGTAAAGCACATATTTACCTCATGAAATCTCCCATATGTGAAGTTGATTGCTGTTGGTTATTTTTACAGGTAGAAGAAATTTGTGACTATCAATTTAAAAAATATAGTTATTGATATACTCTATAGGGAGCGCCAGTTGACGTACTTTTCGACGTTTAACTGGGAACGACGTTTATGGTATAAGAAGCGAAGCAAGTAGCTGAGCGGATTATGAATAAAGTTGAACATAAATAATACAATAAATATATTATTGAAAAAATTGCTACTGAAATAATACAGTTCAATCTGAATTTTTCCATCAAAATTGTAAAAAACTCTTTACTCATCCCTATAATTATGATGATAATGTAATAATATAATTAGTTTTTAATTTGACAAACACAAAAGCTTTAAATACATTCGAACATTTTTAACATTTGAAAAAATATAGCAAAATCATAAAGCTCGTCAAAGAAACTTATTCTGCTTTACTGTAACACGATTTATTTCTAAAAACTCACCACAGTCACTTTCATCTGAGCCGTCTCGACAATCAGATTTGCCATCGCACTTAAAATATCCAGGAATACAGGACCCATCTCTGCAAGTGAGTTCGTTCGAAGCACAAGTTGCAGGAACAACTCCACAGTCGTGTTCATCAAGTCCATCGTCACAGTCTCTACGGTTATCACACTTACGAGACTCGGGTATGCACTTATTACCATCACATAAAAATTCTCCTGCAGGGCATCTTGATGCTACAGAAAAGAAACGATTCAGTTTTAAAAATTAATAATAAACACAATAACTTTCCATGGTACATAAAAATGTTAAAAAAATACGTAAATCGTATAACAAAACAAAAATTAATATTAATTGTAAGTTGTTAGGCTCAGTCAATCTTTTAAATTATTGTTTTCCTTATTTTAACATCAAAATGGTCTTAAATACAACTACATAGCATAGCTTTCCATCTTTTAAATAAGTTTTTAGTTATTTGTTCTAGTTACTAGATGGCGCTACTCATATATTAGTCTAACACAAGTTACTTTATACAAAACAATTTCTTGTTAAGTCTTCATGAAACAATTTAAAACTTAACGATGATAAATAATTTAAGACACAATCTAAACAAAAAAAAGCATTTCAGAAACACTGCTACTACTTAAATATTAAACCAGTGCAAGTACACAATAACAATCAAAACTGACACAATGGAGACACTTACGACATCCAACTTCATCTGACCCATCAGAACAATCCTCAAACGTGTCACAACGATATTCTTCAGAGATACACGATTTATCACCACATTGAAATTCACCAGGCGGGCAAGCTGTGTCAAAGCATAAAGTGTAAACAAAAAAAGCAGAAGCAACAAAATAGGTATTCAACAATGCAATAAAGCTAACTAAAACACATAACACATTGTGTATTTGTTGTTTTATTTTAGACAATATTGTTACCTCAAAATTTCCTCTTTATTATAAAGTAAGTCGGAGTTAAACAACTTGAGATTGTTTATCACGTTAATATACTCACCTGCTAAACCAATATTATAATAATGTAAATATGGACTACTATTCAATCTTATGAACTAAGTTAATTATTACTATTGGTTTTGGTGTTAGCTTTGCTAAATTAACCAAATCTCTATCTCTTGTATTAAGTAAGATTTCCATAGTGGTAGAAATTCAGTATTAAAGTGTGTTAAACTCTTAAATCCCTTAAAATCATAATTTACTACAAACTGCTGGTTTAAAATTATCGAAATTAAATTAACCGAAAATTTGTTTCAGTAATTTACAAAAATACCCAAAATAAATCGTAAAGAATTAATTTTTTTAGGGCATTTGGATAATTTTTTTAGGAGAATTTTTAAAGAGTATCGATTTAGAAAACAGAATTTTTAATAACTTAACCAATAGTTTAAGGGTTTGGCTAAAATTTAAGCCAAATATTACGATAAACACAAAGGTATAAGAAAAATAAGTAATTCTGTATTGTTAAGTACCACTCTGTTTACATAAAATGTATATTTGGGGTATATTTAATAACTTTTGATAATAAAATATCAAAAAAACTGTTTTAACACCCTGTTAAACTTGATGCTTGAGGATTCTATTTAAGATGCCTTACTCCAGGTCCTGCCTGGGTTTATCAAGTTTGATCATTTTTAATAAATAACACTTTTAACATGCCCACATAAACTGTAGTGTTTTGTAACATTTAACTTAATTACAAAAACTATGGTAATACGAATAAATCACTTCTACTGACAATAAATTAGTCTACAGTATACTATAAACTACAATTTACTGTAACTATTGTTAAGCACACATATCAGAAAAATCCAATTTATTTTAAATTGAATTACCAGAACAATAAAAATAGCAGTCATCATTTATAAAAGTTATGTTAAGACATTCACGCAAGATAAAACTCTATTAAGTAAGTATAGAAACACATTCACTGTTAGCTAAAAACCAATTCTACGATATTTTAAAAATTATTCAAAAACAATGGAGAACAACAAGAAAGAAGACAAATGTTCATGCCACTACAGACAGAATAAACTACTGGAAATGTTAGTAATACAACAGAGAAGAAGTGGAAAATCATAGAAGAACGTGAAAAAAAAAACACGTACAAATCGAATGTGGGGTAGTGGTTAATCCTGGACAGTTTTCTTCATCTGACTGATCTAAGCAATCCACATAGCCATCACAACGGCGTCTCACATCCAAACATACACCGTTCCGACAACGGAAATCATTTCCAGGACAATGTTCAACTAAAGATGGTTAACATATATAGCAACATAAATTTAAACACTACAACTCAACAGCTTAACAAGAATGTTAAAAAATAGCGTGAAAATTTGACCACATAAATAGTACTATACTATAAGAATTGATTTTTAATTTAAAGCAATATATTTTAGAATATTTTGTGGCATAAACCAATGACTTAAAATTAATGGGTTCACAAAAAAGCAAGTTATGATTTATCGAAAAATGTTGATCATGGATTCTGGTTTTATAGCTTACCACATGTTCAGCTATATAAAAGCTGGCTTTTAAATGAATAGAGTTATTCTCAACTAAATGATCCAATTGATAAAGATGTATCTTTTTGGCTTGACACAAAATTATTTTTCACAAGAAGCATACATTTATTTAATAAAAACGTACTGTTAAAATTATAAGCAATCTACTTAAGGGTTATAAAAAATAAAACTAAAAACATTTATGTAGGTAACTCAAAAACTAAACAGACAAAGCACAAGAAGCACATACCACAGTTTTGTTCGTCTGAGCCATCTGAACAGTCAGGTCTAGAATCACAACGACGATTTTCATCGATACATTCGCCGTTTGCACAGGCATATTGCCCAGGTGAACAATAGGGACAGTTTCGCTCGTCAGAACCATCAGGACAATCAAATATATTGTCACACTTACTGCCTTGAACACATTTTCCATCTTCACATTGTACTTGACCATCAGCGCATGATTCTAAAGTGATTTATAATCAATGTAATGATAATTTCGCCGATGGTTTTATGTTTTACTTTCACATTTTGACAAACATTTCAGCATGTGAAATTATCACATGGCAAAATAATAGTTATAGCTCTATTACATGTAACTTTTTACCAATTTAACCAAGTCTCTGTCTTTTATATTAAACAAGATTCCTATGTTTGCCTGAATGAATAGTGCACCCTGTACAGGGTGGTCCAAATTCGATGGGATTACACGAGTATCTCACTTAATAGTCAAGATAGAGAGACGGTTAAGTTACCAAAAATGTGTAGTTTTTTGAGACCAACTCAGAACAGTTCATAAATATATCCTATCGTTTCCGGTTTTTCTTGATTTTTGTTTTCACAGCCTACTTTTTGTTGTTTATCTTTAAAAAAATTAAAAAACCTTTGTAACTTGCATAATATTGACAATAAATCCATTAACCCTTATATATTTGGAATGGGGAAAAAATAAGGAAGTTAAATAGGTCAAAGCCAACTATAGCTTCCATTAAAAAAAAAGGAAGTTTGTGTCATAACTTTTTAACGGCGAGCATAAAAACTTTCTTTTAGTACTATCAAAACCTATGTAAAGATATCTTAAAATAATATTCATAAACTTTTCCGATATTTACTACAATAAGAGAGATATGACCCATTATTAATATAACGAAAAAAAATAGTTTTTTCCTAACAACTCAAAAACCGGAAATGATAGTATATTTTTGAAAACGGTTCTGAGTTTGTCTCCAAAAACTGCACATTTTTGGTAATTTAACCGTTTCTCAATCTTGACTATTAAGCGAGATACCCATGTAATCCGATCGAATTTGGACCACCCTGTATTTGGTAAAAGAATTATAATATTTTTCATATATATTTTACAAATAAATCTCAATGTTGTGGATATTAGCAAATATTTTTAAGTAGTAATTTACTTATTTATCAGCTAATTTAATTTAAGATAAAAATCTTTGAAAGATCACTTTAAATTAAATAAAAAAGTAATGATTGCAAGATATTTGTAAATATGTATCGATTAAATTAATTTTTTTTTAATTCAGTGTAACAAATTTAGATATAATGTTTGTATATGAAAGTAACACATAAGACAATTGTGCAACAGATATAATAAACATAGCTGTATATTTAAGCTTTGCAGTAAATGTACATTTATATACATTTCCTAACACCATTAATAGAGCAACAATTAAGTTTCTAAAAAATCTATTAGATCAAGCTATCTACGGTTAAATATTTTACAACTGAATATACATGGTCAATGAGGAAGTTGTACCCACCATCACAGTCATATTCGTCCGACCTGTCGGGACAATCAACAACACCATCACAGCGATAAGAAGCACTGATACAAGTGCCATCAGAACATCGATATTCGTTTACATTGCAAGATGACTCTGTCACATGAAAAGCAAGCAAAAAGCAAAATATACATAAAATTAAGAAATGGAAATGATTCAAGTACTTAAAGATATGTTTTAATATGTGTAAAAAGTGATTAATAAAATGCAGATTATTGAAATTATTATTAATGCATGTCAGTGCTTCGCGCAGAACACTTATCTGTTATGTATTATTCACAAATATCTTCGCACATGGTACTGATACATAAGTTTTCATTTCTGAGTAAAAGTAAAGTTCATTGTTTTTGTGTTTTTATGTGCTAGTGGAATCGGAATTTTGAAAAAAAATTGAAATGAAAACATACCGGTAGGTTCAGGACAACCATCTTCATCGTTACCACTCGGACAATCTCTAATGCCATTACATCTTTTGTATCCCATGATACAAAATCCTGCGGCACACAGAAATTCGTTTTCTTGGCATGATTGTTCGGGGGCACCTAACAATGCTGATGTGATTATATGACCACATACTAGTTTGAATTTCATGCCATTAATGTGCTACACGATATTAAATATTTATGATATAAACCATCAATCATAAAGATATCTATGTTTACCAAAACCCCAAACCATAAAACTTTTAAAACACGATCAAACTTGTACTTTGTACCATGCCGTTTGTGTTAGTACTTAAGTCTATGTTTATTGACGAATACAAAGCAAATAGTTTTCACTATGCAGCCATAGAAAAAATATAGCTTTGTACAAGAATTATTATGATGAATAACAAAGACAGTCCAAGTTAAATAAATACTATAAGTTTTTCCCAAATATACGGAGTGCAGAAATAAAAAATGAATTAAAAACTTAAATTTTTGTGATCATATTTGCCCTAATCAGTTTACACAAAAGTGTAAAAAACAAAAGTTATGTTGAGCCAAAAACTTAAACTCATAACACACCTTTTTAATTTGGTTAATGTTTAGAGTTTCACTTTAAAACTATACCTGTTTATGCTAATTCCGAATAATATATGGTAACTGCAAAACAGTAAGAGTAAACTTTTTAGCAGAAATGGATGATATAGCAAAAACTTTTTTATATATCCATATTAAAAGTAATTTACTATATCGAGAGTTTCACTAATTTCATCTGAATTTTTAATTTGGAAATCTTAAGTTTACACAGTGTAATCATTGCTTTTAAATAATTTGCATACAAACTTAAAAAGTTTGGGTCACAAAGGTTTTTTACATTTTAAATTAGTATTTTGTACCATATCACAGAGATTTTTAACAAAATTAATTTAAAAAAAAGTTTCCTGAATCTTATCTTTGTAGTTTTGGATTTAAATAAATATTTTGTACATAATTTACGGTTTTTGCTATAAAATATTTCTAAAATTAAAATTTTGTTTAGTGATTTTTTTCAATTTTCATGTCTGCACTTGATTTATACGACTGGATAACACTTATCTTGCTGCAACAACACAAAAGAAACATAGACCCAAATTAGTTTTGCATTACTATCAAAACACAAATGTAAAAGTATATACAAATCTGCATATTTTGTATTTTAAATGGTAGAAGGATACAGTAGCAGAAATAAGCATCAAGTATTCAATTACTTGATGTATTAAAAGAACCCATGTCAGATTTTAAAAACTATAATATAATAAAAAATTAGTTATAGAATATTCTTTTAGTGCAACGATTTGTAATTGTAAGAGCGAGTATAAAAATATTTCGTCCCTTCGTGAGTACTAAACATATTAACATAAAATTGTATTACATTTACAGATACAACACAGTAATAGAATTTTTTATGTAAATGTTTAATTTTCAACTGTGAGTATGAAGCTGTAAATTTTTAAATAATATTTGCCATTATATTGAACACTTCTGTAAAAGGTTTAAATAATGAATACATTTCAGTGCATCTAATTAAATTTATGACTTAACACCTACGGCCAAACATCATCTTGTAGTTAAAAAAAATCTAAATTATTTACAATGAACCTTGCGACAGATTATATTTACACTTTTTACATTTTTTTGTTGTAAAATTTGGTCTATGTTACCTTGATCTGTTTTCTTGCTAAATGCAGCAGCATAACATTCACTTTCATCTGAATTGTCTTCGCAATCCCTTATTCCATTACATAACTTGTTTTGGCCAATACATTTGCTGCCATCAAGACAAAGCCACGTGTTTGGAATGCAATTCAACTTCTTAAAACCTACATTTCCCAAGTGCAATAAAATAAACATGCAAATGCTCATATGATTTTCATTCACACTTAACTTTTAATAATAAAAAGAAAAATCTATTTTTAGGTAATGATAAAAGTATAAGAATTTGCAAGTATGAATACAAAAAAGTAATTTCAAATTAAACAAAATTAAAGAAGAGGACAGCAAGTTTAATATGACCAAGGCACAGAACAAAAGAAAAAGAATTTGTGCTAAGAAAGATTTAAAATAATGAAGTCAAAATATGGTTTGAATTTTGACTACTGATTAATTACTTTCAATTTTGTAAATGGTATGATTTCTAAGGTACTGTGATATACGTAATGTTTTCTTGCAATAGGGTGACCAGATATTTTATTTTTGTATTCCGTATATTAAGTTTATCATTTATTTGGTATAATTTATATAAATTATACAGATGTTTTGTATTACATAAAACAGATTAATTTCTGGACATTAGTTCTAGTTTATTGTAGATTAATTTATAATTATTTAGATTGTATATTTCACTCAGGTTTTGATGTAATTAATAAGAAATCTTTATTTAGCTTTTAGCTAATTTTACATCACAATATTAATCCTGCTTATATTTCAACAAAATATTGTATCGATTATCTTCTTTTAACATAAGTTTATAAACAAAGTTATAAAAATTACAAATCGGATAATTTTATTACCAAGTTATTTGATTTCTTTGCAATATGTTTAATTTTATCATCTACTTTAGTCCCATTTGAACCACATTTTAAATTAAAATTTGGCCTTTCTCGATAACCAAAAGTTTTGATTTCAAGAATATTTTGGACAACTTTTTGGTCATTTCTAGACCTAAAGCAACTCAAACTGTAAGGTATCCAGTTTTATGTGTGTATTTTACATTATAATTCAGATTTTTACTTTTTAAAATGTGGTCACCCTAAATTGTATATTGTATTGGCGCAAATTACCAAACATTGTATGCTTCAAGAACATTATCAATACTGACTATTTCTTTTATAACGAAAGTGTTAAAAGGTGTTACAAATGCAACATGCAATTAGTTAAACTGTAAAACTAACAACTTCTTTTTAAAGTGTGTGATTCATTTGCACTAATAAATATAGAACATCAAGCTGTATAGTATTTAAGTGCGACGACTAATATCGATAATTCACCTTAACCAATAACCATATGAATTCACTGAAATATACTTATCTTAAATCGTGAAAGCCTTAAACACATAAATTAACTATCTAAAAACTACAAGAGACTTTCTTGTAGAAATAAAAGAATGTAAATCCTTGATTCAAGTAACAAAACAAAACTAAGAAAAATCTATTAGCGCTGAAGATGAAAGGTTTGCTAATGACAATAACTATATCAAACCATTTAAAACACAACACAACACAACAGGGTAGAAAAAGATCCAAGAAAATGTGAGAACATCAAAAGGAAATCTAATGAAAATGAAATTTAATCACGACTCGAGAAGGACCTTACCATTACAGTTAAGTTCGTCAGTGCCATCAAGGCAATCTCTGTGATCATCACATCGTCTTTTTTCATCAACACATTCGCCATTATTGCATCTGAACTGGTTTTGTCGGCACAAGGCTGTTTCATGAATAAGCATTAGAACATCATGCAAAGCTGCACGTATTTAAAACAGATATCATTTTAATGAGAGTAATGAATTGAAAACTAATAGTGCTTGTTCCACAGAAGTTTAAATCAACAAAGTAATATTTTTAAAATATTTACATTTAAAACAAGAGAATACGTTTGAAGATATCTTTATCACCTCCCCATCATTGGTTATTATTTTAATAATCATCATTCCATTAAAAAAAAAGACTTTTTAGCAAAAACCCCATTTAGCAACATTTAAAACTGATTAGAATAGTCTAAATATCAATTAAAATCTACATAACAGTTTTTTAAACACTCTAGTTGACATAACAGAATATGAAAATATACAGGGTTTTAGTTGAAATTACATAGTTGCAGTAATTTTAAGTGAAACTGGAAATGATGTAAAGTGTGCATACATTCAGATAACCAGGTTTTGTTACGTAGGTACATGGCTGCTGTGTTTTCTTCATCCATTAACAGATGTCAGTCTTATTCACAATTGGTTCTGTTTCTTTAACTTCAGTGGAACAACATAATGTAAAGCGATCAATTTTATTTTATTGTCTTGCTAATGAAAGCAACTGATTCAAGAAATGCTATTTAAACCAATACTGCCTAATAATGAAGAATATCCCAAAATACAATTATGTACAAACTAACCACAAGACTCCTCATCTTCCGAATGGGTACAGTCGGCAAGACCGTCACATCGTTGAGCAATATTTAAGCAAGAGCCATTGTTGCAACGGAACTGATCTGGTCTGCAGTCACGGCAGTCAAGTTCGTCAGAACGGTCAGGGCAATCCGTTTGTTTATTACATCTTAGAGTCTGGTCTATACATGTGCCATCCTTACACTGCCACTGGTAATACTTGCAAGCGCCTGATGCTATTTAATTATCCCAATTACTAAAGTTGCAGTTTTAAAATTTTGCAACAAAATTTGAAATTTTGATGGCATACTACCAATTTTTCAATTTTAATTGAAATTTTAACAATTTTGCCAGCGTTTGTTTTACACAATAAAAGTTGTAATAAATACCTCGTGCCCCAATTACTTGAGCCATGCTTCTATAAATTATTATCATGCTAGCAAAAAGCTTTCTTTATATACTTCTGAATGAAAATAACTAATCATTCACAGATTTTAAATGAACACAATCAAGTTAAATTACAATCTGTGCCAGTAATTATATCAAATTACATATAGTTAGCTACATTTATTCCAATTTTGTTACCCCAAATGCAGGGGCGGATCTACATAGGGACTAATAGGGCTTAAGCCCTGGGCCCCCAAGTGTCAAGGGCCCACAAAAATTGAATTATTATCATAAATTTTAATACTTTTTCATTAACAATGAGCACCTATCCTATAGTAAAAAATAATTAATATTAATAACATAATAATGATGATAATTTATGGTATTATTTGTTTTATTTTAATCAATGTAACATTATTAAACACCATTTCAAAAATAAGAATATTTCAAATCTGATTTTAATAATATTAAAAATGAATTTTAGACCCCAATTCAAAGATTCTTAATCTAACAAAAAATGGGGCCCCATTAGACTTCAATAAGCCCTAGGCCCCGAAAAACCTAGATCCGCCCCTGCCCAAATGCAAAAGAAATAATGTTTTACTTACAAACCTATACTGTAAAATAATTAATAATTGGTAACTAAACCAAAAATACAACTAACTGCAATTTTTCAAAGATTGAAAATGTTTTACAATCTGATTCTTCGTAATCTAAAAAGTAACTTTTCTACAACATTTAAAATCAGCAGACAAAATCATTAACGTATCACATTTTTTTGTATACAGAAGATAGCCACACTACTCTAAAGCTAAAAGTATTTAAAATAATTAAATAAAAAATGGTAAAGACATACAAAAACAAAACTGAAAATAAAAAATTTATACATTTCATCTTTCACCAAAAATGGCTATTATTTTGTATTTTCATTTATCATGGCAACAGACTGTAATTTTTAGTTATATAAACTTTAAGTAATTTCATTCAGTATAAAACTTTATACAAGTAATATTATTTAAACTTCCATCACCAATTAAACCACCAAGAGGGAAGTTTCAATTGACCTATTACCTAATACCTAGGCTAGTCAAGTGTTTACATTACCTACTAATCAAAATAATATAATAAATAAAAAAAGCAAATAGATGCATACTAGGACATCCGGTTTCATCTGAACCATCTTGACAGTTATGGATTCCGTCACATCGTTGAGACATAGGAATACAATAGCCATTTCTGCACTTGTAGTCATTGATCTTACAGGCTGCAAATAAATATATTTTTCCCATATGCAGTGCAATCTGATATGATCTAATTGACAATCATTATTACTGAAGATGTATTATTGACAAAAAAAAAACTATTAAGAGATACACGGAAACTTACTAAGTGAGGTGGAACAGTTTGAAAAAGGGTTATTTTAAGTGAAGCTAAAAAACGTTGTTTTCGTTGGGAAGATGTTAACACAAACATTAAGTACCATAGTACGTATTAAAAACACTGAGTAGCTAAATCTTGAAAGAACACTGAAATCTAGTAAAAAAAGAGAACTGCAAGAAATGAAGATAGTTAAGATGAAGTCAGTTTGTGAAACCAGAAGAGGAACACCACATTTATATTATTATTGTTGATAAAACTTACGACAGTTGCGTTCGTCTGATTGATCATCACAATCATAAACTCTGTTACATTGAGCAGCCTTTGGTATACATTTCCCATTTCCACATGTGAATTCCTCAGTAGAATTGCACCTTTCTGTGTAGTGCAAACATGCATTATGTAATAATGTTAGAAATTTTATCAATAGTCATGCATAACTTCATAATGTACAGTGAGTATTAACAGTGTGTGTTAACAAAGAAAATATGTCTTTGCAATTTTTTATAAATTGTTATTAACATTCAATACATATATTCACATTCAATTCAATAATGTTGATCGGTGAAATAGTAATAGTAAAGGTAAAAACTATTTTGCATAAATAATCGAAACTAATATTGAAACTGAATTGTTACATAAAACATAAATTATCACCAAGGTATATAACTTTTTAATTATGGTGCAGGTAATAAAAATGGACAGTTACGGGGTGGTCCAAATTCTGTGAGATTACATAAGTATCTCATTTACTTTAAAATTTAAAAAATAAATAAATAAATTGTTAAATAGACACCAATGGACCATGTCGATGGTCTCTCATTACAAAACTTATCACTTTTTAACTGTCTAATGATATTTCGTTTAAAATTAATGATACTGAAGAAAGCAATATTGTATATACTTTTTTAATTTCGTTATTTATAATCTATTAGCTGTTCAATTTCATTGTTGCATATTTTTTAACTGTTAAGACACATTAATCTTTAAAGGTGTTAATAAGTGGACCACAGACCCCATATAATAAAAACAGTGTGCCGTATTAATTTTTTTTACAGGTGCTTATATTATCTAAACCTTTTCATGCTACTGGCAATTTGTTAAACAAATCATAGCAAATAACTTGCTACATTATTGTGGAATATTCATGTATTGATTGTGAAGTGGCACATATATTCATCGTCCCCCCGTAGGAGATTTCAGATATTAACCAGCGTCATGTCAGTTCTTTAGTGTGTTTGATACTTAAGAGTGGATAACTGAGTCGAACTATTTAGGCTCTAAATAGTTAACATTTCCTTTAAATGTTAGGGATTATTTGTTATCAAAGTTTACGATGTGCAGTTTTAGGTAAAATTATAAGTAATATCATATTGTATACATATTTTAAAATAAGATTATTTATATTACTTAAAAACGTATCTATCCCTTAAGAATAACAATTTTAGGATAAATAATAGTAATAAACCATATAAAAATAGTATATCAGTCTTATTAAGTTTATTATATCTACTTTTGCTGATTTAAAATATTTTATTTTCATTTACTTCACTTAGATCTATGATTTTCAATATTTTATAGTCGAGTAGTTAATTATTAATGTCTTGCAATTATTGCAAAATAAATTTAAGATGTTAACATCTAACCACTGTTGATACATATTTTATTTAGAGAACTTTAATTTAAATGCATTAAGGCATTCAGGGTAGTGGCTAGAGCGTTTGGCACCAGGGGTAAACTTAAATATGGCCCCTTGGATAAGCCTTCCATAAGTCTACTACAAATTTAGTACAATGTATTATTTTTCATAAAACAGAAAAAGTTGTATTAAATCAGATGTAAGCAATTAGCATTGACTAGAACGGCGGTTCTGAACCCATTTTAATTATTGTACCTCTTAGCTTCACTGTCAAGGGTCATGTTATGTTTAAAAATGAGTATTTATGTTTACTTCATTAATTTTTATTAAATTCTACATAAAAAATATATTTTTTAAGAATAAACGAGTTAAACTGAATATATCCATTTGTTTACATATGTGAAAAACTACTTAAGTTATTCTTATTTCATGCCAGTTTAAGTCAAGTATTTACTGTTTATTAAAAAATTTCATCATGTTGACATATTGTGATAATCTAATACTTAATTTTAAGTAAAATATACCATACAAGTAAAATTTAAACTAGCTCAATAATCAGTAAAATAAAAAAACGTTTCTCCTGAAAAATTGCACTTTTTGACTTAAGTGCTTTTTCCTGCTGATCACAGATTTGATTTTCTAGGATTGGTGCCTACTGTCTAATCCTTCCAACTCATCGGCGTCAGTCACCATAGTAGGTACCTATTTTCTGTGGTCACCAATTATTGTGTAATTTGTGATTCTGTGATTATGTGATTATGTACATAGGAAATGTGCAATATAGAGTGATGATAATATTCAGTGGGTAGTGCGGGTACGTACTTTGAACAATTTTAGTACATAATTGACTCAGTGTTACCGATAAATTGGAATTTTGGCGCCCCATCATCGCGACGCTCTGGGCACGTATCTACGCCTTTGTACGGCCCTGAAGGCATCAATTGAATCGAAGAATATAAACATATTTATTTGTTGCACAACCAGAGCATACCTGATCACCTATTTAGATACTTCCTATGTATGAAATTGTAAGTATGAATCCAATTTTCTAAATTATATCTCATTTTAAAAAAAGCTTGCAACACTCGTTACGTCACAGAGCATTTCACTGTATACATCAACTCCTAATTTTAGAACGATTATCATCAATAAATAAAACAAATATTGACAATATTCAAATATTAACACTTCTTAAGCTTAACTTGCAGAAAGCAAATTTGTCAGTCAAAGCTTATAGGTAATGCTACAAATATGCACTGCAAAATATATACACATGCTATATATCATATCACCAAAGCTCAAATGCAACAGCATACATGCTAGCCTTGCATAAAATATTTCATATGTATTGTTCAATGTAAATTTGTCATATTTTGAGTTTGTTTTGGGTAAAAACTTACGTCGTGGTGGACAACCTTCTTCATCTTCTCCACTTCGGCAATCTTGGTTGTAATCACATCGTTTGTATCCTTCTATACACTCGTTATCGCGACAACGGAACTGATCAGACCGACACTGTTGAGCTGAAACAGATAATTCCTCAATTAAGCAATTTTATCCAAATATAATTTATTAATTAATTTTTGAGTATAGCGCATATTAATTCCAAGTATGGAAAAACTTATATAAGAAATAGTACACTGAAATCAAAACATTGAAAAGAAAAAAACGTTTGATATTACATTGATACATACAGCTTTCAAAATTTCAAAAGTTCTTTACTTCGTTTTTTTTTGTAAATTGCGAGTGTTTAGGAATAAACTACACATTTGTAACTGCATAATTTACCGTCAATATTAATATTTATTGAAACATTTTAACATAGTTCTACAAACTTAAATGCAACTGCATTGCTCTGTAAATATTATAGCATTAAAACTTTCATATTAAGTCCTGTTATATTTGAGTTTAGTGATTTGCATTAAAAATTTAAGGGTGAGTAAATTTAAAAGCTTGAGTTCATTTCCATACCGATGACATAACACAATCCAGAAATTATGCCACAGCATCTTTTCTTGGAGGGGACATCCCTTTTTATTTACTCATTATCACTTCAAGTTTTTGAATTGATTACCACCTACTGCATTGCCGCTATTCACACATTATCATTTTAGTATATTCGTATTTTGTATTCAAGTAAAAAAACTTAAAAGCGACCAAATTTTTGGGTCTCCAAATATACAATTTAAACAACAAAAATTAAGAACTTATCAATGAGGGTATCGAGTTATTACATCGATCCTACTACCATTACTAATATGTGTTTTAATATAAATCGGAGCCCATCTTTAACATATATTACATACATCGAATTTACCAAGTGTCTTGAATCATCAACCCTTTGTAAAATGACTACAAGAACTACCCAAGCCATATCGTATTACCAACAGTAATATCACAACGAATTTCAGTTGGAGTATGGCTTTGAGATAAACTACACTGGAACGTCAAGTGGAATGGAAGTTCTGCAATATTGGCAGTTTAGAACTAAGAGTTACAACAAATTGATTTCGGATAATATCAACTATCGTCATTTATATTACAACGGCACGTTTTCTTACCGGGGTTTTAACATTTTTTTTTACTGTGTGGAGAGGCTGACTAAATTCGAGTATTAGCTTATTATAAGCGCTAGAGCGTTTAAATTTAAAATAGTTGGCAAAAATCATGCTGAGGATGATCAAGAAAAAAATTAACTTAGAAGGCATAAAACTTGAAAGTTAATGTAGGAACAATTACTATCCAATGCGGCTCAAATAGTTATTTCAAAAATTAACTAGAATTATTGTGATCAGTGTGTCTTAAGTATGGCGAGGTTTAATCAAAATTTAATCTCGAGCGTAAATTGTCATCCCAAAATGAAGTACACTTGCTATAATAAATCTCAATTTTAATGTTTTAACATGTGTAAAATTTAAATGCAGTAAAGTAGTTAACCTCATTTATAAAGCACAAATTAAAATTACATGTAATTGTGAATGATTAATTCTTCGCTTTCAAAATAAGTTTACAGTCGTGTGACATTTTTGAGTTATAATCGGTATGATATGTTTATTTAAAATTAATTAATCAGTTGCGTATTATCGTTACAAAAGTGGTTCAAAGATGGAACAATATTGGTTTGTTTATATTAATTTTCTGAACGTCTGGCGCCAAATCAGTGTTCAGCACTTATTGAATTTAAAGAACCAATACCAAAATTTCAACCCTAATTTTAAAAATTAAATATCATTGCCAAATGTTCTTAATATCTCTTACCAGGGAAGGTCACGATATGTTGACGTTTTTCTCCGGATCCGTTAAAGATTTTTTCAAAAAATTTGCACCATTTTACTTGCAAAGGATGCGTCAATTGGTAAATAGAAGAATTTCGATTTCATCCCTGACGGTTTCATGACCAAATTACCTTTATTATTCAACTTTTCAGTTTTTCCACTATTTTTCTGAAGGAAATGACCAGTGGCACGTATAACTCTGCATAACATTTATTTTTGATGTTCTTGATGCAATAAACACAGCCTTAATCAGATTCTAGCGACAACATATCGTGACTTTCCCTGGTAAGAAATATTAAGGACATTTGGCAATGCTATTTAATTTTTAAAATTAGGGTGGACATTTTGGTATTGGTTCTTTAAATTCAATAAGTTTCTTACGGTTCCATATTTCTTTATGCTTCGGTCGTTCAACCTTCAATAACAACCCATTAATTAAACTATTACGGCATTAAAAAGTGCGCAAAAATCGAGCAGTTCATGTAAATACATTCGCAGTCTTTACTTATAAACAACACGACATTTGTAAATTGGACTGCTAAAATATAGTGATTGCAAGTAACAATAGCTACAATCGATAACACCATTAGTCAAACAATACATATTACCTATAATAATTAATACGTCACAATTTGTGGTAATGTAATAATATTTGTGTAAAATATAGTATGGATGATAAAAGGTCACTGTGGACTGACTGCTCCATTATTACAGCAAAACTTTTTGCCCTGAGCTTTCTAAACACACTGCCGAAGCGCATTACTGCACATTCACATATTATTAGACCCTGTTGCAAGTAATTGAATCGACACTAATGTTACATTTGTAATTCTCTTAATATCTCATGTTTGTGTGTTATTGCACATGATTTAAAACATTCGTACATGCTAGAATAGATATTGCTCTAGTTATACATTAAATTTCGTCAAAAAAGCTTACAATAAATGCAACATGTGTATGTACAAAAATTAATTCGGCTGGTTCTAAGAACGTTATTTAAAATATACATGCATGGAACATACGCAGCATGCATTGGCGACAATACACAACAATTTCACGTACATGTAAATTTTATCGCACAAAATAAATGGTCCGATTGTGTCCGTTCAAGTTTGGTATTTCATACATACATTCATAGACGCAACAGGTGGTTTTATAAGTATAAATTTACCGTTACATGCACATATCAATAACCATAAGATTAAAACGAATCCATAAGTCGGCAACGGCGAACGCAATGTTTTGCATTCACGTGAACAATAATCTGCTCTTTTTGTAAAACGTTCAAGTCGACAAAACAGCATTGCCACGTGGGTTAATGATTTTATGTGGTAGAGTTATAAAACATATCGTTATCAATAACCTTGGTCTTAATTTTAGTAACTAACACAATGTTAATTAATTTTTCGTCTAACAACTGAATTATTGCACGTAATTCTTTTACATTCACTACTTTAGTGCATGAAAATTATTCCCGTATCTATTAAGAAATTTAACATTTTTAACTCAAAATTTGTACTCACTTTAAACATGTGCAGTCGATTTTTTTTTTGCTGTGCTCTCGTAGTCTGCTCATTATTGAGAACAATTCCATAAAATTAAAATAAATACCACCATAGAGCTTTTCCCATCGAAATCAATGTTTAATATATGTAATAACTTTAACGTAATGTACTATTATTGCACAAAAGTTGTTTTTTTATTGCATTTATGGACTATTCTTCAGCCCCGAGTCAAATGAATGCAAGTAGTATTATCGTATATTGCGTATAAGCTGACCTCAATTTGTACCATAACAAAGCTCACTTATTATCAATTTCAAATGCATTACTGTAATAAGGCATTCTAAGTCATAAGCAGTAATAATATTGCAAATATGCCTACTAATAAAATAATACAATAAACTGTACATAATCTTTTGAGCTATTCGCTAGATTTAATCTTGATGAATTTAATGTGAAAGTTATTTAAAGCTTGCTAATAATTAACTCACAATATAGTAAAAAAGTTTACTTTAAAGAACAAGAGATTTTTTTAATAAGTACATCATATTTAGGATTTTAGAACGTTTGTACTTTTCATGACAATATTATCTAAATCCTTTAAACTGTCTTTCCTGTAGATGTGACTGTTTAGTCACTGAATACTACTTCAATTAAAGTGCGTTTTTAATTAGTACGAAATAAATTACAAACATTTTTAAAGTGTCTGTTAATATTTTGCTGTACTGAAATTTTAAGTTAACCAAGGGATTGATTTAAATGTCAAAGCCAATTAATAAAATATCTATCAACAAATGTGAAACTGAAAAGTCTATTATGCATGTCCCTGTTATTACATAAAATATTTAGTCACTGCGTTCGAAATTAAAACATCAAAAGAAGTATGAACAAGGGATAAACTACAATTAATATGACGCGTGTTTGCTGACTTTTGTTTTACTGAAACCACACCAATAAAAGGGTGGAATTGCAACTGAATTTAAACTGACGTCGCAATGCATGACATCCTCATATGCACACTTTGTATTTGTTAAATAAAGATAAAAAAAACGGGATTTTTCAGGGAATTAATATTACGTAAATATTAGTTTAACCTTTTTTTAAAGTTTTAGTAATGAGCGTCCATGGAAACTGTTTAGATTTTTGCCAAAGAAAAGTGCATGTTTGTGTTAGCAAATACAGATTTAATGTTGCTTATTAACATGCTGTATAAAACCGTCTGTGAAACATGAATGATGTTTGTGATTTTTTAAACGATCGGCAAAGGGAACGCATTTATGCCAGTGTATTAGTTAACATGTGCACATCATCGCATACAAAAATTATAAGCTGTTACTTCGTCAGTAGCAATCTTATATATCTTGGTTTAAGTAGATCGGATGGGTGAGAAAATGCCAGATACAGCTCTGGTTTATTAGAAATTCCTGAGTACTGCTCTGTCTAACAGCACGATCCTGGAATGTAACCGAACGCAGGACTGCTATGCGCACTTTTTTGCCTAATTTCGAACTACATTTTAGCAGTTTTTATTGAATTTTGGGTAACACGTGTTCGATAAGCATTGAAGACGTTCAAAATTTCTTTCAAGGTGTGCCGTTATACAGTGCAATTGTGTTACTGTATATTACAAAACGACTGTTTAAATAATTTTACAATTATTGTAGTGTTGTGTTAGTGTTGGTCACAAAAAAAAAAATAATTTTTGATTTTCAATTAATTGTAAGTAAATGGATTAGTATAAAATCAGTTTTAGTATGCCTTTATTTCGTTGTTAACTTCTTTTCTATGGAATTTTTATGTGTTTATAAAGAAATTTGTGATCTGTAAAAGTTTAAAAAGATCAATTTAGGCAAGTTGTTAGTTTAAATTTTTGGTTTTAACAAGGCACTTTTGTACAAATTACTTATTAATCGAACAGACTAACTAAACTTAGTTTAATGTTATTAAATCTTTGTTTTTCAAATTCGTTTTTTTTTCGCGCAGCTTGGATTTCTGTTGTGTAAAAACAGGTAATCGAATTAAATTAATTTTGTTTCTGTACCTTTGAAAAAGCATGATAATTATTGAAAATTTTACATGGACTTTATAATATAGAATGTATAAGATGCTATTACCACCCTGAATCTATCGTTTATTTTGAAAAATAACCCTTGCAAATATTATATGTTTATTCAGAGGCGAAAAAACTGCACAAAAAGTCATATTTGACGAAGTAATGATCTGTGGTGCACCATGGATGAAAAAAAAATGGTCATACAAAATACTTTTATCGCGTTTGTTCAGTTTTGTTCGGATCTTGTAACAATATTTAAAAAAAATTGAGATGATATCCTACTAATTACATTTATTTTGTTTCAGCAGGAGTTTACAGCGAGGTATCCCTCATACGAAGGAAGGATTGCTTGGCTTTCTTTTGTTTGATTGAAAAGGTTTAATCTATTTGTTCGCTCAAGAAAGCCTGACATTTTTATTAAGTAAAGAATGCCGGACGATAACGAGCGGTTGGCAAGTCGATTAAGCTTGAACGAGGCCAATGATCAAACTCCAGGAATGAAGCCTCGGATATTGCACATTAAGGTAAATATTTTGTTTTTTCAAGTGTCGAAGATATTATTTTTGAAGAAAAAAGTGTACACCTTGTAGATTACACTCGTAACTGTGTGGTTTTGTGCTTAAAAAAATCTTTTTGTTTTAGGTAGGTGCGAGGAATGTGAAGTAAGAAGGGTTCGTTGGTGAGTCCTGAGTCATATTTGTTAGGTAGGCATTTGCGAAACGACGTGAAAAAGCGCCCATTTCGTCGATATAATCGAATTTTTCAATTAGGATTAATTTCTTACTGCGACCCAAAAATTCTGCCAACCTGGTGGATTAAAATTTTCGGGCAAGTTTTGGATTGCGTTTCTACAAACTGCTTTAAATGTTTTTTAAAACATTTCTTGAAGGTAATATATTCGAAGGATATAAAAAAAGCTTGAACATAGTTAATCTGCATCAAAAATCGCTAATTGGATGAAATTTTTAGGGATTTAGACCAAAGGATACAGATAATTTGTTATTTTCCATAATTTAATGTTGCTTATAAACAGAAATTAAATGAAAACGTTTATAAGTAGTTATATACGGGTAAATTAGAAAGTTGTAAGTTCTTTTTCCTATTTTGCTGATAAAATATTTGCCTAAAATGGGACGAATTAACCAATTTTTAATGTTAACGCTAAAAGGACCATTTTTTAAATGTTTCATTATGGGCACTCATCCTTACTTTAATTATAGCATTCGAAATTAACAATATTGCAACTGGTTCACTCATAAAAAAAGTGTTGGTTGTATATTTTGCTTTATTTTTCAACGAATTTAATTTTTTTGGCCAACTACACGTCATTTTACAGTACCTCACTCATTTTCAAAACTACCCAGTTGTTTCCATAATTCTTTTAAAATATAATATTTACAAATACCTACTAATATTTGCCGGGGCACGTTCAGCATTATGTAACAACATTGTAAATGAACAAAATAATAATGTAATTACCTCGAACCTGTGTATACTTATAAACGCATTATTTAACATCTGCTTTTTTTGCAACAATTTTACTGGAAACAAACTAAATTCTCTAACTCGAAGACGATACTTTGACCACGGGAAAAGTTTACACATACCGGCAAATGTATGCATTTATCTGGCAATTTATTGTAACAAATATACGTTTTCCTGCATATAAGCAACATATGAAATGCTATGACGTTTGCTATAAGTAATAAATCAGATTTTTTAATGAAAAAATGATAGCTACAGAGACTGGCTTTCGGCCTCCCTAGGGCTCTTGCAGAAATTCAGCGCTGTGAGCGATTGGCGACTATGCATTCAGTGTTGCAAATCGCATCAATTTATTCGCATTTATGTGATTATACAGTACTAGATACGGGGTACTTATGAATTTCATATTTGTGCATACTTTTGCTGTATAAAATTAAAGTATATTTGCCTTGCAATACCAACACCTCATGTTCGCTGCATGACAATTAAATATTGTTGTTTTTATATACAATCATAACTTTTATAGATTCTTTTAATTCTCCATTGTAATAATCGTGTGTAAATCATAATATCATTTGTCGGTAATCCTATTAATACGATAACTCAAGTGAGTAGCCTTCAACAGGAATTTATTTTGCGCCAACATTTTACCTCATGACCGGCCCTCGTATGTAATTATTATGCTTGAAATGAAATAAAACTCGTACCCTGTATTTTAATTCAAATTTCGAAATATTTCGCTGTAGATGTCGCCAGCTATCGGCTTAACGGCCAATCGAGTATATTCGCAAATTTTTGGGTGGGATTGGCGCTTAAATACTTATGAGCAAAAAATAAGGCCTAGTCGGTAAGTGGAAGAAAATTTTGGCTACAGTATTTTGAACCGAAACAAAAAAATCTTAAATTTTGTTTAAACAAAGTTACTATTCTCTTCTACACTATTGTTTTAGTGTAATTAATTATTTTCGCCATTTTTTTATAATTATTATCGTTTATTTTAATACGAAACAAAACGCAAAATGTTTCGAAAGTCTTGCATCAAAACTTTTTTTCATTTTATTCCGAAGATTCGTGGACTTGGACCTTGGACCATATGGTTTGTTCGGAATTTGGCCAAAAATTGACGAAATTGATACTTAATGACACTCCATCCGATAGCTGGCGACATCTGGGATAAAATCTGTGGTACAGAAATTGCCTAATGCCTAATTAAATATCACTTATATTTTCTTAATCGAAAATCTCTGGTAAAAATATTATACCAGTTATAGGTTTTCGTATCTTAATCAGTAGCAGTTTTAATAATTTTGAATTTACCATAAATTAATAATTTATAAATGTTAATGTAACATATAAAAACAGATCCCTTTTTTAAACATGTTTTCCGGGGCTCATTAAAGCGGTTTTCATTTACACGCTATTTTTATGAAACCAATTACTCGCGTAAATGGAGAAATTACTGTACAGGTATTTGGCATATGGCGATATGAAAAATCAATATCTTAGTCCAAAAACGAAACAAATTTCGGTTGAAAACTATACCAATTAATATGTTTAATGTTATTAATTGTTGTTACTAATATAAAGGAATACCTATACACACTCGACCATAAAGTTTGAATTATTATGTTTGCAGTTTGCACTATGTATTAATTTTTATGTGGTAAAATGAATAGTTGTTATATAAACAAAGCAAAAATTGCACATTAAACAAAAACATATATCACCGGCAAACTCTGTATGTACACAAAAAGGCTGATTTTAATTTTAATTACATTGTTTAATGATGTAATTGAATACATGCTTTTAATTGAAGTAATTATAGATGTTAAGCGCCAAGAATCGTCGAATCGGTATTTGTGATCCATTTTACAGTCGTCTAATTATTACAAATATTGACGGACGAATATTTATATTTAGAAATTTAGAGTTAATAATTAAATTTAATACGAAAAATAATTAACATTGCCACATTGGCGAGGGCAGTTTATAAAATAATAATTTGCACGTAAAATACAGTATAGTGAAAAATATGTGCGTACTGCGTACCTATATCATTACTAAAAGAATAAGTATGAAGTTCGCGTGAAATTGTTTATTTATTCTATCAACTTTATAAAAAGGCACTGCATTACCATAGGAGCATAGGATATAATAAGAATAGTAAAAAAGTTACATTTAAATTATTTTTTTTTACACATAAAAAAAAGTAGTCGTTTGAATGTTTAAAGTATAATATAAGCTTTTGAGCTTTTGGAAATATTTTGTTTTTGGAACTTAACATAACTTTTGCCATGAGCTATTCTGCATAAATTGATTTTTATTAGTGTTATATAATCGGCGAACAGTTCTAAATTTTAAACACATAAAACTAGTAATAAGAGTTATTTCTAGACTACGATGATGTTTATACATTCAAGGTTAATGATAAATTTACTTTGGGTTTGTAAATGTTGCTCACACAGAATGACAACAATACAATTACGGTGAAAGTGCCGTTTTTTAAGTTCTAAAAGCGGTAGATTTGAATTAAACTTAAATAAACCATTAAACCAAATTAGATTTAAACAATACAAAAACTGTTCTAACAAAAAGGTGCACTTAATGAAACAATTTTAAAAAATTATGTCATGTGTTCGTTTTTTCAAACTTTGATTAGATTAGAATGATATTTTAAATCGTTTGTTTATAATTTACTATAAATATTGCGTAACATAGTGAGATGAAATATAGAAGAGAAAAACGAATGTGCACTGTTGCAATTTAAGAATTTTAATCAAGCAAAAAGCACGAACAGACAATGATTTTAATTGCGTGTAATCATTATTTTAAAATGCACATAAAAGTAATTGAAAGTAATGAGAACATTATCACCGCTGTTTGCTTTGATGGGTGGAGTTGGCCACGTGATATAAATATAGGGAATAACTTACAGTAAATCATAAGGATCCTTGTTTAAAGATCGGCTAATTGTGTATAATGATATAGTGAGTAAATTAAAGTAATGTAATTTATTAACTTAACGCTGATTTAACTACAATATACGACTTACAGAGGAAAATTACAATTAGGAATAGTGTTTCATCGACAACTATGAATATTTAGGTAATTCATAACCATTTTAAATCAATTAAAATAGATTTTCCGCTGATTTTCATAAAAATTACAAAAATAATTAATGAAAATATTTATTTCTAATTTCTAAATGACACAATAAAATAATCAGTACCTACTTACTGACAAGGGAGGGTCACGATATGTTGTCGCTAGAATCTGATCAAGGCTGTGTTTATTGCATCAAGGACATCAAAACTAAATGTTTTGCAGAGTTATACGAGCCACTGACCATTTCCTTCGAAAAAATAGGGGAAAACTGAAGAGTTGAATAATAAAGGTAATTTTTGCGATCGCGTTGGCCATGAAACCGTCAGAGATACAATCTAAATTTTTCTATTTACCAATTCGAGCATGCTTTGCCAGTAAAATGGCGCAAAGTTTTTGAAAATATCTTAAACGGTTCCGGAGAAAAACGCGAAAAACGAGACCCTTGTAAAAACGGTTTCTCTCATGTTAAAAGCCTATGCAAGTCGCATAGATTTAGTTAAACAACTTCTCAAATCATAGCGCCTTGCAGGGGTTTCGTTTTTGACAGAGATGCAATCGGAATTCTTCTATTTACCAATTCGCGCATCCTTTGCAAGTAAAATGGTCAAAGGTTTTTGAAAAAATCTTAAACGGTTCCGAAGAAAAACGTCAAAAATGAAACCCCTGCAAAAGCGCAATGATTTGAGAAGTTGTATAACCAAATTTATGCGACTTGCATAGGCGTTTAACATAGGGGAAACGGTTTTTACAAGGGCCTCGTTTTTTGCGTTTTTCTCCGAAACCGTTTTAGATTAAAAAAAAAACTTTGCACCATTTTACTTGCAAAGGATGCGCGCATTGGTAAATAGAAGAATTTCGATTTTATCTCTGACGGTTTCATTTACAAGTCGATTACAAAAATTACTTTTATCATTCAACTTTTTCCCCTATTTTTCCGAAGGAAATGGCCAGTGGCACGTATAACTCTGTAAAACATTTAGTTTTGATGTTCTTGATGCAATAAACACAGCCTTGAGCAGATTCTAGCGACATATCCTGAAATCTCCCTTGTAAGTTAAGTATGCATTTTTTAAAACATCATTATGTTGCTACAAATAGGGCTATATGTAACTTTTTGGTAATTAAGCGAAATTTCAACATTCTATTTTATGTAGACCCAAATTACCCAAATTAAATGGGTTCCATCCTGTACAACATAATTTTAAACGCATTTTATGTACAGGATTGTTTATCAGTAAATAAGTACCTACGTATATTTAAAATGATAAAATATTTTTCTAGTTTTCTAGTAAGCAAGAGCTTTCGAAATTTTGTGTAGTATATTTAACTTATCCTCGCAATACTAGAAGAACATGAGTTGCAAATCGCTTCTTTAAGTGCACTGCAGTTTAAAATGTCACATGAAAGACACTTTTTGTTATTTTTGTATGTGGATCGATATTATTATATTCTTAACGTAATAGAACTCATTGTTGCGTTTTTATTGTGAAATCTTTCTACATTTTGGCCCCGGTTTTCGTTTTTACTAGCATGCGAGTTTCGCTCGACTACCTAAACGCATAAAAATTGTCGTAATGGTGTAGTAAGTATATTTATAGACGCGAAAGCCCTAAAATAACAATCCCAAACAATACAAAATTACCCTTTGAATAGTTATACATATAGGAAAAACCGACGAGTCGGAGACAAATGTAGGAGGAAAGCTCGTGGCACGACACGCCCCGACACGGATCATCATCGCTCATTAGCATAATGGGCCGCTTCTATCAAACAGCACGAATGCCTTAAAGCCCTAACTGTTCACCAAATAAAAACAGAATAAATATTATCCCCGTTAAACGCTATTTTAAAGTCGAATGCAAATTTTTGATCTACATAACTAGTCCTGATTTTGCATCATTGTCGTTTATTCGTAAGATATTATTAACAAAAGCATTTTTAAACTTGACAAACGAATACTTAACAACAAAGAAATCCGCATTATGCACTTAAAGTAAAACGTAACAGGTATTAAAATGGCATTAAGATTCTAAGATAAAAGGGGGAATTTTTTACTTGGTTAAAAGCCTGTTTTTTCCAGCAGATAAACGATCAGTTCGTGAACTAGTTTGTGGACAGCAAAAACAGTACATGAACGAAGGCAAGAACTGGCGCAAAATTTTTATACGTATAGGCTGTTTATAATAAACGTGGTATGTGATAGCTAAGCAAAGACAAAATCTTAAGCAAATCTATTTTAAAATTTAATGCTACACCGACTAACGAAAACCGGAATATATTTTCAATTTAATTTTTTCAAAATTATTATGTTACTTTTTACTCGGTTTTTCATACAGAATTCCTTATGAGTATTCTGTGCTTGCTTGGGTGGCTCGCTAAAATGTTGAGAGCTATCTTCCACTGTTTTATTTTATTTCTTTTGTGACTCTTCAGACATATATCGTGCCCACCTTGGGCGCACATTTGGCGGCTTCGTTTAAAATTGAAGTTATTCATAAAATATTAATTACAGTTTCATGTGAAATCCTGAGTAATAACTTCTAATTATGCTTGTTATGACTAGGTGGCGTATTTGCTTATTATATGCAAAATTGCATGACAATTAGCAGTTATAAAAGTAGCAGTTGTTTTAATCAGTCAAAAGTGATATAAATTAATTCTTGTGCATTCTATATTTATGACTGCTTCGAAAAGGAGAAGTTTTTAATGCTAATCTCTATTTAGTTCTTAGCAAAATCTTATTTAAAGGCGGTTTTTCAAATAACCATCGCTACACCATCGCACATACAACTTTCAAAACTTTTGTTGCTAATTGGTATTTTTATAATTGTTATTATTCTATTGCAAATTATCCATGTACCTACTTACATTTTAAAGGTAGCTACGTATCTGCAACTTCTTGAATATTTCTAATCAAAATACTTCATGGTTATTGTGACACCTTTTCGTAAAATTCAATTACTCAAGTTTTGCTTTATGGTTGTTTCGTTTATTTTAACTTGATGAATACGAAATGGCCTCCTAAGATTATTAATTAAAATTTTCCGCTCTTGACAAAGTCATAACGTATGGCAACTTAAACTGGTATAAAAACAAACTCGTTCAAACATTATAGGGATTATTTTAAGTGTAGGAGGTCAATGCTTGAGTTTCGTCTATCAACAAGTGATTTGTTAATATAGTCTATTCGGCCAGTGATGAGGTCTATCGGATTAACTGACTGGTGTATAAATGTAAGTACGTAAGCGGTATGTTTCGTGTTTATGTGCTTAGAACTCGATGACACAGAAAAAGACAGAATGCATGTATGTATTTCATTGCCGCCTTACTGCGCTAATCCGATAGACCTCACCACTGGCCGAACGGACTATAGTTCTGTAGATTGTGAGTAGTGTTTAAGATTTCTCGATAGTTTTCATTTCTTGAGAATTTTCATATAATATATAAATTTACATTTACCCGCTTACATTCAGTTTAAAAAGTTATATAAAAATGATTATCACTTTTTAATATTAAATTCATATATTTTACTTATTATTTTAACACATCTTGGACCGGCACGTAATAAATCGAATATATAATTATTTTTCTGTTTATTTTATACTAACCGTTAATTGTTTTACCTCAGTTACAATTATTTGCAAAGCGGTTATCTTTTGTATTTAATGTACAAATTTCAGTTTTACATGCGTTTGTTTCGAGGTAATCAATTTTTAGAATACCACGTCGTTAATAGTTTTAAAAACTCGTCATAGCTGATAATATTACATTAATAGAACATTCAAGAATTAGCTAATGGGAATGATGGTGTGGAGGTCTAAAATAAAATGACGTCATTTGAAAATGCGGTATGAATTTCGCACTTGAAAAGTTTAATAATGTTTTAACTAAGTTACTGTTTAAAATTAGAATACACATAACCCGTCTATTTATAATTGACGTTACATTTATTGTGCAATAACAGGCGTAAAAATGTTTCAGTAGTGATGCAATCAATTTGTTTTATAGAGTCTGTGTGGACAATAGGTTGAAAAGTTTTAATAAATACCGTCAAGCAACCGTCTTTTTAATGGTCAACGAGTTTAGCTCTTCTTTATGACCATTTCGTGATGGTACAATGTAATGATTATTTTAGTGCGTGTCATTGGCCATATACAGGAACTCTTTAAATCAGTTTCTTTTGACAGGTTTATCAAAACTATACTATTATTTTTAAAATCTTATATTAGTCCACTATTTTTTCCTTATTTCAACTTAAAAAAGCACAATTAAATAAAGTAAAATTCAATTATTATCAGTGGAATGGATCCGATCATATAGCCAAGGGCATCGAGATTTTTCGTTCAAGATAAATCTGCACACATATCTTCTTTAAGAAGTGTAATAAATTTTTAACTTTAAATTTTTGTTCGGAACAATTGAACTACAAAATTTTAAATTAGAATATGCTTTGGAAATGAAATCTGATAGTTTGTTTGGAGTCATAACGTATTTGAAATCTGATATCCTACGAGGCAATCATAACATATTATGTCGTAAAAATCGACATTTAAATTTTTAATGATAGCAATCTGGAGCGGCTAACAAACGAGCCAAAAACTGTTTATGATTATCGATTTTTCTTCTTCTTCAAGTATTGTAACTTTTATGAACTAACCCAACTTGTTACCCAAAAAGTACACGTCGAAACCAAAAACTTATTTTATAAACCATTTTTAAGTTTTTTTTTGTGTATCACACGTTATAAATGTAACCGGTTCGGTACACTTTGTAATATTCACGTTTAAACTTTTTTTTTTTACTCAATAATATAAAAATAAGTATTACATGATTCTTCAGGCATTTTAATTTATTAAGATATTTATTTATAAACTCAAATTAATTTAAGCACCAAAATTTATCGATTTATATTTGTACCTTTACAGCTGTTTTACGAAACCCAATGAAATTTATTGTTTCATGTTCTACAAATTAAAATTCCCATGTTTATTTTACTGAAATAGTTCGGTTTCGTTTAAGCAGTTGCTAAATGTTTGATTAATAAGATTTTATTAATAACGCTACTGCGCATTAAACAATCAATCTTAACAATAATCGCTGCTAACAGATAATTGCATTTTCAATTTCTTTAGAACAAAGACCATATGCGGTTGTACATATAAGTAAAATTGCTTTAAGCTATGTACGCGTATAAAATCTAGTTGCAAATTATCTGAAACAGCATCAATCATCGTTACACTAAATGTGAATTAATTAATTCCTTAAGACTCACACATGTTATTACACACCCACCTACCGTTGCTTGTAATTCATCAAAGAAATATTTTTTTGTAAGTTATCGATAAGTATGTGGGTGCTTGTTACTACTATAACTATTATAACATATAACACAAATCTATTAAAAACAATGTAATTCACTTGCCACTTAAAGTATTCCTTTCATTGATTTTTTAACGAATAAGTATTGAAAACTTTATATTTTGCTACATTTTTCTATAACATTGATAATTTTTGCAAAATACGTATGTGTTTACATAAAAAAAAATTATGTGGGGAGCCTTAAAATTCTAAGATTTTAATTGGGAAGACGCGGATTGCAAAATGTTGAGAAGCACTGCTGTAATTATTCGTATAAAACTAAAGTTATCCATGTTTGAAAAGCAACTAAACTGAACATACTTTTTTTTGCAGTTACTTCTTAATTTTTAAAGCAATTTTTGTTTGTTCTTGTCGTGGTGCATATTTCACAGTTTCAGTGTCGCATTTAAACCCATTTACCCACTCGAACATTTGAACAAGCTAAACAATTACATCCGAACACCTTAAGTATTCTTGCATGAATTTCCTGCAGTTAAAAAAGTTTTCAGAAGGCATTTTTTCGCTGGTGCAACTACGCCACATTATTTTGTCTTTTGTTTCCAGACACAAAGTAATCCATTTATGACCTCCCTATTTGTGTGAAACAAGTCATTATTGTTATTAGTGACAACAGGAAATGTATTTGACTTGGTTAAAGACGCATTCCGGATTTCATTTAAAAAAACCTCGTAATTTTTATGAAACAAGGTTGCTACGGTAGGATCCTTCGTGTAAATCTTAATAGTACGTATTGTATCTTTTACTTGCTAAGCACATAACGTATGTTTCTCAAACAAACATGATTAGTATGCTGTAGTGGCAACTAACAATATCGATTTACATTGTTGATTATTGGCCACTACGAGACGCAAATAACTACACATTTAAAAGGCTTGTATCTATCACTTTTAACAGTTCTACAGTTTTAATTGTAAACCTTTAATATCTGTTTATGTCTACGTAAAATATATTTACCAAAGACGACGTTAACATTTTGTTCATAACGTTAAGGTAAACATTCACGGCACGCAAAAGTAACATTTAAACCAGTTTTATTGTATTTGAAGACAGCCTCTGAACCAATGGAAATAAATAAAAAAGCTTAGAATGGCCATGCAGACAAGAATTAATAGATAAAGTATCAACATTCCATATTTCAAAATTTTGACTTCGTTTGATGCAGTTAATGTAATGAAAATACTCAGTTGAAAGAAATAGTTTTGTAATTTCTTCCTTAATTTGCCATGTTGTTTGTTAGGCAACATTGTTAAGCTGGAAAATCTCCACAATTTTTTAAAGATTTCTATCGTCTTGCCAAATATGATTGTAAAAAATATGTCAAGAACTAATAGAAAATTAATACGAGCTACATCTCCCTTAATTGCTCTCGTATAAAAGTTTGATTGGGATGGGACTGATGTAAAAGACTTGGGAACCTTGCTTTACTTGATACGTAAAATTAATGTGCTACTTAACTGCTGATAGTGAATGTTATACTTATTACATAATGAACTGAAATTAAAGTTCATATTAGCGTATAGTATAAAATATGTACTTTCGAATATCTGGGGTTTTTAAAAATACTTTTTTAATATATTCCCAAATGCTTTAAGGTAAAATCAGTTGGTAAATGTTTTTACCATTAGGTCAAAAGAAAAATTATACTTTTGATAATTTTTTTTTTAAATTTAAAAAGCCCTTTGAATCTACCAATATGCAGGTACATTATAAGGTTTAAACCAGAAAAACAACCCATCGCTTAGATAATACCAAACTTTATGTATTAAAAAAAAAAGAGGAAAACTTTAATTATTAATATATAAGATTCAACACGGGAAGTGCATAACATATTCTACAAAAATTAAATGTGTTATTTTATACGTATTTGACTAGGTACAATCACTTAGGATGATTTATTTGGTAGACGGCACCATACAAATTCATTGTAATTGCAGCAAAAAATTAATAGTAATCATTAAAAACGTAATTATAGGTTACTACTGTATTACATATGGTTTTCACCATGCAGTTCTGTTCCATCAAGCGCCTGTGTAGGCAGGAGACTTAATTAAGTTCATGGTGTGAAGGGTAACCAAAATGTCAAACATAAATAAAGATTATACAACAATCGTGTAGCAATTATACTGGAATTATCTGTGTTCAAAAAAGATTTTATGTTATAACTCCTATACCGTATAAAATATTACTTTGAACTTGTGCAAATCTTCGAGTTAATCAATATATTTAAATAGGTACATTGTGAAATCTTAATTCAGTGCTGTTCATCTTGTATTTCTAACAAGCTTGAGGATGCTTGAGCATTCGCATACTTATATCCAGCCAATACAAAAAAAAAAAACGAATAACGCGTTAAAAAGTTACCTTTTTCCCGTAAGATCTTCCAAATAAAAATACTAGTTTTATTGTGGTTTACCGGTCGTCGGAGGGCGCTACAAGCGCCAAGTAAGGGAAGTGAAGTCAGAAGGATGGCCGGAAACAACCGCGTTTAGCGGAAGTTAAAATACAGACAGCCACGGGCAATCGAACTAATGATTAATACTTAGAATCATAAATCTGCCGTACTTAATGTTAGTTCGCGTCAAAATGAAGAACTGCAAGAAAAGATAACAACGATTTAATCATTGAGTTCTAATTGTACAGATTGTTAAATGTCCATCAGTTTTATAAATGGTGTTTTATTATATAATGCTATATTATGGCATGGAAGTACTCGACGGAAAAAAACTGAAACATTACTACGTCAAAACGAACAAATTTAGTTAATCGTTATACATTTAGCTTTGTACGTACGTACATCGCTGACAACTAAAGTGATATACCACTGCAATCAAGCTATCGATTAAACATAAAATAAAAAATTAGTTTAACATAAATGTTATGTAAGACGAACACGATGCGATTTAATGCTGGAATTTTGGATGTAAAGGTTTTTCAGTAATAAAAAATTAAAAAGTTTGCTGATGAATATTTTTTGTGCCTTTTAAATATATTTTATTGAATAATTTTAACAATTTTATCAATCCTTTACAAAATGATACAGGAGTATGTTTCAACATAGAAACCCTTTGTTTTCCGAATATTTCAGGAACTGGGTGTAATAACGACACTTTTAGTTTAGATTTTCAATTGGCACTTAAAAACACACTTCTTTGCTAATTTAACCAATTTTAATATCCTCGTTCTTCATTTTGAAACATACACCCTGTATAACGCATAACTTTACAACAAATCTATGCACCTTGCCACAGTTGGTGTACCATTGAAGTCTTTTACAATTTATTAAGTGTAACTCTTAATTTTACTATGCATAAAATAATTTTGTGCCCACCCACCCAATACGCACTTGATGGCGTGTTGAGTGAAAATATAATATTTTATTTTAGCATTATTATTGTGTAATGGCTTTGCAACGTGCACCGTAAATTATAAAGCTACATTTAGTGAAAAATTAATATATAACCTTAATAAACTGTGCAAATTCGCGTTTTATTTATACATAGTTAATCAAAACTTCGTTATATTATTATCAGTAGTTTGTAAACTGCATTTATAAGTGCAAATTTCTTATTTATAACAAAATTATGTTTTATTTTAGCTCCGATTACGCCCTTGTTTATTAGGAGTATTATGAAACGGGATATAGAAGTAATTTGACATAATCAATCATTGTTTTTCGGTTACTTCAAATGTAATCTTCAGCATGTGTTGCAATATTTCAATAATAATGAAGATGAACACAAATATAAAGGATTAAATTACAGTTTAATCACATGCGTGATATGAACAAAATATTAAGATTTTTAAGAGCTTTTTGTAGTTATCGTCAATAAAAATATATTACACCAAACCGTTACGGTTAGCCGAATTCGTTAAACACGTTAAAAAACAATAAAAACGTATTTGCTTTGTCATAATTTTCTCCGTGGTTGTCTAAAACAAATAAACTTTAAACTTCTTAAATCTTCTTTAAGCACATATTTGCGGCATCAACATTTACAGCAAATGTTTCAAGTTTTATTGTCAGATTCATTCGACTCGTAAATAAACATCATTTTTGTTTCATAATTTTAACGTTCCTCGTTAAATTAAGATTAAAAGTCAACATAATACACTTAACTACTATCGTTTACTGAAGTCTTAAGTACACCAATTCTGTATCCTAGTAAATATATATGAACACACTCGTTTATAACTAAAATCGAAACGTTAAAGTAATTACTAATATAGAAATATGTTTGTCGATATAATAATAATTAAATACAGGAATGTATCCCAATAACGGAGACACTTCATGGGGTTTAGCGTTCCTGGCTCAGTCAAATACATAGTGTGCGCTAATTATTTTTTAAACATACAAGTAAGAACAAAAAATATTACATGAAAACAAAATATTCTTATGATTAAAGCATTTGTTTAGTTCCAAAGAGATTTTTTTTTGAAACACAGTCTTACACGTATCAAACACCTTCAGTGGACCATAGATTGTTTAAAGCTAGCGATTTTATTGCCGATGCTGTTTCATGATATGTACTTGTTTGCGAGAAAAATAGTACTGCAACGGATATTTTGAAATGATCCTGTTGTGTTTATTCTGTCAAGTATGCAGATGCCCTGAAATTAGGTCACCCAACATATCCATTGATAAGGCACTGACATTTTGTTTATAAGTCACGTGATACAGCTTTAAATTCCTGCAAGGTAAATGCACCGCCGGAATATTTACATTGCTAGTCAAAATAATTAACCTTGTAAGTGCTTTTTTATATCGTTCCTATTTATTTATCTAATAAATTACACTTTATACATATCCGCCAGGATATAACAGCCCACGGTAATTTTATGAAAAAGAAAAACGCAATGCGAAGTTGAAAAAGCAGCAACGAATAGAAACATCAAATAGAAAGACATAAAAAAGCTAGCACAAGACAGGAAAACATGGAAAAAAGTCTGCACAACACAACTCAACAGTCCTACACCTAACGGTAAAAGGACTCATGACTAAATAATACAAAAACTCCGAAGCAATAATAAAACATATCCGGCAAAGTTTATTTTCTAAATATATTCGTATTTACAGATAATACGGATATGGTTATAGCCATTATTCGAAGTATTTTTGTTAAGCGCTCGTTAGATATAAATCGGAAGTCAATAACATGTGCTTAGCGATATTATTAATACCTATGTCACTTATATAGACACAGGAAACGCGTTTTAAGTTCATACTCCCACAATACTTTTAGGGCTCTTTAATTTTCAGTAAGAAGAAAAAAAAAATTGAATCAAAATAATTATATCGTTGCAATGCTGCAAAACCAAAAGATAAGAATACTCAAAATTACCTACTTGTAGTTTTTTTTTTAAAAACAAATTCAACTATTATTATATTTTTAAATTTAAAATTTACAATGCACCTAATCCTATAGTAGATTATTAAACATTTTAACTTTAACCTAATTTGCTAAGTTTATGACAAAAAATGTACAAATGCGTAAGATTATATCGAGAAATAAGACGATTTTTTTGAAAGTTTAATCTTTTAAATGTGTTTTTCTCATCAGCAAGGGACACCATAAGCTTAAGTTTGAATAGAAACTGTTTCGTTTACAAAAATGCTTTTAGAAGTTTTTTTAAACAAACACTTATAAATCTGCTTTTTTTGGGTTGTTTCGTTTTACAGTCTTTGCAGAAAAACTGTTCTCACTCTCAAGCCAGCCAAAAATTTCTAGGACTTCTGGGTTTCTGCTCGCCTCAGGCCGCTGGATAATTCGTATTTTAATGAAAGATTATTAAATTCGGCCTTTTTAATGAACCGCAAGGCGCCATTTACATAAAAATCAAATTTATTAAACGTTTTGTATGTTGGCAAGGAGAAGTCGTTTGAAAAGTTTTTTTTTATTCCTTGAGTTTTGCTCTAAACTTGTTATTATATACTGAAACTTAATAAATACACTAGGGAATGGTAAAAAAAATGGGCAAACCAGCACTGTGTTAATATAATTCTCTATCTTAGCAGCGAATTGAAATTTTTTATTGTTATTTTTCCGTTTAAAATATTATTAACAACTGAGCAATTATGTGCAATTATTTTAAAGCTTGTATAAAAACAAAAAATTCTTTACAATCTCATCAACTTGGGGACATCCTCTATATTGCATCTGGTGAACCCGGAGTCACGAAATGTCAGAAAAAGTCTATAGACATAAAGTTAAAAATTAAATTTGACTGCACAATATCGGTAATAGTGTTTGCTGTGGATATTGAATCCGATCAATGGCAAATACGTTTGCAATTTGATTTACTCATCGGATATATCTTCGCTATTTTGTTATCTATCAGTCTGATTCAGAAATTCTGTGAGGGTTTTCGCATCTAACTAACTTAGTGACGGACATTGTTACAAACGCAGCAAAGATACAAATAATTGCGCGCAATATTTTAACAGTATGTGGCATGATGCTTTTAAGAGTTTGTTTTGGAGTCCGTCTAAAATAATAACGTTATGCATAACAAAATAACGCTTCTACGACATTTGGTTTGTTGTCGTTTAAATTGCCATTGAATGTTTATCCAAAGATAATTGCTGGTTTCCTTTCAAGTATGTAAAGATTAATCGTGACTTGCGATTTATTTAAACAAATGATGATACATCGATTTACAGTTGCAATAGATACATAAATATAAAGCCCTACGAAACACTTATTGTATACAGGGTGTACCAGATCTCACTTATTATAAGAGATACACATCTGAAGCACTTGGAATTTTGTACTTGTAAAAATTGATTGTGGCTCCTCTCATACTAAAAAATAATTCATCTAACTTAAACAAACCTGTATCTCTTATAATAAGCGAGATCGCCATGCTGGAAATGTAATCTGGGTCACCCTGTATATATTTATAATCACATTTAATGTCTAGTTCAATAAAGATGAATGAAATAGGTATAATAAAAACTGCACGTACATGCTAAAAAATCTCGATAAATTCGAAAGTAAAAATGTTTATTTCAAAAATACTAAATAAAGCATCATGAACCAGAGAAAAATCCAATGTATACATAAATAAATTGCGAAGTATCTCTACCACATTCAGGAGGGAACTATAATAACACAGAAATCTGGTTACCATGAGAAACAAGCAAAGATGGGCGAAGGAATGATCAAGAATCGGGAACGCGTGGACATCACAGGATCTAGTCCTGAGGGAATGACAGATGCGAGGGGAGACAAACTCAATTACTGTAAACCACCGCGTGTCCACTCAACCCTTGAACTGGTCTCAAGACCTGTAAGGATATTCGACACGACAATTTGTGTTTGTACATACATTGCACTTTTCACCTTCATAAGTTATGCAACATAAAATACAAAAGCCTTTTCAATTTTACCGTTTCTTTTAAATTTTCACCGATAAAATTTAATTTGTAAATTCACACGAAAAGCGGATTTTTAAAGGCAATGTTTAAGAAGGCTTTAGGATTATATCATAATTAGATTTTTCGTTGCCATTCCAAAAAGCAAGTAGTATGTGTTATTAGTTACACGTCCAATACAAAATCAATGTATATAAATAGGGAATGTAGTTTGATATCCAAAGTGCCGAAAAGTTATCTACAATCTCAAAATTCTATAAACATAAATTTCAAGTTGGGTAAAATCACTTTCAATCTCCCAAGCTTTGGTTTTAAAATAAATACTGGTGAGATATGCAAAAACGAAATGGTACCCAATACAAGCTATAAGACGCATGTTTTATTTATTGGGTGGTAAGTTTCAAATGTAAAAAAGTTTGGAAAAATAAATGTAACACGAAGAAACGTGTGCAAATTTTTATAAATCTTTAATATTGCCTTTAATGTTGGCTCAAATTGTAATTTACACTGTAAATAACTAAGAAGACGGACAGAATTTAAATATTTATACAAGGTAGTACAAACCCTTTGATAGTTATCGTTGGAGAGTTACAAAGAGAATACCAAAACCGTATGTTGGTGCGGTTTTAAATAAAAAGCAATGGTAAAAGAGAAATTTGGAACAGGTAGAGTGGCTCAAAATAAAATTTCACTAGATGTATGGACGAGCATGAGTTGAAGGTACAGTTTCTATATATCATGCATTTGGATACATTTGCCTCATGACTAATAAAAAACAGAACTACTTTTCTTCAAAACTCTACCTAAGTAATTTTTTACAAAAAAAAGGACAATATCATTTAACAAAGCCACTTTAAACAATCTTTTTCAACATCTTACAACAATGTATACGAAGTAATTTATTTAGATTTCATCAGAATTATGACTAAAACTATTTGTTTAAAGCAAGTTATGTACTGATAACAGTGTAGTGTAGCTCATTATGCATTCCAACAAATTAATTCGTCAAATGAAGCCATTTCCGTAAAGAAAATTTCATAGTTGCCATGTTTTTGGTAATGAGTTTTTTTTTTAAATACGTGTTTCTAATTTAAACGTGTTTTATATGTACCTACGGCAAATATAATTCATGAAATATTTATTTCTTACTATTGAAGTGATATCAATAAGTAAAACTAAAACTGATATTCTATGATTTTTGTTCCCTATATCTGCACTGCATACTAATTCAAAAGGGTTTAAAATTATTTCTCAAATAAACACACTTACGTGTAAGTTATACAGTACTTAAGTGTATAGAGATAATTAATGTGTACTTTTGATTCATACACTTTAACAGTTTACACAAATAAAGTCAGTTCAAGAATCCATTGCTGAATTGAACAGCAAATCACTATAATTGATACACCTAAGTCTCATAAAATAAACTTCCTTCTTACATACAGAAACCAGATTCTCCTCAACAATGATTTGTTTTTTTACAACAAAATTCGTTCGGCGATAGATTTACTGTCAGAAGGTACCAAATTTAAACTAGTCAGTTTTCTAAATTTCCGGTTTACTTAGAGGTTCAATTTCGTATAAATATTCCTGCTAAAAAATGATCTAAAATAAGATTTATTTTGGGTAAAGGTGCAAACAAGTGTCATGAATATAATGAAAAAATTGTGTTAGCTTATTTAAATATTATTATTTTTATTCAATATTTACTTTGTTTAATGCACATAAATGCAGCTGGCGACATGATAAATAGGTACATTTCATATTGACTGTTTTTAAAGTGTTTTACATTATTTTTTAGACAATTTCTATGAATTATTCCTCATATTTGTGAAAAAAAGAAAGGTATAAGATCTATACAGGGTGACTGAAATTCGAGTTTAAGCATGGGGATTTCGCTTATTATAATAGCTAGAGTATAGGTTTAACTTTGGCAAAGTTGTTAAATTTGGTGCTCATTGATAATCCGAAGAGAAATTAGAAATATCTCAAAAAGCATCCGAGAACCACCAAATTTAGCAACTTTGCCAAAGTTAAACCTATACTCTAGCTATTATAATAAGCGAAATCCCCATGCTTAAACTCGAATTTCAATCACGCTGTATATAGATATATAGATAAAGTACCTATACTATTTTAAAAAACAAGTAATGAAACAAATTTTTTAAGTAACTTAATTTAAGTAGACTCATCAATAATTAAATTGTCATTCAATATTTAACTTAAATAGCTAAAACTGCAGTATTCTTGTAAAGAATAACATAACTGCAATTTGGGTTAGGGTAAGTTTACATGGTTTACATGATTACACAAGGTTTGTGGGTAAATAAAGCTGACTAACCGAGTAAGAGAGACCTTGCCAAGTGACAACTTTAAGTTCACTGCCAATAATCTTATTTATAAACAGCAAAATCTATTTAAAAAACCTAGTTTTCAATTATTGCAACACACAGTAAACAAATTTTATTTTTAGCAAAATAACAAACTTAAAAATTTAATAGTACACATCTGTACAAATCAACCTAGCGTAGCTGACACATATTTTATTTTTAGTTGTTTCTATGAACGTATTCGTGTTTTCTGTTGGTATTTGATAGGAAAAACCCATAAAAAACCAACGATTTTTCTAATCTAAATCAGCATTGTTTAAAATGTGCGTTTATCTTGTTTGCAGTACTTATATGACTCCTTATTTCTTTCTACAAACAAATTATTTATAGAGTTTGCTTTATATTTATATACTTTTTATCATTTGTGTAAAAAAAATGTCTATTTCTCAAGGTGATAAAACATAACAGCAGTATAACGTCATTGAGAAAATTGTCTTTAATTTTTAAATGAGATGAGTGGGTTGCAAAGCTTAATTTTCGCGTTGCGGTGAATTTAGTAACTTAAGAATAATATGAAGAAAATATTGTGTTTAAACTCTGACAGAGCGGATTTCGCCGAACCCCGAGTTGTGATAAAAGGTAAAGGGCATTAATTACCTACACTTCTTAGAAAATTGCACACACTAAATGCATCAGCATGTATCTGGTAACATGGAGAATTGTTAACAAGTCAACTAGATCTGATTGCTAAGCAGTCGTGGTTTGCATACAAATTAAACAGATATTTGCCAAGACCAGGGCTATTTTACAGCAACTATGTAGCGCCGAATGTAACAAATTGTAACATATTATTAACAATATTTAATAATAAGTGGACGCTAGCAACTAATAATTACTCAATTAAGTCCACAATGACCTACTGCTCCATATAAGTGTATGCGTATATGTGTGCGTATGCTAATTATCCGTAGTTTAGTCGAAAATTAGATCAACAATACATGACATAATTTACCAATTAAATATTTAGAATATTAGAACTTACTGAGAAAATAATTGCGATAAACAGATCTAGTTATGTTTAAATTTAGACCACTGAAGATATAGCAATTTTCACTGTTGATTGACGTACGATAATAAACATTGAATTCTTAAAAACATAGACGTGAATGTAAATAGAATTACACACAATTGTGTTAAAAACATCAATCAAGTGCTAAAAAATACGGAAATCAAAGATTGCGATTAGTTTTGAAGTAGAGGCATTGCAAACAAAATTATTTACCAACTGGCATTAAAAAATACGATCATGAAATATTGTTTAAGAGCTGCCTCATCCAAGAATATGAAAATGTTGCTAGTAAAGCAAGTATTGACAAAAGGTGGCGAATGTTACTTAGTCTTGTCTACATTAAAATACTGTTACTTAGAAATGTTGTTAACAATAAATTATTCAGCACAATTATGTACGGACTGAAACTGAATGTTGATAGTTAGTATTTACTGAGCATGTTTGAAAAGAAGGAAGGTTTGGTTACGTCCAAGTTTACTGATTCTGAACTGAAATGCGATGTCAGGGACTGTTTCGCAGTTGCTTGTGTCCACTTCAAAGAGATAAATATATTACCTTTTCCTCGACAAAACTAACTGTACCTACCTCACGAATCAAACAGATTTATGTGGAGATGATTATCGAATTGTGGAGTAGCTTTTGAATCGAATATTTTGTTATGTTTTTAAGGAAAAGGAAATCAGTGATATTATTTAGGTATTAATGTTATTGCTAGGTGTAGTCCTACACCTAACAGTAGAAGGGCCGAATGATTAAAAAATTATTGTTGTACAAAATGCCAATAATTTTTTTTTTTTAAGTGGTTCCATATAACTTTCCAAACACAATATTAATAAAATGATTATTAATCGCTTAGCAAAAACTCGTGAAGCCAACGCCACTGCCTAGTTTATATTAGGCAACAATTCGAAGCATCGTTCGATACGTTTACATGTCAACGTAAGGAAACGAACATGGTCTGATTTGCGTTAATTATTAACATGCACGCTTATACATAATTAATTTACTGATATATTTAGAGATATCTGTAGGGTAAAATAAGCAAACGTGAAGTATTTGCTCACGTTACCTTTATATCCTGCAAATAAACTTTTTAGACGTAATATAACAAAAATTACATCCTAAATATTGGTAACAATTATAAGTGGTTTACGAAGAATAACGGTACAAAAAAATCTGTATTTTAACTACAATTAAAATAGCACAAAATATTAAATATTTTGCTTAAATAAATTTACTTCGAAAAACTTTCATAAAAAAGGCTCCCATTAAGACAAATTATTTAAATCGTCAAGCATGGCCAGCATATGTTTATGGCGAAAAATGTTTTTAGTAGAGCAGATTTTGATTCCACGAGTACATTAATTTCAATTTAATTAAAAAATATCACTTCTACTTGAAGATGTACTCACAAAAAATTGTTTTTATCGCAATTATTTAGTATTGAAATGTTCATTTAGTGAATAAACATTTAAAAGCAGATGTTTAAAAGATATTTTACAAAATAAAAAGAAATAATTTAAACACATTAACAATAATAAGTTTTGAGGCGGTTTTTGGCCATAATCTACATTGTAAACTGAATCTCAAGTAAACTACAATGGCGTAGGTAGATGGTAATTTTAATCAAAATATAGCAACGCCATTTTGACTGCGCAAGTCAAGATTTCCAGTGTCGAATGTAATAGAAATTCATAAAAATAGAACGTGTTTAGAACCGTATCTGACATTAGAGAAGCATCGATTGACGGACATTTTGCTGCATGCGGAGTACGTTAAAATCTTTTAATTTCGCTATAAGACCTTTTTTATTGATAAATTGGAGACAACAGCGTGAACATCCTAAAAATTATAATGTAATAATTTATTTAATTACATATTTTATTTCCCGACCAATAATGAAACCTTAACACACATTAACTAAAAAGAATCGGTGACTATTATAGTCTGTCTACATCCTATGCATCAAAGAAACGTTAATGCTGGTTCAGCAAACAAACCAGTGCAAATGTGATATGACAAATGCTAGCCTAAACAGTTCAGTCCACTTTTAAATTTATCATGCTACACCATTGTTATAAGAAACTATAAACAACCGAAAATTCTTCCGGTAATCGTGTTTCATCGATCTTAAAAGCGAAATCAGGATATGAACCACTCGGAAGGGCACGGCAGTGCATAGAATAGACTACGTAGAGCAATGGTTCTTAACCTTTTAGTAGTCGTGGCCCCTTAAATATGCTAAAATATTTTCGCGGTCCCCTAGTTTGTAGTAAAAAACATATTACGATTTATTTAAGAAGATATCTCTCCGATGGTTCGAGTAAAATAAGGAGCAAAAAATATTTTTTTAAGATTCCAATATTTTAAAAAGTAAAAACGTTTTATAAATTTTTCCTGGCCCCCCAGGGGGCCGCAGCCCACCGGTTAAGAACCGCTGATGTAGAGTATACAGCGTTCTCGTTTTTCGAGGGCCACTATGGGGATCTTGTAAACGGTAAGAGTTACGACTTCGGTTAAATTAGGGGAAAGTTGTATATTCAGGTGCTTAATAATTTGACACACACAGAACTTATCTAGCTTTTTTAGTTTTCGAGATGTAGGGACAAAGACAATTATTTACCATGCCGATTAGAAATTTTTCAAAATAAAACATTTGTTGTTGCCATTTTTAACAAAAATTGTTTAAAAAAAGTGCCAAGTGTTATACATAGTCGAATTCAGATTAAAATGCTCTACAAATTGGCGTTAAAATAGCGCACATAAGAAAAAATTGACCTGATGATGGTTTAAAAAAAGCGAAACGTCGCACGGAAAATTTAATTGGGGAATTCCTTGCAAAGTGGCCATGAAAAAGTTTTTACAGAAATGAAATTCCACATCAAATGAACAAGTTACGGGCAAAAAACAAAAATCCACTTTTTTACTTTTTCATACATATCTTCGGAACAACAAACATATAATTATTGATCATTTTAGATACATTTTTGCAGAAAATTATAAGTTTGATTAATCGACGCATACATTTTTGTATGACCTTTTAAAAGTAATTTTTTTATGTTATTGGTATTTGTGTAAATTATTAATGTTATACAGTTACGTTTTGGTGTCTTGTTTTTGCTTAATGTTCACAAATTCCACACAAAATTTCAAGTTAATAAAATGTTTATACTTCCATGTGCTGAATTGTGCATCGTCGTTGTATGTATTATTTAAGGGAGTTATTATATTTTTTTAATGAAGTAGATCAGTAGCTGTTTAAAGAAACATATTTTTGAATAAAACAGGGTCGTTCTGTTTATGTCATGCAGATAGTTCGCAGAAATTTGATTGTTTTCTTAACACAATTTTGGATCGTTACAAAGTGACCCTAGTGTTTGCATAAAAATTACATCATTCAACTCGGAACAGCATATGCAGTGTAACATGGTTACATATGGTATGTGAAGGTTAAACAGATTTTTCGATTAATAATAGTTTTTATATATCTACGCCCAATCGCCCATACTCAATTACCGTATTTTGTCTGATGCACTTTTGTGTCATCTTCTCGCAAATGCATAGCAAAACATATACATCGTTATTTTATTTTAATTATTGCCGCTACATTTATTAAAATAATTATAGTTACAATACGAAAAATCTAAAAATACAAATAACTGTGTAAATCTTTACCTACCATTTAACAAAAAACATTATTTTGAAAAAATGTGTTAGTTTTTGAAGCTTGCGTCATTTCGTTTTATAAATTTGATATTTATCAAGGTAACGCCGTTAATTAAATATTTACATAAACTTTAAGACACACAAATAATCGTGTATGTTTCATTTACTAGCGTCATTTTAGCCAATTAAAAGCCACACACTTAGATTTTTCAGGAATGTACACTTAAACTATTTGATTTAATTGAGCCTACAATCGAGAAGTTGCTTAGCAGAAGATTAAACTATCACACATGCAATAATAAGGGCACTTAAAAAACGATAATAATTTTAGAATGATTAGTTTCTATTAATACATAAAACATTTAGCAAACAGTTAAAATATTTGGAAAAGTTTTAAGACGTGGGACAACAACTTGCATGCTTTGGTATAATTATAAAAATCAAGGTCATTGATTCTTTGTTATACTGATCCAATAACGTAATATTTATAACGAATAATGGGTCTGGGTTTTGTCAATCCGTGCACAAAAACACGAAACATTCAAAGTTCTGGTTGAAATAAGATTAACGTGTTTTTTTTTATACATTCATGTTACCTTACTATTTAATATCAATGCATATCACATTTTTTACTGTACGATAATATTCGTATGTTAATAATCGAACTAGTGCAAAATTTACAAAAATAAAAGGTTTATAGGGGTCTCGTCTTAAAATAACAAGGCTATAAAGGTGCGACAGTCAAACCGAATCACCCTGTATATAACTCAATAAAACATTTAACAATGAAATTAAATAAATATTTACCTGATGACTCCACTAGTGAAAGGAATACAACAGCTATTGAAAAAACAGTTCTTATAGTTATTTTGTTTTGGAAGGATGCCATCTTCGAAGACCTCTTAGCTGATGATGTCGGCTGAGGACGTCCACGCGTTTGTAAAAATTTTCATTCACACATATTTATTTGTATTATCTTAAAACATAAACAAAACTTTATTTATCAAGGTCGATCTGATTATATGCCGCTGAATGGGTTTTAATTTTTATATTGTGAGATACAATGCCTTTAAGTATTGATTTAAAAGCCTCCCTGTACCGGAACTGTTGCTTAAGAAAGAGCAACTGCGTACATCTTAACTTGCCGAAGCACTGAAAATCTAGTGTAGCCAATTTATCTCGGAAAAATGTGGTTACGCGGAAGTAGAATTTTTAACTGGAATAGTTTACATAGTGCTTCTTACATGAAACATGTGCGTATAATCATAGACTGCTTAATTAAGGAAATGTAAACAATTTCGCCTTTACTTTTTTATATTGTAAAATCAAACACGCTCATTAATTCGGTTTTGTACACTCACTAATAGATCATAACCAAAATAGTTACAGACTATAATTAACTGTTACTGAAATTGAACGTATAACTGAATATGTTAGACAGTAAGCGCTAATACCTGGCTATTAAATGCCAGTTGCTGAATCTATTAACATTAGGGACTTGTGCTGGTTTCTAATTAAAAAAAAACAACAACCTAAAGATTGCATTTTTGTGTTTTTCGTAACTAAATAAAGTATTTCGTCTCCGTTTAAATGATATTAAAATTGCAAACCTGTTTTTAACATTCAATATTTGTTTGAATTGATCAAGTTATTTGCTTTAATTAAAAGTATTTATGTCAGTTTAAAAATCGCTTATTCTTCTCCAAGACGAATTGCTTCTTTAAGAAAACCTACACCAGTTTTAGAGTTCTCGTCTCTTCCTCATAAGATTATTTTCCTATCTATTTGACGGGGTTCGATTCTTTGAGAAACTGGTACAGATTTTCGTTAGAAATAGTGCTCGATATTTAAATTTTCTGTTTATACAAGGTGTTTCTTTAGTACCTATTGCCAAACAATTCATGAGGTAATACCTTATCGAAAATTAAGGGGGGTCTTTTATATATATTTTTTTTCCTTAGGCGTCTCGTTTCAGAATTACACCCCCCTAAATGGGAGCGGTAAAATTGGGCTTTTGCTTTATTTCTCAAATTTATATTAATGTAGGAGAATGATATTTGGTAGGTGTTTTATAAGTACTTATTAAAAGTTTTCTCATAATAATACTTTCAATCATCTCCCACCTTAATAGGGACCTTGTTCGTTTTTTAATCAGAACTTTTTGGTAGGTCGATATTTTGCAATGTAATTTTTTTTTTGAAACCATTGTAACCACCAAACTAAATCGTTTTATATTGAAAACTGTATGTTTTACGATAAAAACTAAAGATTAAAAAAAGTTTCTCAATAAATCAAGCTAAAAAAAAATAAATAGCAAAATTTCAACGCCCCAAAAACTTCTGATTAAAAAACCAACAGGGGTCGCACTTTTCAGCCCCCTGTGAAGGTAGGAGTTGATTGAAAATATTATTATGGGAAACCTTTTAATAGGTATAAAATATCTACCAAATATCATTCGCCTACATTCATCTAAATTTGAGAAATAAAATAAAACCCTAATTTTACCGCTCCCTTTAGGGGGGTGTAACTCCGAAAGGAGACGTCCAAGGAAAAAATTTTATATAAAAGATCCCCCTTAATTTTCGATAAGGAATCACCTTATGATTTTTTTTGCAATACTTAAGAAACACGGTTAAAATTAAAACTTTTCTATAACATATATAAATAATCCCAGATTAACATACTAACGTCTACTCTAAATATGTAATAAAGTATTGTATCATTGTTTATAAATAAATACACAATGCTATTTCTATATTTCCATATACCATACAAGTACGTACATTCACCGCATTACCATATTATCACCGTAAAGCTGCTAATAACTTAGAATGTATTACCCCATGAAAGTATGACAAAAACAATTGATTGCCGCATATCGATAGATTTTTATCAAGAATTCAATAGCAAACATAACTGCATAATTGTTTCACACCCAATTATACAATAAAACTTTATGTTAACGTGTGTGCCCATTGTTTTTGGAAAGTAAACGCGATAATTGTGTGCCAATACTACGATAATTGGAAACTCAATCGCGCCTTTTTTATTTACATGCTGTTTAAAGCACACATTGATAATCATTTTTGTGCACACAGTAGTTTCGTTGGACCGACTAAGCAAAGATAAGACACAGCCAGTCTCGTAAGAGCAATATAAATATGTGAAATAAGATCATTTTGACTAAAAAAGTGAGTGATGTCAATTTAAATATGTTTATATCAGAATAGCCAATTGAAAGTAACTCGTTTCGCGGTTCGGAAAAAGATCTATTTATACTGTTCGATTGGATGCTCTTCCATTCCAATTTTTTTAAGTTACTATGTGTAGATATTTACCACAAGCGAATCTACAGGACGAATATTGTTTCGATAAAATGAAAGAATATTTTAATTTTGTAGTGACTATTGAATTTTTATTTAAAAAAAAAACAATTTCCATTACCATTTTTAATACAACTTATTTTAAAACACGAATGAAAATTTAAACGTTTTACTATTTTAATCGTTAAGGTTTACAACATTCCTATATTTCAATTTGATCTAACAAGTTGTGCAAAAAGATGACAGAAACATCAGATTAAGAAATGAAAAAAAAATTGAATTAAAAAAACAAAGAACCAAAACAATTGTTTAGAATTATTTCTTTAAGTTTGAGGTTCGGTTAAATCAAAACTATTTGGTGTAAGTTTGGTTGTTGGTTCATAAAAATGAAGCTGTACAGTTCAGTTCAATTTGATTTATTAATGTATTGTCAATTAATCACTTATATTTTAATAGAAAATGCATTCGTGCATAAAACAATTAAAAAACATTCTTTTATTTCTCAATGTTTATAAATGAATAGGTAAATATTGTTTTCAGGCAAAAAACTTCTATGACTAAACAAAGTTTTTTTTTTTTAAATCTTGAGTTTGCATTGATCTAATCCCGTCGGTTAGTTTAACAAAACGATGTAACACCTTAAATCAATTAATTCATAGGTACTTTATGGCATTTGCAGTTATTTAATTTCTTACATAATCTTGTCAACAAAGTAGGCGGGTAACTCGACCCTTGCATCAACCCTATTCAAACTGCTTAATTCGGACCGCAGTACCTTCGAAATGTAATAATACAGAATCCATTAAATTCTATATTAGCATACATAGTAATTTCTCCAGTATTAAGTTGATTTCGTGTATACAAATAATGTAATTTAAATTTCTCGCTAAGGACTAAACAAATTTTGCAGGTAACTTGAGATAAATGTAATGAAATTAGGTGTGCATTACTTAGTTATTAACGTATTATTTACAACGACAAAAGTTGGATTATTCCCGCAAAACCTGACGACAAACTCGAACATTATAAAAAGTACTATTATTATTACAATAAAAGTAATACATCACTTACTTTTGACATGTACCGACTGTACCAAAAATATCACCCAAGATAATATATCAATAATAAATTTCACTTTTAAACGTTAGAGGCACAATTACGTTATTCCTGTGATATGTAATTTGTATTCTGGTTGTCAGTAAATTCAATGTGTTTTGAAGCAGCAGGTAATTTTATTACACATTTCAAGCAACTGAGTTTCTGGTTACAAATATGTTTGCTAAGCGTTGTTGCATTAACTGTCATTTAACTAACGTAAGGCCTATTATGACAATGTACCATGTTTAAAACAAAGTTTATCAGCTTGAACCCTAAGTATACATTGTATGTGAGAGGCTAAATTATTTGCTATTTTGAAATAAATCGAGGATTACTTTAAGATTCACGAAAATTAAAAAAATTCAATCAATATCTAAATCGCAACTGTATTCTTTAATTTTTCGTTGTATATTTAAAAACCCGCAAAAATTCTGTCATTAAAAAGGGGTCAACAATCATGACTAAGAAACTTCCAAACAAACAATGTTTGTTCCAAACAAGATGACATAATAGACCGGCATATTAGACAACAGTAATATATTAATTTATTTTATGCCAGACAAAACGCACACAATCCAGCTTAACAAGAATTAATAATTCAAACGATGATTTAATATGAATTAGCATAAATACTGAACAATCTTTGTCCCATTTCCACCATTTAAACACACATTAGTGGTGATAATTCTGCACATTAACATTCTAAACTTAACCTATGAAATGTGTTGATACTTGTTTTATGTTTTTTTGATCAATAGCTGTCGCCAATTGGTTAAAAATGTTACATTTTATTTCACTTATAGCGCATAAAGTACGTCATTAATGAATTCGTATATAAAATAACAACATATAGAGCTCGGTAATTGGTTTTTGATTGAAAGCATAAAATTAAATAATTTTAAACTAAGTAATTGATTGTACGCTGTACACAATAAAACTTTTAGCAAACCCTGCCATACATTAAAATGTGCCGAATAAAAAATAGTAATTATTTTATTTAACGTAAAGCTTTGTACATCAAGTTGTCATATGCATGCCCGTATGAAGGGGTCAAAACAATAATAATTTTAAATTAAAAGAAATTTGAATTGATTACATTTGGAGACTTTTATGACACGATGCACGGTTCTGGACTCAAATCTGCAAATAATCAGGTGTACAGGGCTTGGACAAAGTCCCGGAACTGTCAATTATCTCACCAGGAAAGGTCCCGATATTTTGTCGCTAGAATCTGATCAAGGCTGTGTTTATTGCATCAAGAACATCAAAACTAAATGTTTTGCAGAGTTATACGTGCCACTGGCCATTTCCTTAGGAAAAATAGGGGAAGAACTGAAAAGTTGAATAAAAAAAGTAATTTTTGGCCATGAAACCGTCAGGGAAAAATCGAAATTCTTCTATTTACCAATGCGTGCATCCTTTACAAGTAAAATGGTGCAAAGTTTTTGAAAAACTCTTAAACGGTTCCGGAGAAAAACGTCAAAAACGAAACCCCTGCAAAGAAGTTGTATAACTAAATCTATGCGACTTGCATAGGCTTTTAACATAGAGCAAACCGTTTATACAAGGGCCTCGTTTTTCGTGTTTTTCTCCGGAACCGTTTAAGATTTTTTCAAAAACTTTGCACCATTTTACTTGCAAAGGATGCGCGAATCAATAAATGGAAAAATTTCAATTTTATCTTTGGCGGTTTCATGGCCAACGCGATCGCAAAAATTAGGTACCTTTATTATTCAACTTTTCAGTTTTTCCCTATTTTTCCGAAGGAAATGGCCAGTGGCACGTGTAACTCTGCAAACCATTTAGTTTTGATGTTCTTGATGCAATAAACACAGCCTTGATCAGATTCTAGCGACAACATATCGTGGCCCTTCCTTGTCAGTTATTTTCAATTTTTTTTAAAATTAGGCTTAGATACATGGTCAAAAATAAAGAGTTTATTGATGTGTTGAATATTATTGCATTTCCGGTTTATCAGCAAATGATTTTTTCAAATGAAACACCCTGTATATTTTTACATTTTCGAATGCAGAATAAAACTACATTCTAAAACATCATCAATTTAAAGTAAAGTCAATAAAATATTAAAAAATCTAACTAAAACAATATCAAGATGCATTTAACTGGCATCAGTTTGTTGTCAAATTTATGGTAATCTCTGATTAAAAACATTGATAATGGCAGTAACAGTTGCAGAACCAAAGTGAATTGAAATATTGATGCCTCCGTAACTTGGCCCAAGTGAATAAGTAGTTTACAACTACTAAATGTCATTGTAGCAATTAATGCTGTACGCAAATCGTAAAACCAATGGTTGGTAACTTTAACGGACTATAAGTATAAGGATTATGCACACAAAAAATCCATGCCTCATGTCGTACTGTTTTAAAAATGAAAATTCAAACATTGTTCCTAGAACTGGTTGGTACAATTATAAATATTAATAAAATAAAGTATACAGGTGTACTTTAGCAAGTAAAAACAGAATATTTTCGCCATAGTTTCTAAATGCAATACTTATCGAGGATACATGATTTATCGGAAATGTTACAGCATTTGTAGGTAAAACGAAAAAAAAACTGTGTTTGTATTTATGTACCGACATTATCTTGTAAACGTACCCAATACACATAATATGATTTTCCATTTGATAGTTGAGCGCAATTACGTATTAAACTTAACAAATATTAAGCAGCAGTCGATTATAATAAGTACGTTTTTAAATTATTAAAACGCTGTGTGCATAAACAGCAACGCAAGAAAATTCTTGAAATGACTACATGTTAAAAATTACTTTTTAGCCATACGCTGTTGCTTTGTGTTTATGCCATTTTTGCGCTCGTTAATTTACATGATACTGGTGAGCAAGAAAAAATTGCTTAGCATACCCATTAACAGTGTTCAAAATGTACGATATCTACCCAGGGTAAAAGTATAACAATTTAACTTAAAACACAATGTGTAGAAGCTTAATTACAGACATAAATATCTTGATAATGTCCATGGTAAGTAAACGGTCAATTTGGTTGTAAAAATTGTCGGTTATTTCGCAAGAGTAAACAGTAAATTCATTAAATATTTAACAGCGATTTTCATTGATTTGTAATTACACGACTAAAACCGGCGACGAATGTGTATTAAAGTAACAGTTCAACGTTCTATTTGTTTTATTAAACCTATACGTACACTAGAACACAATGGATAATAATAATTTTCAAATCTCTTGTTAAACATTGCTCTTACGAGAACATTATAACGGTTATTATATACCGAAGTTTTTCGTCTTTGAAGACATTTCACAATTTTAGTCAACATATGTAGATGCGATTAAGGGATAACGCCCAACAAAAATATTTTTCGATTTTATTACATAAACTGACAGGAACTCCAACAGTATAGTAGACAAAAATAAATTATTTATTAACGGAAAATTATTGAAACTGGTGCAGGAAATCTTAAATAAATATATTTTTTGCTAAAATATTTAAAAGTAGACTTTCTAAGATTTATAAGCTGTCAATATTGTTTATATTCATGTTTACAGCCCCTATGGATTATTTTTTTTTTAGCTTAAAAGCTTTAAATAATACCACATTCTTAAAGCTGTACACACATCAAAGTTTTAAATGTTTTTTCTCTTCATACCTATTAAAGCAGCAAATAAATGATTAACAAGTTTTCAACTAATGTTGATTAAACAGTCATAAGAACGTGTTTCTTTGAATAAACGATAGAAATTTGCAGCCTAAGAGTAAATTTGAAATGAATTGTACAATTTTTTTATCATTTCATTAAAGCTTACTTTTTGAATCCTTGTAAATTTTGTATTTAGCCATAATTTATCATTAAATCGGCAATATTAGTTTTAGACGTAATACACCTCCATTATTTTTTAAATACAATCAAATTATCTACACAAAAATGTAAAAAAATACAAGGCAATCCATTAAAATAATCGATTTATTCGGGCTTAAATTTCAGCTACATGAACCAACAAAAACAAACACCCTGTGTATTATTTTAAAAGTTTAATTGTTCAGAAGGCACTATAAGAGTATTGTTAACAAAACCATACCAAATTATTTTACACTGACGTTGTTAAATCGCTAAATGTGAATATTTTGTTAAAGATCGGTAAAAAAAAACTATTGATTTTATGTACATAAAACCTTTAACATTTTTTAAAGAATGCAATTTGGAATCTAGAAAGTAAAAAATATACAGGGTGTTGTATTTAAAGTGAAAAAGCTACACATCGGTGCGCGGAAACCAAACACTGAATAGCTGAAAATAATTTTAGATTATGTATCCTATGATCTATAACAAATTGTGTCCTAAAACTATTTTTCTATTTTGAATTATAAGGCAGCTATAAAAGAAATACGCACTAGGTGCACACCCTGAATGTAAAGGCAGGCGCGCGAAACTTTGTAAAACTTTTGAACAGTACATATAGTAGACCCATCTCAAGTTACCCCCATCTAGATCGTCACAGGCATTATATCTCACATAAAAATAAATCACATTCACTAGCTCAAAAACAGAACTTAAAATTAAATGAACCACAAAGTTTTAAATTTTTGAAAAACTCACAACACAAAAACGGGCAGAGCAGACAGAATGGCAGTGGTAAGAACAAATAAAATATCACAACTAAAATCACATGCTTAATAAATAAATCGATTAAATTAATTATTGTTAATGCACCGTTGTATTGTGTCGAGGTGTCGACGGTAAGGTAGCACCTTTGTTAGTAATCGCTGAATACGGCCAACCGCGACTGAATGAACCGGCGTGGTAAATCCTTCAGTATATACGTGTCCCACGTTCAAGCGCAGTTCTGTGTGCACTCTCCGTATACTGTTCCTTGATCCAAATGATTGCATGATGTTACCGCAGCTTGATCCTTTAGTATCCTACATATTTATATGCGGTTTTCTTATGTGATTCATGATATTCATGATATCAGCGAATGTACGTGGAAATTTGATACGGTTATGAATATTAATTAAAATTAACGCTTCAGACATGCACGGGAGGAAAATAAATTAAAAGGAGAAAAACTGAAAAAATAGCGAAAATTTCCACTTATATTAAAACGCGATGGAAAAATTGACGTTTTTTTTTTAACACAGCGGCGTCGCAAAAATGGGAGAGAAAACAATGAATAAAAAATTGTGATCATTTCACGATTGCTTCCAGAAAAGGATCACTATAACTGTTACTTTTTTTTGGTAACAATTGCTTCATGCACCAAAATATTTGTACGATAATGATACTGCTCAATTAAAATTCTTTTTTAAAGCACACTGCAGGTATCATACTCATTATCATTCACAATAAACACACGCAACATGTCTTACTCTCCTACTTCTTCATTTAACACTGAACAGTCACTTTTAAGTAGCATCTGAGGTACTCTAACAAAATATGTATAAGTTCTTTTATCTATTTTAAGACTCTCATTGTTAATTGTAATTTTCGAACCCGTTCAGTGGAAGCAAATTTTGCGATATAATTTGGCTAATTTTAAATGGAATTAATTAAATTTTTAAGCAGGGACTAAAAACGAAAAAAAAACTCGTTCGTTTCTGTTCGGAACGAAAACGAAATATATCGTTTTCGTTCTGTTCGTTCCCACCCTGTAACATTTTTTTTCCGTTTTTGTGAACCGAAATTTATAACGGTTAAAACCGGTTTTACAGTTTTTTTTTGTCATCAAAAAATCAAGGACTTTTTTTTTCAAGTCACTACAACCCTCTATTGATACGATAACAATCGTCTCCGCTAAATTATAAACGATGGGTTTTGATACTCACGGACAGCATATTTTAGACTGGTGAACCGCCGCCATATTAAATTTACCAAATCGTTAAACACATTAACAATTAACCGTTTTATTTGGTATAACACCCGTAAGGTGCAAAAACACAGCTCGATTAGTTTAAATTGTACACACGATCTTTATCTAAAAATATGAAAATATCGCAAGTGCTGTTTTAAATTAGTTTTAGTACTAAAAATCTATGCATTCGACCTAAATTAGATCCTGCTGTAATTATTTAAGAAGACAAAAGAATTAATGCAAGTAGATAATTCACTAAATGTTCCCATGAAAGTTAAAATAAAAAAGGATATTTAAAAAAAAAAACTTATATTGACTCTTAACGCAAATAAAACATACACATTAATAATAAATAAAAAATAAACTGAAATATAATCTAACTTAAAAGTTTGTACATACCATACAATATACATTTTCACATTCCATTCAATCTTACTAGCAACACATTTTTCAATAAATCTTCTTTCACATTAGTCGTTTGCGAAGTATGAATCAATTTTACTTTTAATAAATCTAAACGCAAGTACAACATACACATTGATAATATATATCCAATCAAGTGTATATTTTATATTGATGATCCAATCAACAAATTAGAAATAGAGAATATCTGTACCGTTACTTGTGTTACACGAAACTGCAAGTATAAACAATAAATTGTTAATACATATATGTATTGTATATGGAGAAAAGTGAAGCTCACTTATTTCAAGTGAGATTTTTACTGCCTCGTGGAGTCTCCCCAGCATAGAAGGTAAATTCGCGTTTGTGTTTAACAAATAAAATTTAAATAGTGATAAAACCGGTTTGAAAAATATTTATCTCGTTTTCGTTCTTGAACGGAAAATAATAATTTCGTTTTCGGTTTCGTTTTTAAAAAAAAAAACGGCAAATTTCGTCTAACGTTTTCGTTCCGTTCTCAGTCCCTGCTAGAAATAAAATAAAACGATACCTAAGTACCAATCGAATTGTTTAAAAAAATCGTTTTAGTCACGTTTCAAAGAAGCGGAGAAATTAAAATCCTTTATTTAAATTGAAGCAGTTGCTTTTTTTAACAATAAAAGTAAATTATAACAACTCACTTAGCTGCTGTATGCGATTTATACAGTTCCTAATTTCGATAGAATTTGTCAACATTTATAACTTTAGCGGTAAATATTAAATACTTATTGTTAGTTTGAAACTTTGTAATAATAGATTTAGGAAGTGGCTAAACAGCAGTTTTTAACTAAAGCGCCAATTTTGTGTTAAAAGAGATGAAAAATTATCGAACGTGTCTTCACATATGAACACCTCTAGAGTTGTATCTTTATTGATAGTATTGCATAAATTGTACAACTTAAATTTTTTCAAACTATTATCTTCATAAAACATTGCATAAGTAGTGTCATTAAGCGTAAGATAAAAGTTTTAACAAATTTTAGAGAACCATAAACGTGCAACCTAATCTTTTAAACAGTATACTTGTCGGTTTTGTTATTAGTGGAACAACTACTAAGCTTCTTATTTTCCGAGACCCACGTTGGAAAAAAACAACTTTCTTGGATTTTTGTCTCTCTAAACTAATTATGTACTCCACCAAGTTTAATAATGTAACATGTACGGTATTATCTTATTTTGAATCACAAACACTTAAATGAATTTTCAATTTTCGCAAAGATAATTTTTTTATAATTTAAAAATTTGCATTTCTTGTGTATAATTGCTCCATTTTTCAACATATGCTTACATACATTTATTTTTCATATATTTTTCTTTATTTTATTGTTCATGTCGAGAAACCTGCAAGTTAAATAAGTCTAAAATATTTAAAGTCAGAAATATACATGACGATCGCTAATAAATCGGTGTATCAAAATATTTTGACGTTAATACCTATCGGAAACAATTGGACGACTTACAAATTCGACGGCAAGATGTTGCAAAAGCTAAATCAGTTCCTTCCGTCGAAGTTCAGATGGACTGAAGGTTGAATTAAATTTTCAGTTGCGGATAGGGACGGATTGAATTCGAATAAACAGTTTGCGGCTGTGAGTCCGATACGGATACAAATTTCAGATCCTAAAAAACTCCTTTTTCTTGTAAGTAAGGTACAGGTTAGCACGTTTATATCTATGGTCTCAAAACAAATTATAAACATTAAAAATAGAGTGTCATATTAAAAACGAGTACGTAGTATTGTTATATGATGTAAATTATAACCAAAATATAATTTTTTAGAAACATTTTTGCACAGTTTACCAAAAATGGTGCACATAAATACTGTCCCAGTATTAAGAATTAACTACCTAATAAGTGGTATTATTGGTTATGTCTTTATGTTTTAACACAGCGTTAAAGAAATTATCAATGACCCAGGGCGCCGTGAACCAAAAAAGTTAAGCCTTCTCTTAAGACTGTTTAAATCATCTTTAACGGTATGTTACGTATGTTATTGCTGTCTGTTTATTGTTTGAATCTTCCGAATCCCTTATACATGACATTGAACGTACCCAACTATAACACAACTTTTGGCAGCTTTATTTATCTGTTTGCGTACGTTCGTTATTGTTTTAAGTTAATAAAATAAAGCTAGGCAATTGATTATATACAATGTCGGGTACAGAAACATTACCAACGTTTAGTTACGTTTGATGTTCTCAGTATTTGCACTTGAACAAAAGCAGTTGATTGCATTTAGCTACTAATGCCAGTGACTTAGAGCTGACCCTCCGCTATTGTTATAAACCTTAACTCGCCATCTTCGGCTTACACATATTACCATTTAATCTATTTGATTTGTTTTAAAGAATAATAAAACGAAGTAAAACCGAATCCATGAGTTACAAAAATATTTTAATCCACAGTGGCATAATCCTATAGTTATATAATATTTTTTTAAACGTAAATTAGCAAAAAAATATTTATATGTAGACTATAGAGTTTGATCAATTTAAAAAACATCACCGTTGCGTGCTGTATCGATGATGGTGCGTGATGCACAGCCAAGTATTCCATTTTAACAATAAGTACATGAAATAATAATGTTATTGTTGCTGATACAGATAACAATGACAGTTAAGTGCATGCAGAGATGCGCGCCGTAAACACCATGAGTGAATATAAAACATTATATGTATTTAATTATATTTAAAAAAAAAATTTGCACCGTTTAATAAATTAACTTTTTTTATAGAACTAAATATAACGATGTACAGGTTATTTTACTTTTCGATTTCCTTTAATAATGAAAATGCAAGTTGGGTTAAAGGGAAGAAAATTTAGCTACTTAGGAGTGTATTTAGAACAAGATCTTGCTTCGTTTAAAAATGCCATGGCTTGCGTGATATAACGAAAAAACCGAAATTGTATTGGTTTCAAAAACATTATTACTCAAAAAAATTGTTTCCTTAAGTCTTAGTCAATCAGCGTTTTTTTCATACTAAAATTATACAAGTTCTGTTTAAATAATAAAGTTTCCAGTATTTCTGTGAAAGTTCGGTGTACTGAAAATTATAAATGTCTGACAATAGTTTATAAAAAATGAGAAAATGTGGTAGACCATGTTTCTGTTGCAAACAGTGAACAAAATTTTATATTTCATCTAAATTTTCTGTCTTAAAATACTACAGCCTAATCTCGTAACGTATTTCCATGGAACCCTGTGCAACAATAAACGTTACATAATGTTACAAAAATATAACGTTTACTTTTATTGTATCGTTTACGTCACGTTTATACCTACAAGATCATTCAGTTATAAAGATAAAGAAATATTTTATCAGATAATAAATTAACAAACTTATCATCTCTTATACAAAATTACAAACATTAGATAATAATGGAAAAGGTTTTTCAAAATTGCTACACCCAAAATTTGAGGATGGAATTGATTGAAAAAATGCTTTAAGAATGCCTGCCAACATTTAATTCTAAAAATATGCCATAACATAGCTATTTATTACACTACTACTTTTATTGATTTACCTTTGGTTATTTTTTTTAAATATAAAAAAACTTGTGTTATGGTTTAATCAATTAATAAAGCATAATATGGTTTGATATGTTTAGTTGGACCTTGACTTTATTTACTAGTTTTAAATATTTTCGCATTTGTGCTAAGCATAATTTTTAATAAAACCATTTGTTAAAGATTTACTCGAGGGTTGATTTCCTGCCCCTCAAATTGTCCTGCAAATGTAAAGAATACGTGACAGCACTAGTTATGTCACGAAGAGCGCATTAGAGAGAGTTCTTTACCTTCTAATGGCATCATAAAAACAACATAAAACTATATTGGGGGGTTCCTGATTGTGTGATTTTTTTCTTCTTAAAAGTTAGAGATAATAGTCGAACAAGAGACAAGACCTTGTAGCTAATACAAACAACAATCATAGTAGGGGTTTAATTTTAATCGAATTATCAAAGCATATGATCATATATCGGAGCAGGAATTTATTTCAGTCACTTATAATAAGATAGTTTTTGGAAAATCGTTACAATTGGCAAGGAATGTTAATTAGTTTTATTGCATTTACGGAATTAAAATAGTATATTACATAACAAGAGTTGTAAGAAGCGTAATTGCTTTACAACTCGTGTTATGTGGCTTACTTTTTCTACGATCACATAATTAACTATTTTTCGGAATAAATTGTATCAATAATAATCTCTGTAAATTTTTAGATAAGTTTTTATATCTTTATAAACTACATTTCGGTTTTTGTTGTCATAAAGCTATGCTTTACTATATGAGCCGCATTACACATATTATTCTAAGAAGCGAGTGTCATTACTTTAAAATGGAACATGCCACAGTATCCACATTATTAGCGTCACGATAAATGTGCTCTATAAGGTAAATGTATACATTTTCCGGTAAATGTGGACACCTACCACCATTAACCTGGTAGTAAATGTGCGCATTTATCGGTAAATACCAAATTTGCCGTATTAAATGAGCTTTTTTGTTAACAAATACACTTGTATAGGGAAAGTAATTTAATAGTTCCACCATGTTATGGGAGAAGTTTTATTTTGTGCATTATTGTAGGTTGCCTTTACACCGAAGACATTTTGTTAGTATATCTTGCTAGTTAAACACTAGTCAGGGTTTTCGGCGATCTGTCACAGCCCCCTTCGAATTTGAGCACGTTACTTACAGCGCCAGTGGTGCAAACAAGCTATATTTCGTCCCCTTAACAATCGCTCAGTATTTGAAATTTACAGAAATGAGTAAATAGTCGTATATCAAAAAAATAAAATGTCACATTGATCTTTTCATAAATCAAATAATTTAAACAAAATATACGGCGCTGTTCGACCGCATTCTGCTGATATACAGCACTTGACTAGCAGCGGCCACGGCGTGTTTTATTCTTATCAACATAAATCAAGTATAAACAGAAGGCATTTGTCACTTTTGATTCCTATACATGATAATTTATATGACACAAGCTAAATTGGCCGTGACCCATGAAAACGATTATAAATTCTTATGCAGAGCCTCTATCAATAAAATACATTAAGTTATCAAGGGCCACCGTTTCGGCAATTATCGCATTAAACAGCTCACACAACGCGAGCTAATTAATTCTCGTAAAACAATAAAAACATAAAATATGTGACCGAAATGTGGAGACATGGACGTATTTAAACACACATCGAGTCCTGTAAAGTAGTCGTAAGAATGTAAAACAGAAACTGTTACACTCAAATAAAACCAACGAAAACCGAGAGTGTATTAAACTTGTATCGAGATATTTCAGGAATTCGAATCTGTGCCTTGCAAATTACATTTTTTAATTAGTTAACCATATGCTATTAATATTTTGACTATTGGTGAGTTGCCAAGCTCTATCATATATTTCGAAACAATTTCTACAAAAAATATATGTCAGAAACTTGAACATACATTAATTGTGGTAACATGCAAGTTATAAAAAACAAAAAAAAAATCATTTTAGTTAGTGCCAATCATCTACAGGAGCCTGGGTGCAACAGCTTTTTTGGGGTTCTCTATAAAAATTGAATTGATAATTAAATATTGTAATATTTTATCGTCGGTGACAGAATGAAATGTGGGTCAAAAATTTAGCTCTTTCTTTTAAATAATAAATGTTATTGCAACTGTACGGATCAACCTTACTGACAATCAGTTGTGATGCATCACAATGTAATGTTTATTTATCAACGAGATGAAAAATAATGTAGAGGTGACCGGAGATGAAAATAACACGGGTAGGTTGTAACAGTGCCTATAGGTTCTTTAATTTTTTGTTATATGTCGCCCTAAGCGTTGGTGCAATGTTCATTTACATCCACCTCCCTATCTACTTTGCTAGTTTTCATCTGTCGTAAAGATTTTGCCAGCCAGAGTCACTATATTCCGCCTAAAAGTTAATACTTTAATAATCACCGGTCGAGCGACTTTTAGGCGATCTCTAGAAGAGGAACAAAAAGTATCTAGATTATTGTGTTCTAAATTTTGTTGGCTATTGGTGGATGCAATACAATTTGACGTTGGAATCGTGGGTAATTGTGGATTCCCTCTAATTTTTTTGTGTACACTTGGGGTCAAAAGTAACAGTGTTACAGCCAACCCCAATCAATGTTTTCACTTGCAAATGTTCACTCTTGGCACATAATTGGTGGTTTTCTTCGTAGACGAGAACATACAAAACTGGTCGGATAATTTTCCAATTTGTTGAATCTTTTTGTTTCACATTTTTGAATATTGATAATGTTCACTTATCATTTTGTATTGCGCCAAAAAACATTTTTTTTAATTTTGCTAATGTGTATTTTGGAATCAAATATTAATTTTGTTGATGAATACTAATATATTTACCCACTACTTATGAGCTGTGTAAATTATTTTGCCGTTACAACTTACCCCGATCATTGTTACTTTTAGCCCCAACGTTGAGGTTGGAAGTAACAGCTTTCTTAGTACAGAAAAAAAAAAGTTTTTCTCACATATCTTTACGAAACATATGCAAGAAATATCTTGGAAGGAAGATAAACGTCCAATCTATCATTAAATCAATTTTCTCTAAATATTTCATTCAGAATGCAGTTACAATTTAGCACTTTCTTTACTAAAATATTATTCATCTTATTCCACTGCTAAGAAACGCTTTTTAAAGCCATATGGTTTATTTATTCGTGTACGTGTGTGGCGGTACATTGCGGTAAATTTTTGATTAAAAAATGCATGATCAAAAGGTTAAATAAGAGAAATATCTTAATATAAATCAAATTATTTGTTATCTTATAATGATCTCCGACAGCTATTGACAAATATGGAAAAGTAAAAAATGGTATCATTGATACAGATTAAATCTGGCAGATAAGTCAAGCTAATGAAAAGAGTATATAAAAGAATGTAGTTGTGTAATAAGTCATTGTACCGCTTTTTAGACAGACGTATTATTTAAATTTGAAAGATTACGATAGAGGAAATTTTCAACATTTCTTTTAAAGTGTTCTAACACACCATTAAAACAGTACTTGCAAATTAGTTTAGTTTCCATTTCTGAATCATGCTCCAAATTCAGCATTAGATTACTTTTGCATATGCTTTTAGTGCGAAATGTTTATAAATTTTGTTTTAGTAAATAAATGCTATGCGATTCAGTGTTTTTATTAGGATAACTACTTCATTTTTGGTTATCATGACCTGCTGTTTATATGTTTCGTTGTCTTGTATACAGTGGGTTTGTTGGTTGTGGTTCGTTGCTTGTAAAAATGTTTAAATTGTAATTCCTGCGATAAATTTGATTATGTTTGTTTAATGTATTGTTTATACCATGAAGTAATAATTTTTTATAATAAGCGTTCACACCAAAACAAAGCATACATACATCATACAAATGTTACCAATACATATTTGTTTTGATGCACCGTTGTTATGCTAAAGGCAATTTTTCAGCTTTTAGCTTAATCCACGACCACAAATAATTTTTAATAAAATATTTCAGTACTGTTGAAACAACACAGGAGATTTTAACATTTAAGACAACATCCAGTTTTGTAAAACTAAATCAACAAATTTGTGGAACAATTTGAAATGCAGGAGTTCGATGTAATTTTTATTGTACACACCCCCGGGTAATTTATGTAGGTATATTAAACTCTTACAGTTAGACAGGGCAATATTTAAATTTTTATTATAATGTTGGCGGAAATTTCTTTTTCTTTTTAATTCGCCTTGAGTGAAATAACAGTTGGGCGTATTTAAAATTCAAATTATTTTTAAATACATTTATGCCTGTTTATATGTTGACGTAGGTATTCTATTTTAGAGCATTTCCTTGTAAAATTATATGTGCTAATTTGTTTGTAGGTAAAAGGAAAAAGAAAATTGACGAATCAGTCTCAGCCTTGTAAAATAGTTTAGTAGCAAACGTATGGGCGTTTTTCAAGACTTAATTTTCGTTACCATTATAGCTTACGAACCTTATTTGATGTAATAGACACGAAAATTTTCTTTTGACTCACAGCATGGATCTTAACTGGCGCAATTGCTCTGTGACTTGAGGTTAAAAAGTAACGAGCAGTACAGATTCTAAGTATTCAAAAAAATAGTTAGTGTCATAACATGCTGTCATGAAGATAAATTGATGAAATTGGATCTATCATCAACTTACGCTGTGTGTACGTTAATAAAGCAATAACGCATTTTTTGCGTAACTTATAGATTCGTATAGGTCTGAATTGAACTATTTTAATTGTGCTTCAGAGTCCTAACGCATGTGTAGCGATACAGCACATTAAATGGACCACCCAAGTATGGCTAACACATTCGCATATAATGTCATTAACTGCTGACACTATAAAGTATAAATTTAGCAATTGACTAACGCTGAAAACAAAAGCTAGCTTAAGTGTTTCAAAAAAATTATAAACTGGCAGTAAAGTAACACTTCAACACTGACAAAATTAACGAGTTAATACGCCCTTAATGAAAAAAAATAGTTCTACACACTGCAAGGTTCATTTGCAAAAAAAATCAAACATAACTTTTTTAATAACTTTGCTAAGAACGTTACCATTTTGTTTCTTTACAAAACAAACCTCTTATTTGTCAATGCTGACACATTATAGTTATTTAAAATACATCTTGGAAATCGCTAGTGCTAAATTATGTTAAACTAGATGTGTGTGATGTATTTCGTTAGAACAATATTAATTTAAATATCTAACCGAGAGAAAGATGCAGAGCACTTTTGCAGTTGGAATAAAGCTAAAAAAACAATTACAATACGAGAGTAGAGTACAAAGGAAACGTTTAGAAAATTTACCAAAGGATTCCAGTGTGGCAAATATGTTGTGCAAAAATAAACTGCTTCGTTTCTTTGCTGTACTTTCATGAAATAACAATATACACTTTTCAATTGTTTAACGAGAAGGCGTTTAAAAATCTCGATTGAACAGTTTGTTTAGAAGTTTAGCTAGTAACACGTTCAACAAATTTCCTTGTACAGTTGCAAAACATTTGGATCAGGATTAAGATTTGGAGCGGCGGCGGGAAGGCCTGTAAACCGTCGTTATTTCTGGAGTAATAAAACTTTCAACGGCATTGCATACCGAAGCATTTGTTTAATTGTACGACATGATGATGTAGCGCTTGGCTTGATCGAACGTCATTTAAAGATATAAGGAAATATTTACGATATATTTAAACTCGTTTAAACAAAATTTCCAGCATATGTAATAACGGTGACGTCTTCATAAAATACTTTTCAACTTTAATTTTAATAAAATAGCAAGTGTGGCTAAATTAAACATAAATAAAGACTGTATTTTTAATCTCGTTTCAACTGCTGTATTTTTAACGAAGACACTTTTTCAGTAATACCAATTTCAACTTTGAATAACGTAAGAGAGAAATTATTTTTAAGTGGTTGGTTTGGTGATTCCATCAGTACGCAAAAGTATTTATCTGAGATCTGCTGCTTTAAGGCAAAACTTATTATATTTATACGTATTGCGTGCAATTGTTGTCGACACTCCTTGGCGATGGAGATAATTGCCTAGGTAGCACCGGTAGTGCATATTAGATAATTTGTATTATTAATGTATCGTATCTATCAATGCTCAGTTCGATGCAATTCAGTAATTGGCAGCTATGAATGTAGAGCATGCCATATTTTGCAACCGTCAACTCCTACACATAACGATATAATTCGCTTTGATGACTAATTTCATTCTAATTGTAGAAGCGATTGTGTGCTTGTTTTAGTGAGATTTTTGTGTCTTGGTATTTTATTGCTTAAGTTTATTGACAAAAAGCGCGTGCCAACGAACGCATTTCACGTTTTACTTAACAAGAATAGCAAACTATACCATTCAAGTATTCACTCTAAATCCATAATAAATTTGTCTGCTTTCAAAGATAGTTGTGTATTACATTCAACCAACGTCAAGAAACTGAAAGAAGTTGCAGGAGTCCACGGAATTTGATCAAGCCGCCTTAAAAACATAAATGATAATTATTTTTTGTTCGAATTTAGCTCTATTTCAATATTTGATATATTGAAACTATTTCAAAGTTTACCTAAGAAATTATAAACGCAATATAAGTGAAAACAGGGTCATGTTTTATTCGCCCAAATCTTGTTTAAAGGTCAGAGATTATTTTGTATTACTTTTGTTTATTAAAATTGCATGTATTTATTTTTTTATGTTCCTGGCATTTACGTACATACATTTTTTAGATCCATAATTAATCAAAAAGAAATAATTCGTGAGTGCAAATGTTTCAATGTTTTTTGGCTATTGGGTACAACTCTTGGTACTACATTTAAAATTTTAATTCCAATATACAGGTGGGCGGCATAAATGCAGTTTTTGGTGATATTTCAAGAAAAAATGTGAAATTTCGCGTATTACACGCGCTCGTCTATAATACGCACTCTTGTATAGAACGCATGCTTGGTTTAGCCCAAAATTTTCTGGTAAAATTAAAATTCGTAGACGCACCATCACTTTCCAATTAACTATTGCATCTCAAACACTAAAAAGACTGGTTCAATTTTTAACTACACTTTGTGTTTGTGTTCTTAATTTTCTCTATGTTGATAATAGGAAAGCTAAAAATATAATTTCAATTGAAGTTTCTCAGTGTTTTCAAGATATTGCATAAACTGGCCACAATTTGTAAATTTTCACTCAGCACATAGGATACAAACAAACTCCTTTAATTTTTAACCATTCTTTCATCTCTAAAAGTTTCCAAGATTTCCACGTTTTTCCCGTTAAAACAACAATTATATCACACATAAAATGGTATATTACATAACAAGAGATGTAAGAAGCGTAATCGCTTAACAACTCGTGTTATTTAGCATACTTTTTCTACGATTACATAATACATACGATTTTAACGGCGTTTTGGCTAAATATACATATAATTATGTTATCTTGTCAATTTTGACGTAAGCCTACTTTGACATTTCTAGACAAGTGTGCGTTTTGCTTACCGTGCGTAAGGACCCACTTACTATGCATGCAGGCTGTGCGGTAAGAATAATTTACATCAGTGGTCGTAGAAGAAAGACATTGTACATTATTATCTTGAAACTGGTAAAGCTGTCTTGCTATCAAAGTGTAAAAAAAATCTAATTATAAACACGGAATGCCTTACAGATTTACCATTGTTTGTAAACATACTTCACTGTTAGTGTTGATACATCCTCAAAATTAATGATGCCAACAGCTGTAATTTGTTTATTCGATGTAAATTCGTTAGCGGAAGTGCGATAACTTTTTTAACAACACTGAGTTACATTTCCGTTTTTCTTCTTTTAGTTATAACTTCAAAGGATCATGTTACGATTGTTAAGCCGCGTTATCGATTAAAAAAAAACAACGAAAAAATACATTACAGGGAAGTGTTGCGAATAAATATATTGTACAAGCAACTGCGAACATATTACTTTAAGTTAATTACTGGTTGCGTTAATGGCCGGTTTAATGAATAATAATGATGCTAATAAATCCCCGGCAATCAATACTGTAATGATTACAGCATCTAAATGGTGGTTATAACTCAGCGCTCCAACTCCGACAATAGGGTCACAATGTTAAAAATGCAAACTACTTACAAGTTATCAACGTTAACCAGCTTGACAAAATGATAAAGGAGATGCTATATGATTTTTAGAAATGTCTAAGTTGGCCGTGCTCGTGCCAGCCCGTACCCTACGCAAAGGTTGTTGCGCGCCTTCTCATTTACATAAGCATAATGCAGAAAGATGACAAAATAGACATGAATAATGGTTACACATTCAAAATTATTTTATATCATTTCCAGAAATTTATCGCCCTGTTTAAAAACGGTTATTGAACTCAATTTAACAGTAATAAATACGTGTCGTCGCTCAAAATATTAATAAGGCCAGTTTTTGTGAGCCACTAATATGTTCGTTCGTAAGTAGTAGGGCTCATTTCTATTTATACTTACGTATTATAGATTTGCTTTAAAAATGCATATTATATTTAAATATAGGACATGATCTGCTCGGACAAGTTAAGCTTCTTCATCAGTGTGTGTTTATAAAAGTTTATTCAATATTAACGACGCTAATATGTCAACATTTTTAAAGTTTTCAACATAATGATGATACACTCAATCAATAAGGATTTTCACTTAATAAATTTAATGTGTTCAAAAAAAATACTGAGTATGAAACTTAATCTTTTTAAATCAAAAGGTAATAAAACGAACGTCAAATTTCTGGATATAGACCAAATTTTTAAAAGCCATTAAATGCAAGCATAACTCGACTTCTAAAGAGCTTTTTTATCAATTCATTTCTTTATTTGTTCCAGCAGTACTATGTGCGATTCCATAAACTCACAAAATAATGGTTTTTCGTTGCAATCAGGGTTGGGCAAAATTTAATTATCATTACAAAATCAAAAATCAGTGATCTAAATTTAAACAATAAAAAAAATCACGAATTTTTGTTTTTTTTTAAGAAACTTGCTTTTTTTTCCTTATTACAAATCATTTATTCATTATTCACCCTACATTATATCTATACAGGGTCATTCAAAAAGTATCAACAGATGAAAAAGTTTTTTTATTTAAAATTTCTCAGAAAGTTGGTGGATGACCTAAAATTAATTTTAAGATGGAAAAAATTTCATAAAAATTCATCGATACTAGATTTTAGTGATTTCAGAAATATTCCACGAGCCTTCTTTTAAGAGTTACAAAAAAAAAACTAGAGAAGGTTTTTCAGATTTCAAAAATATGACCAAAGGTGAAATTTGTCGTTAAAATTTGAATTTTTATTTTAATAGCAATTTTAACATCAAAACGTCTGCAAAAATGAAAAAACTTTTATTATTTGTTTCGCAAATAATCTTATTCTTGAGAAAAGTAGGTGTATTTTAAGTTAAAAAAAAGTTCAATATAAATTCGTATAACTCTAAATTTTAACGATTTTAAAAATATTCGAAAAGAGTAGTGTCCTTTTTTTAAATTTTTTAAAAAGGTGTATAAAAAAGTTGTTTACAATCTAAAAATAATATTAAATAAATGATCGTTTTGTTTTCCCTTGATTTTTTTTAAACTCCTTAAATAAGAGCACTTTAATCTTCCGAATTGTTCTAAAATCGCTAAAAGCTAGTGGTTTATGAACTTTATCGAGCTTTTTTAAACTTAAAATAATTTTCAGACCATGCATCAACTTTTTTCCGATTAATCGATAATAAAAAACTTATTTATTAGTTGCAAACTTTTTGAATGTTTTATTCGAAAATAAAATTATAACGTCAAATTTCGTATTGGCATATTTTTGTTTTCCAAACAATTTCTTTGCATATTTTTTTTTTGTAAATTTTAAAATAAGGGCACTTTACTTTTGCAAATATTTTTAAAATAAATTTGAATAAATTAACACTAAAAATCCACTTTTTAAATTAAAATATAATTCCTATCTAATGTAGGTATGTCAATATTTGTCAATTTTTATCAACATTTAGCACTGCATGCACGCTTTAACACGGTCAACACAATAACTACAATTTTTCATTGCTTCCGGCTTACTTAAGAAAAAACGCTTCATTGAAATCATATCGTCAATAATTTCGTCGAACTTCAGTTTGTCATTACAGATTCACATACAAGGAACGAAACACCTGATCGGGTGATAATTCAGCACACTTCTGAACATGAATAAATTTTCAAATACTAGTTAGTTATTACATCTACCGACGTATATTTATGCCGTTGTATGCTATGATATCACATTACATCATTATGCGATGTATGCAATGCCTTTAGATCATCAGTTGCATCACTATTTCGCTTTTTTATAAACCCACCTACATACGAACCGACCATACTCAAGTACAAATAACATGGAACGAACCAATGCACAAATACAATAAAGCAAGACTAATGAAAGAGAAGAACGAACGAATAAAAAGTATGATATGATTGTAAAACTCGATAAGTATAGCTATTCAATAACGCAGTGTTTGTTTGTAAACTAACATTGTAAAACATGCATAGGTATCCATCATTATTGTTATTAAAAATAAGAGATGTTTTAAAACACTAGGACACGCGGATCATAATAATGTCATTGTCTTCTGTCATATTTTTATTAATGAAAAATGTTCGTATGTTCGTTAAAGGATTTTAATTGAGAAATTCATAAGTGCAAATTCTGCTTGCGGGCGCCTTGATGTAGCCTTGCGGGCTACAGGAGCCTGCGAGCTACCGGTTGGACATCAGTGAGTTAAACACTTAATAAATTAAGTAATATAATTTGTCATTTACCAAATTTATGAAACAATTAAAGTTTCAATGAATTTACTAAATCGCAAAGAGGATAAAGCTAAGTATGTTTGGTAAATTATGTTCATTAAACATTTCAACACACCGACGAACTTATAAATCACACTAAGGAGGTAAATTAATATCATCAACTGGAAGTAGCTGTGATGATTATTTAAAATTAATCAAGCAAATGCGGTAGTGTATAATATAAACATATAAAGCGTCGTCTTTAGGCAAACTAGCAAAAGTTCACAAACTGTATGATAATTTCCTTGAGTAGCGTAAACCTTTAATCCTCTTGATCTAATATTTCTAATAGATATCATTTGCTAAAGGGTGGTATCTGTCGCGGACGGTCGCGTCACGCAGGGACCTGTGGCTGTGTCTCTTGGGGACTGGCACGACGCCGCACCAGGTTTGCACAACTGTCAACAAAACCTTACAGGCCGGCCCCGTATGAACCTAAAGATCTTTATCCGAAAACTGTACATATAAGTTTGATTTAATTTATGTCACTGGCTTTTCTTTCTACTTTAGTTTTAAATGATAACATACGTGTAGATAAACAGTTCGTGACTAAATGTTGGGGCTTAAGTATCTTGTGTAATGTACGTAATATATCATATAGCAACATCGAACATAAGAAAATATAAATATACTTAGATAAATTCTGCGAGTAAGTGAAGAAATACATGCATGCTATAACGTATTAAATGTAGGCAAATTAGTTTCCATATTCAAAAAATGCCTCTATTGTACAAAGGACTATACATACACTTTGTTGGTTATGTATAAGTAATACTAATGATGGCTAAGGATCAAGAATTTAATACGGTATTCTGATTGGAAGCAATTTTACAAACCTTTCTTCATCGGACCGCGTTAATAAGAAAATATAAGAATTTTTTATAGCCTTTAATTATTACTTTCAGCAGGTACTAAGCCAGCAAAATGTTAAAGAGCACAAAAAATGAAGCTATACTTTGGGGTTGTTTAATTTCGCCAAATGGTCCTACTTTAGACGTGTGACATGATCCTTTTCTTGTCAATATAAAATATTTATGAGTGACTATCCACAACAAGTAAGAGAAAACAATGATAATTACAAACGTTTTGAAAGGGTCGGACTAAAAAACCTATTAAATAATTCACAAAATAATGCCAAAAAGGTGTTGTCAAAAACGAGGGATGTGTAAGATAAATAATTTAAAGTGGCCAATGGTTCAAATTCAAAAACTTTTGAATTCAAAATAAAATCATGGTTAGAAAATCCCATACGACCACGAATAATACTCTTTGAATAGCGTTCAGTTCAGATATTTGGTTATATAAAACATTAAACAAAACCATATACTTGGTTTGCATAGAAATTCAAAAAATACAGGGTATTTTTATTATTTTGTATGATTTCCGGATAAATTGGAATTGTAATGATAAGTTAACTGATTTACTTATTTTTTTCCATTTAATTACCATCATTTATCTCAATACAGCACGTCTTGACCAAGATATTTAAATATTCCCATACTTACAACCCTGCAAGCAATATTTTACAGTTTCATTTCGATCAAAATCCTATTGTATGTGCATTGATTGAAGTAATCTATTCATAATCAACCTGCTTACGTGGGTAGTGCTAAACGACATTTCATTATTCATCGCATTATTTTGCGAAATAAAAACAGCTAATGTCTATTGAATAGAATAAGCTTTTGTTACATTTCTGAAAGCACCAATGTAATAGTAATGTGTGAGCCATTATTCGTTTATACAAGTTGACAAATAAAACTAGTTATTTTAATAAATTAAAAAAAGGTAAATAAAAACACACAACTTTTAGTAGCTATTTTGCAAAGATCTTAGTATTGGTGGATACATGACAAATAAGCAAGAATATATATTACTAACAGTTACTAGAAAACATTTCCAGAATGTGTTGAAAATCCACCTAAATATAATACGTTATGTATTATTTATTATTTCAAATTGCAATAGTTTACACGTGGAATTAGTTTTGATACTATTACGTGAACACAAAACATGAGAGAGTTGCAAATTTAATTTATTTAGATAGGCAAACGTTTCTATTTTTTACAATTAACAAACTTTAAAATTTGTAGTTTATCGCTATGTAGGTACTATAATTAATGGTAATTTTTAACCTATATTCTAAACAGTATGCCAATACAATGTTAAAAACGTATGTCGACAAATCGAATATAAATAAAACTTTTAACATGAGTGCGCTATAATTAGCCGCAGAGAAAATTATCACAGCATCCATGTTTTGAAATCGGCGAACGAATACAAAAAACTATTGTAACCGTAAACCACACAGTTCGATGTAAAACATTTGTTATAATAATTGCAGTTTTGCAGGTTTTTGTGTTGTGACGGAATGACAATGGAATTATTTTACAATTTTATTCTATGAAACAATAAAATAGGATGTGTTAACAGCAGTATTTTTAAATAATTCCCTCATAATTTTGAGAGATACGTTGCGCATTTAGCTAAAGCCCTTTTGCAATTTTAACTAGCGGATAATCAAAAATGATGCGTTATTGTTGAGTTAATAAATCTATGAACAAGCGCGATAGCAATGGAACATTATTATTCGCAAATAAATGTTACAGGCAAAATTCCAAATGATAACAAACGAAAATATCTTTGAAATGTTTAAATATAAGAAAAGAAAACAAACATTACAAGCGCGCAACCGTGGATATATTTTAAACAATAGAAGTTAAGTAGGTTTCTATTTCTATGATTATAAACCACGCTTTAAAATCATTGCACATTAAATGCGAATGAACAACTAAGTTTGGCCCATTCTTTTTTACATCAAATACAATTTTAAAAAAAAAATGTCCCGATGTAACTTAGTATCCTTCAATCAAATACAACAAGGCAGATTGCAGGTAATGAAAAAAGAATAAAAAAAGACAAAGCAAGAGCTGTAGATAAAAATTAGTTACAAAATAAATTTTAGGACTGAATTCATTTTTAAATTCATTAAAATTTTCGATACAGTTATAAAAATTATACGTTTAGTAAAATTTTGAATAAACAAAATCCATAAAGACATTTTTATCCGCCTTGCATTTTAGTCAAAGACTATTGCAAGGATTTCAATGTATAACGCATCCAAAACATTTCGTAGATCGCAGATGACCGCTTGACCGTTGAATTTTATTGTATCACGCATTAATAAAATTAGATGTTATACAATGTAGTTTGGGATGTGCATTGTTTCAATTAGTGTACCAAATGTTTCCATCATAAAATTTCATGTATGTCAGTCAGGTCACGTTGTTTGATTGTCGTTTACAGCAATTATCATATTAATTTAGCCAAGAAAACAACACCACAAAAAAAAAATCTAAAAAATATTCAATATGAGATCATAGAGATGTTGGTCCACCGAACTAGCAGTGTCGATGCATTGCATTGTAACGAAAAAATGTCTGAATGTTTTTACATAAAAAGCAGATATTAAAAATCTATCTGTAGGTAAAAACATGAATATAGCAACTCAATTATTAGAGGCCACAATCCCAGTTAAAAATTTAGGGCCCCGTTTTGTTAATAAGTAACAGTTTACTAATCTATGCAATATTTTAATTATTTCGGGGTGAATTCGACTGTCCGGGTCAAATTGACAAACGACTTAAAACTCGAATTATTAATGACACAAGAAACATGTAGCTACTGATAACAGACAAGTACAAACAGGTCCGATTTTGTGAGCAGAGCTGTCGCTGAAGAAAATCGTCAAGTGTGATACAAACATGTAGAAGCGTCTAAAATACTTCTAAACCAAATCAATTAAAAAAAGGTACGACCCATTGAAGATTGTAAATGGACATTAAAAAAATTTAAACGTTAAATATATTTTGCTAACTATTTATTTTCTTTATTCTCATCCTTGTGACGTAAATTATTTTTTAAAGCTGAATACATCTGTGGATAAGTTGGCTCTATTTAGTAGGAAGTTGTCTACATTAAATTTATTATGCATGGATGAGTAGAAAGATTGATAATATAAAATTAAGGATGAGTATCCATAACAGAACATTAAAATATATTGATTTTATTACATTATACGGCAATATTTTCTGGTTCAAGTTGAGAACTGGACAACTTTCAGAGTATTTTACGATGGCAACGATAATAAAGACACATGGAAGTCATAATTAAAAAACAATAATTAACGTAACACTATAGAGCCATGCCACAACATTCAGAATGAGCGAATGGGCAAGAATAAGTTAAGCAAGCTTTATTGTATAATTTCTTATTGTTAAAGTAAGGCACACACGTGAATTGCTTTTTGTATCATTGTATAATTGATTACCATATGTTTACAATTATTTAAAAAATGTCTTAACCACTATTCATTATCAGGAAGTGCATGAATGGCAACGGAATCGTATTACGGGTTAAATTAAAATCTCGTATGACATATAAAGAGTTAGATGACGGCAACAAATTTCATAATAGAATCAGAATGCTACTCATAAATACAAAACGAAAGCTCACCGGAGACGCATAATTAGTTCCCGTCAATACTAATAAACTTGTTTTTACCACATTCTAACTAAGGTAACGTATTCTGGAGGGCAGATGAATTGAATATGTCTTTTTGAATTTCTGCTGGATGATGTGCATGAATATTCAATTTCTCATTTGCATGTGAAGGGCTCCTGAGGTTGGATACTTACAAAGAGTTAACAAAAGGACCTTCGTACCATAAAAAGAGTTACTGAATCAATATGCGAGTGAGACTCGTCTTTTACAAGGATTTTATCGTAAGAACCGAACATGTAACTGTCAAAGACATTACTAATTTGTTTTAAAGATATTGTTGTGATAATTTGGATACAAAATAGAACTAAAAATGATTATACTAATGGCAGCAAAAAGTCGAGAAAATTGTGGATTGGATGTTACCAATTTTATATGATATTAAATGGCGAAAAAAGTTTACCTAATATGGCATAAAAATATATTCAAAAATTGTGATGTGTATTGAAAGAGCGTTGTTCAACTTTTTTCTTTCAAATAGCACTAGAATGGTTTAAAGTCGAAATCAGTAAATGCTTTTATCCAGCTACATAAACATTTGTATACTTTTTCAAATAAAATTTAAAGCTTCTCTTGGCACAAGTGAATGTAACGAGATTTTTTGGGTTTGAAAGTTGTAGATAATTTAATGGTCTTTAAAAAACATTAGAGATGTTCTCTGTTCAAATCTATAAAAGTAATATTTCTCGAGTTATAGCTGTTTTGATGATAATTTATAGGTTAACGTTCAATATCTAACAGAATTAAAATAGTAGGCTTTGAAAAATAAAGCCATTGCGTTGTAAACCAGAAGGAGCGAAGAATGGAATTTCTATGTAAGTAAATATTATAAAAATGTATAATCTTATACATAACTAACAATTTTTATAGTTACCTCATTTTTACTAAGATTAGTTTAATTTTGTTCATGTTGTACAGGAGGTATAAAATATTCAAGCTTGATTTTAATCTTTACCATAAACGTGATTTTTTTTTATAATAAAAAAAGCAAGATTATGACAACATTTTTGTACGACCAAATTTTAAAAAGAGTAACTTTTAGTAATAGCAAGTTGCAAGTAATATTTGCTTAGTTGGGCGCGTTTTGGAACAGTTTTATTCCAGAACATTATAGGCCCAGCTAGTTATCAAATGTTTAATTTAATATTATTCGTCTTAGGACTGTTGCATAATAAGGTCCTGTGCTTTTATAACCGGTAGATAAAGTTGCAGTATCTTATAGAATCGCAAACGGCAACCGAAACATTGTACAGGCGCCCCAATTGCACCTGGTACGACCCGATAGTTTAAATATAGTTTAAAAAAGAATATAAAAACTTGTCACGCTCCATTTCAGTACATCAAATTTTAAAATTGCCATTTAAACAATGTTTAATAATATATCATGTTTAATGAAATGCAGAAACAATTACTTTTCCGATACGGTGGCTCCGTCATTTGGCTAAACATATAAATAAATAAGTACATTTGACCCCCATCAAATGAAAATATCTCTGCAATATCGTAGCAATGTTTAAATCACGCGATGCACGACAATCAACATTTTATTACAATACCTGTTTATCATTATGAAATGAACTGGTACCTCCTAACAAGGGGATTTAACTTGAAAAAAAAAAAAAACTTAATTCCGTTTATAAATTTTGCAGTACAAATTGTCTACATGCGGTATTGTTTACTGATAGGATTGTCTTTGTATTCTAATGTTTGTGAAATCAGACTGTACTGTGGTATATTTGCCCAAATAGAACAATCTAGAGGCATCCGGTAGTTGTAATATGAATAAAGCATGATTACATTCTGAGCGTATTACCCTCTCAGCAGGGTGCCAATCGCGAGGCGGGGTTCCGCCGACAAATCAGTAACTTGTGTGTCAGTTTCCCCACATTACCAGTTTCAGTTTAAAACACTTTTAGGAAATAATCACAGCGCTGCAGTGTAACTGCCCGTTACCGCGAATATAAAAACTCGATGGAAAATGCAAAAACACTTACCACATTCCAGCTCGTCCGTTCTGTCATCGCAGTCTGCGACTCCATCACAGCGCTTGTTTAATGGAATGCAACGGCTGTAGTCGCAGCTTAGCTCTCCAGCAGCACAACCTGAAATTCACCGCAAACCAGATAGAATTAGAAGCTGGTAAGTGGAAATACACCAACACAATTCATCCGCAAATATAAATGATTTGTGTGAGAAAAGAAACCATGGAAAGCTACTGACGCAGTAATAATGAAGAAAATCTGCATTATTCTTTCGTGTGTAACGAACAACAGAGCTTTTCAAACACAGGGTTTTCTTATAAAAATTTCAATATTTCAATATCTTGCAAAACATAAAAGATAAAGGAATAGTTTAACAGCATCGTCGTAAGTAGGGGAAAAACTGAAAGCATTTTTATTCATGTGACATGGCCCCAACCCCACCCCTGTACCGAACTACTTTCAAATCACCAGCAAAAACTATCTTTTGTGGTCATCAACAAAAAATCTATAAAAGGCTAAATACTAGGGCATATTGACACGTACCCCCTGTAGAAACTTCACGTCTCCCTTGGGGGTCCATAGACCCCTGGAATAAAACACCTGTATTACGGTATTAATGCCATCATCAATATATGCGGTATATATTGCAAAAGAGGTACCGACGCTTGGGCGTCTTTTGCTAAAATTGACAAAAACGGCTTTGACTATGTTAGCTAAACATGCCCAGGTAATTTTAGAACCATGCCTTTAATAATTTTCGAATTATAGTCTCTTATACGGAGTTTTGTCTGACGGTATTAATGTTATAATGCATATATGCGATATATATTGCAAAAGAGGCACCGACGCTTGGACGTCTTTTGCTAAAATTGACAAAAACGGCTTCGACTATGTTAGCTAAACATGCCCAGGTAAATTTAGAACCATGACTTAAATAATTTTCGAATTATAGTCTCTTATACGGGGTATTGTCTTACGGTATTAATGTTATAATGCATATATGCGTTATATATTGCAAAAGAGGTACCGACGCTTAGGCGTCTTTTGCTAAAATTGACAAAAACGGCTTCGACTAAGTTAGCTGAACATGCCCAGTTAAATTTAGAACCATGACTTTAATAATTTTCGAGTTATTGTATCTTATACGGGGTTTTGTCATACGGTATAATGTTATAATGCATATATGCGATATATATTGCAAAAGAGGTACCGACGCTTGGGCGTCTTTTGCTAAAATTGACAAAAACGGCTTGGACTATGTTAGCTAAACATGCCCAGGTAATTTTAGAATCGTGACTTCAATAATTTTCGAGTTATCGTATCTTATACGGGGTTTTGTCATACGGTATTAATGTTATAATGCATATATGCGATATATATTGCAAAAGGCACCGACGCTTGGACGTCTTTTGCTAAAATTGACAAAAACGGCTTCGACTATGTTAGCTAAACATGCCCAGGTAAATTTAGAACCATGACTTTATTACCTTTCATATACGGGGTTTTGTCTTAAATTATTAATGTTATAATATATAGATGGTATATATATATTGCAAAAGAGGTACCGACGCTTGGGCGTCTTTGGCTTAAATTGACAAAAAGGGCTTTGACTATGTTAGCTAAACATGCCCAAGTAATTTTGAGCACCATGACTTTAATAATTTTCGAGTTATTGTATCTTATACGGAGTCTTGTCATACGGTATTAATGTTATCATCCATTTATGTGATATACATTGCAAAAGAGGCACCGACGCTTGGGCGTCTTTTGCTAAAATTGACAAAAAGGGCTTTGACTATGTTAGCTAAACATGCCCAAGTGATTTTGAGCACCATGACTTTAATAATTTTCTAGTTATTGTGTCTTACTTTCCACCAATAAATTTGTCATGGTATTTGACACGTACCCCCTGTAGAAATTTCACGTACCCCTTGGGGGTTCATCTACCCCTGCTCTAACTGTTAGAAATATATGTAAATCATTTATATCTGCATGAAGATAAATTGGTTTGGTATATTTAAAAACGCACTCAGATAAAAGCGTTTGTGTGAATAATGTACAAAAGTTTTGATAGACATATTCAAGTATAACAATCTTAGAATAACATTGAGAAATTATGTTTCGAATTCATTTGCGTTAGTTATAACAAAAAAAAAACAAATTTTCAAACATAAAACATGTCCCTCCACACCAAGCTATTAGTAGCAAACAATGTAAAAGTGTACCAGAAGGACAACCCCTTTCGTCTTCGCCATTTGTGCAATCCTTAACTCCATCGCATTCTTGATTAGAACAGTAGAACGCTGAATTGTCAGTACATCGCACGATATCATCCCCACGACACCTGCCGGGTGGTACGGGAACAGGGGCAGGTTTAACAGTTGCCGCCGATATCGGCGCATCTGTTAATATTTCATCATCTTCAACAGAAGGTGTACGTATTGTTGTAGGAGGAGCAATGTTAACACTGGTTGTTGGTTCTTCAATTGTATTGTTGAACGTTTCATGTATTACCTGTTTTGTTACCGTGCGGAATCGGTCTAAGAAACGTAATAAAATGATAATTAGATAATCCTATTTTTGTCCAGTTGTAGCTAATTTAATAATAATATAAAAATGTATGAATTACTAAATAAAATTATATTCCTAAATCTACGTTAAAACCCATTCCAAAAGGAAGTTTTAAACTAATAGTAATTTAAAAATTACAAGTCACTGCAAAAACACAATTTTAGTAATGGCAATGGGGAGGCAATATAAGAGATCAATCTACTCCTCCCCAAAGAACCTTGTTTTTGGTCAACCAATATACAGAAAATTATTGTAAAAGACTAAAACAGTCACATAGAATATATGAAAATCATAATTTTTTAATATTAGTTAATACCCCATAGAAACATTTTATAACTACACATTTTCAATGACTTTTAAAAATAAATGCAATGCTTTCTATTTGCCTGATCTAGACCAAAATGAAAAAATTGACAAAAATTCTATGATTTTATAAAAACGTTCTTGATTGCCCAATTTTTATTTTGGATTAATTTTTGATCAAAATTAATAAATAAAGTATTGAAAAGTGGAACATTTTAGAACGATATGTTTCACAAATACAGAAACAATATTAGAATTATCTGATTATTTGCACATTTGCCTTAAGTTCATTTATGCATTTACAAATAACATAACGTATACATTTATTAGTTTTATGACATTTGTAACTTATAAAATTATGTAAAAAGCAGTAACTAGCATATCACTACATTACAGTTAACAGCTGTAACTGATTTAGTAAAATTACAAGAATTTTAGAAAATGTTCATATTTTTTAGAACAAATGATACTAAACTGCTGTAAAAATTTGTGGGGTGAAAGATATATCATAAACCAGTGTTATTTTGTGCTATTGGGCCTATGATTTATGCTTGCTTTAACAAAAGATAATTAATTATTTTATAATGTTATATAACATTATCTGTCTACTACATTTATGTGAGCATTACATTGGGAAGTTATTCTTTTTTAAATAAATTTTTGATGTTCTTTTTTGTGATCATTCAAATTTACATGTTATTTAGCTCATATACATATGGATACAATCAAAATGCCAAAATAGGAACATTTTAAACAAATCTGGTCAACAAAAACTAGCAAACAGTGAAAAACAATGGCTATTGTTACATTTAAAAGACCTTTATACCTTTTTATGAATATTTAATTGAATCATAAAACTTTTAATTTTTATATTAAAGCTTTAAATGTTAATTTAATCAATAAAGTGCAAATGACTTTTATTAAATATGAGTGCTTATGCAGATGTTTCTGTTAAGTATAGCTTAATACAGTTTGCATGTTAGTATGTTGTATTAAATTTAGAATAATTGTACAGTAAGTTTAAATTAATTAAATTCCTAGTTCTTTTGCGTAAAAAACAAGTACTAACGTAGTTTAGATTAAATTTGTTTTTACTATCTACACAAAATATAGTACTTTTTAAATATTGAAATTATAATGATGTGAACATTCACAAATTTCTAGATATAGAGAGAGCCTCTTTTTAGTATATAAAGTTACAAAAACCTAAATATAGGGTAAATTAAAAACCTTTAATGTTTTTAGTAAAGCATTGATGAAAACTTCTGCTATGGGTTATTGAATAACCAGGTACTGACCTGTTTACATAAGGGATAAATATAATCATGTGATTTTTGTCAAGAGAATGCAAATGAGTTTAATACCCATTACAGTAGAATAATTCTGTGGCCTTATTTTTTAATTTTTTTCCCGCCGTTTAATAACAAAAACAATTTTTTTAAAAGAATAGTCAATTATAAGCATCGCAAAAACTTTAAAAGGTAGAAATTTTTGAAGTTGGTATGGGCAAAATGTGAAAACAAAGTTTTAGTTAAAAGATGATACTCATGTATGACAATTTTGTTTTGTACTACTATTAAAATCGATTAATTTTCCATATTCCTAAATTTTTACTGAATAAGAGGTTTTGTAAAAATAAAAATACACAAACACCAATGTATAACATATTTTAAAATTAATATTAAAGCTTATCATCAAATTAGCTATTTACAAAAGTTTTTTTCACTTGAAAACTACGAAAGCATTCAAATTTTTAACTACTGAAAGCTTATTTATACTTTTATTAGATTATCAACGTTTTGCAAATCATGTCACTGCATTAAGCATTTTTATCCATATTCACAAATTTCGTAAATAATGCATTTGCAAAAGGTTGATTCTTATACATCAGATATTAATCCAACTAGTAGGTAATACAATAATTACATGAGACTAAAATACTAACTAATATATTACATCTATTAAGCATTTATAAGTACATTAATCATACACCAGTTTTAAGCTTTATGTATAATTATTACTAACTAAATCAAATAAATTAACAACAATGTGATTACTTACTTTTCATAAAGTTCATGAATATTTTACATATATAAAAGTCAATAGTTTACACTTGATAGGTTTGTAAAAGTAAATTTATTATGTTATACTTAGTGAACAATTAATTATTCATTATGAAGCTATGGGAATCTCAAAAACCTGTAAGACTTAGGAGAACTGTTAAATTAGCAAAGAAGTGTGGTTTTCATGTTTTTGAATAACAAGATATAAATTTGGCAAAGTTCCTCATTTTTTCGCGAATTCAAAACAGTTTTTAAACGTTTTCAACAGTTATGACAAAAAGATAAAAAGAATTTTATTAGATTTTTTTCAGTTTTTATGAAAACAGTTACAGATACCTGTCTGTTTTGATCAGCATAATATTTTGCAGCTTTTTTAAATTTAAAACTAGGTCTATCTCTAACAATAAGAAATGTTGAATTAGTCTGTATAATACAATAGATTTATCTAATATGTTAAATTTTCTAGATTTTGCAAATTTCATAATTGCTTTAAGCATGATATTGTACTTTTTATATCTTTGTTATACTGGCAGCGATTAGCAATTTTTACTTAATGAGTTTTGCTTCTCATAAATTATTATTGTATTTAAACAAGGTGACATATATGTACAGTCAACCAATTATTGTAGAGGACAATATTTATATATTTAAATACAAAATTTTGATTTCATCACATTGCAGTTAATTGTTATAATATTTAATTTCATTTAAGCAAGTTACTTATAATATTAAATGCTATCTACATTGTATAAGCCCATTCCGCTAATTAGAAAAAGCTCAGCGCAAGATCATGTACATTTTACCACAAATTCTCTAACACAAAGTTGATGAATATTTATCTTTAAAAAGTTGGAAACTTTTACAGCACATATATAATATGAAACACATTTTCTTTTTACCAAAGTTAACCACCACCATTGTATGCACAAATATGCAAAATACATATAAACAAAGAAGGTAATCAGTTATATAAAAAGTATGACAATCATTTTACATATACGTCCAAAAAGAAGTAAGTGTAATTAAAAAAAAAAAACTTAAAAACGTACCGGTACCACAACCTGCTTCATCTGACTGATCAGCACATTCAGGTATTCCATTGCATCGTGCATGTACTGGTATACATTCACCACTATGACATGGTAATTCATTGGATCCACATGAAGGTAGAGGTTTACCTCCTAAGTGCAAGGAAGGAAAGAGTGGAGCAAAGGTGTGAGGTAAAAATTAAATGGGAAAATAAAATAAAAACAAAGATAAATAATATTTCAACAAAACCAAATTAAAAACAAATAGGAGTAAACAATAATTTAAAAAAAAAAGATATTTCTTGTTTGATTTTCCTTTGGTTCAGTAAAATATTTCATGATTAAACAAAAAAAAACTTTAATTTATAGGGAAAAGTCAAGTTTTTTTTTGTTTGGGTAACATTAAAATATTATCTTCTGAGAGAAAATTTTATGAGCTATCAAAACAGGTAGACAAAAATCGTTTTACTGCACTGATAAATTTCATGTTTAATTCTGAAAAGTATAAAATATTAGCAGTTTAACTTTTTAAAATAAATAAAAGTTTAACACTCAATAAAAGTTATAAAACAAATGGAAATAAAATTCATGTCAAATAGAAATAGGTAAAATCTGGAAATGGATTAATGATTCGTCTGTTTAATTATCCCCAATTCTAAAACTAATTTACCTAAAAATTCTCTGAAGCTGAAATCATCCACTGATGCTTTAATTGGGCCTAATCTGTGGTAATTCTGAATATGCGTATAGAGGTGACTTTTGAGTTGATCTCCATTATCATATCCCTCACTTCCTAGATCCAAAGTTACACGGCTTGAAAACTGGTCGACTTCACGTTTTCTGTGTAAAAATTTAAATTTTAATAAAAAGTAAAGTTGTTAATTCGTTACGTTGTTCTTTAAGATATGTTTGTAAGCTAGTACTTACTGCAAATTAACAACTGTAGCTGTTTGATGTCCGGGAAACGAAGCGTATAGATCCTCAATGGCTTGTTTAAGAGAAGCAGAAACATTTTGATATTCTGGAGTGTTTCTGTTTTCGAATGCATCCACAAACGGTTCGAATATAGCGAACGTACTTCGATAATATGCTATGAAAAAAAGAGATCAAAAAGTTAATTAAGAGTGTCCTAGTTCATACTTGTTCATAATTTTTCCGCGGGCTTCTTTGATTGGTATATTGTTTAAATTTTTTATTGAAATATCAAATTATCCCAATTGTTTGTTTCAACATGGACATACGCGTCTCACAAGGGAGGTCACGATATGTTGTCGCTAGAATCTGATCAAGGCTGTGTTTATTGCATCAAGAACATCAAAACTAAATGTTTTGCAGAGTTATACGTGCCACTGGCCATTTCTTTCGAAAAAACAGGGAAAAAACTGAAAAGGTGAATAATAATGGTAATTTTTGCGATCGCTTTGGCCATGAAATCGTCAGAGATAAAATCGAAATTCTTCTATTTACCAATTCACGCATCCTTAGTAAGTAAAACGGTGCAAAGTTTTTGAAAAAATCTTTAACGATTCCGGAGAAAAACGTGAAAAACGCTGACCTTGTAGAAACTATTTTCCCTATGTTAAACGCCTATGCAAGTCGCATAGATTTAGTTATACAACTTCTCAGATCATAGCGCTTTTGCAGGGGTTTCGTTTTTGACGTTTTTCTCCGGAACCGTTTAAGATTTTTTCAAACACTTTGCACCATTTCACTTGCAAAGGATGCGCGAATTGGTAAACAGAAAAACTTTGATTGCATCTCTGACGGTTTCATAACCAACGCGATCGCAAAAATTACCTTTATTATTCAACTTTTCAGCTTTTCCCCTATTTTTCCTAAGGAAATGGCCAGTGGCACGTATAGCTCTGCAAAACATTTAGTGTTTCTTGATGCAATAAACACAGCCTTGATCATTCTAGGGACAGCATATCGTGACCTTCCCTGGTCAGAAACTGTTTGAAGTAATTGGTTCATTATTACATTGTTAATAAGGCTCAAACTAAAACTTTCCAGTTCCCAAAACATCGAAAAATCTACAGTACATACTTTCAAATGACTTTGTTAATGCGAACACTAGAAACTTGAAATTTAGATGTTCATAAAAAATGCCAGTATTTCTCAAACGTTTGCTTTTAAATCGGTTTGTAATAGGAGTATTATTATTGCTATACATACTTCTGTGAGCAGGCGATTCTTCGCTAAACCTTGTGGTAGTATCAAAACCAGATCCTTCGCCGGATACACCACCCAAATCTTCATCATCGCCATGAAGGCTGAAACATAACAATATTCAATAATAAAATTGGTTGTAAAACACAAAAAAAAATGAATAACTGACGCGAAAAATTAGTCAAATTCAAATTCTTTTATCGCCCACAGCTGTTCTGATGTTTACCAAAAACGTGTTCATTTACATGTGCTAGTTTTTCATCCAACTCTTAGCTGAGTCACTTGTTTTATTCATTCGATTTAGAGGCAATTAAAGTGGTACAGGCTAAATTAATCTATTCATAACTTTTAGCCAATGCATTTAACACAATCGTGTACTCTTTGACATTAACAACACTAATTTATACACCAGCTGGGCCTAGTTGATAATAAAATTCTGATAACTGAACTGATTTGAGTAAATATTTCCATATAAGGAAAATGACGAAATTTTGCTTACATAAAAGAAAACTCCGATTATTAAAAATAGTCTCTCCACCTATACTTAATTCTAACAGTTTACTAACAAAATCGTATATAGATAGTACTTAAATGCACTATTATTTAAAACAAAAATGCAATTACAAAATAGTTACACTAATATAATATTAAAAAATATAAGATTAATATGTTATAAATATTATAATTTTATTTATGATCTCACCTTCCTTTGGCAGATTCTGGTACTAATTTCTCAACGATTTCATCATCTGTTGGTATATGATTTGCCTAAAATGCACAAAAGATCGACGTTAAATACCTGGCAAGTGGTCCGCACACACATATTTACAAATTTTCCAAAATCCTGTCATGCAATGTCATCTTTTCCCATAAATTAAAAATCTTACAGATACAATTAAAAATTGAAATACTGAACAATCAGAACAATAATAATAAATAATAAGTTCTGAATTTTTAATTTGTTTTATGTTAAATTTACAAGGCAATGAACAAATAAAGTATAATACAGGCACAGAACTGATATGCATATTAGGAAAGTGAACAAAAACAAATTAAGCAATAAAGAATCAACACAAAACGAAACCAAAAGCAGATGTCAGTAATATAACATATTCAGTTGTAACACCAAATGATAAGATAAGAACATTAAATTTTTTTTTTTGTACATACCTCTGAGTAATCATTGTCTTCAATTTGTCCCTGATCTTCATTGTCAGTTTGTTGTCCAGAACCAAAAACATTACTAAATAAATTATTGATTTGTCTTTTTATCCTATGTACAGTATTTGATAACCAGTATTGATCTTTTGGTTGACTAGATTTCGAAGATAATTGTGGTCTATGTGTTACATGTCTTCTAACTACCGGATGTTGTTGGCTATGATGACTAACTACATTTGATTCCTCTACATTATCAAATACTAGATCCGAGTCCACCTGAAAAGAAATGAATCGGTTAATAGTTGATCTTATTGCTATGAACTAAAGGCTATACAATATAAAACAAACAGAAAAACAGCTTGGTCGATTTTTGTAATTAATTATCACCTATCCAGCATAGACTCATTCATTTTTATTGAATTTCAAATCAAGGACCCACAAAATAAATTAAACAGTATGGTTTAAAATAAATAAGCTACTTGTACGACATGGCAAACACACGACCTTTATGTATAAAGTCGAATATAAATTTTAAGAGTTAAATAGCTAATACAAGTTTTAAATTCCCCTAAGTGTATATTTTTATGACAATCATAAACATAAAAGCAAATCAGTAGCAAATAAAAGGCGTTGTTTACTATCTTAAAGATGGGAATTTCGTCTGAGTGCTATGATTTTATTACTTAACAGTCAATACCCAATGAATGAAACACGTCTGATCGTTTACTATCTACAATTTACTTCCGATTCCAATAAAAATAACTTTGATACTTGCAAAACTCATAAAAACGCAATAAATCAGACGTGAAAGACAAATGTGTTAATTTTTATTAGTACACGAATTTCTCAAAAATTATTGTTTGCAAAATTAATATTTGAATATGTGTAGGTACACATCACGTAATGTTCAAAAATCTTACGTTAGCCAATGTAGAATGGTTTATTAATTATTAATAAATCAGCGTTAATAACTATTGAATTTAATACTAAAATTGTATGTTTTCGACTTCGTAACTTGAAATTTTGTAATTGAGATATAGATCGTTGAAATAAAGTAACAAAGCAGATATTACTACTGCTTTTACTGGACATATTGTTAAATCGAAAATAGTTTCATTAAGTTTGTTTAAAGGAATGTAATAACTCATAATGAGTGTGGAGACAAAGAATCCGTACAAATTTAATGACCTCAGTATTTTGTATTGTTACTACAGCATGTGGGGTAGATAAAAAATTTGAGTCACTACGCGAAATTTTAAATAAGGCTCTTTTTAATATCAAAACATATACCCTAAGACTTTTTGCAATATACAGGGTGGTCCACTTTTTTTGGAGCAGGACTTTAACAGTCGATACAAAAACTTATTTTAAAGCGAATATTCCATATCAACGGGTCCATAAGCGCATTTTAAAGATACAGGGTTGAAATTTTCAATGAACTATTGATAATTTTTAACCGTTTCCCAACCAGTAGATATATTTGAACCAAATTTGATATACAGCACCACCATACAGGTTACCACATTCGGTAAAAATGTCGAGCCCCACAAGCAACCAGTGGCGAAGTTGTGGGGGTTCAGTTTCAATAAACTTTATAAAAAACGAGTACGGCCCCGTTTAAAATCAAACTCGAACTTGCTTTTGGCTAGAGTATTTTATACTAAACAAAAAGTGTCTCTTGACTTTTCTTCGTATCTGCCACCGTTTGGCGCAAAATTTGATTTATTTTACTATTGTCGCGAAAAATTTGCTCAAAAATTCGATCTAAAAATATCGCCAAAAGTAGAAAATTGCAAGTTGCAGAGTAAATGCCTAAACTGTGGATCATTAATCGTTAATTTAGCGAAACTTCTTTATTCATTATTAGCATTTTTTGTTATAAAAAACTACAAAAATCAGTAATTGCTTCTTTATTTCGAACATTTTTAGATTGAATTTACGAGCCAATTTTCCGCATTGTGCTGGTTTGCTTCATGATAGCTACGCCCCTGGCTACAGCAAAAGAACGTTTAAAATATATCAAAGAAACCTTAGATTAGGTTAGATGATTAGCGCCTTTATTACTCGGGTTCTGATTTTTGAGCTTTTTAAGAATCATTTTTTTCAGTTCATCTTGAGTTTTGTTGCTGATTGAGTGTATTTGGCAAAATCATAATACATTTGATCTATGAGCGCACTACAATAAAACTTTCTTTGGTTAAATACAATTTTCTAGCACCTAAACAACAGCGCGATTTGATTAAATGTATAATTTTCATTTTACATTGTCAAGAATTCGTTTCTTAGTAAGTTGTATACGTTACCACGATTTTTACAAAATAATCTGATTTTCTTGGATTAGTTATTCGCAATTAACATTAAGTCCAAAACTAACGGAACTATCACGACATAAACCGGTTCCCATAGTTCCACGTATTTTCGTGGAAAAAGGGGTAAGGTACTGTTAATTTTTATCGTGTCGCTACGTAACGAAAAACCTTGTTGGAATAATATTTATACAGATGCAAAGAAAGGGCATAAACAACTTACGGAGCGCTAAAAGTCTCGTTGAAACAGATGAAAGAAACTCATATCGGTGTTAAAAGTTGGCAAGGAACTTGATTATAATGTGAAATCTCATCTGCATTTGCATATCATAACTGGAGCACCCTGCAGCTCGTACAACTTGTGTCTAAACGCAAGAAGGGCAAAGAACACGGCGTCGCTAACTTTTACTCTATTTTGGAAATTTGTTTTTCAAACAAAATGTTCGAGACACTTTCAGAATGTTAAATACATGTCATAGGTCACCCTTGTTACAAGATGTCGCGGACTCTTCGTAATATTCTCTAGTTTTCCCCCTTGTGCATCGAATGCTGACAAATTACATTTAAAAATTAATGCGCGACCGTTCATCAAATCTTTTAAACGTAACTTTCCAACAAACTCATATTAAGGAAATAATTGTAGTTGCGTTGAAAAGTTCCAACACCGTAGCGACGCTTTTGAATTAGCTGCGTTCGAAGACAATCAATGAAATTTATTCGAAATCTATATATTTGTGTAACGTTGTACTTACAGTATCCACTGAACAGTTAAAACGTTAAAGTGGCAACTAAGAGGGGTGCAAGCACAAGAAAGCTGCAGGAGCGGAAGCAGGATCATGTTATCAACTTGATATCATACTGATATAAAGTTATAGCTTGGATGCGGTTAGATTCACTGATGGGAATCTGCCAAACCGATACACATCGATACGAACATTTTAAATATGATTGTGGCGTAAAATCAAAATGTTACACTAAAGTTGGATTCCGCATATACGAATCACATGAAATAACAGCTAACATGGCACACTGCACTAATACATAATTACGTCGGTTGTTAGATTTATTCCCACAACAATTTGGTTTTATGCTAATCATTCTATAGCCACATTTGCTTGGAAGTATAACGAATTATTTTTTAAGGAGAGAAGCATAATATATCTATATTAGTTATTCATTATTCTTCCTCTACTACCATTGCGGTGTAGACTCTACTTATGTACCTCTACAGTGTAGAGGTAGGTACATAAGTAAAGGCGTATCATAATTAATTATTATATCGTAAATAATTTTGACACACGAGGCAAATTTGGTTAAACATCCCTTACATTTCTGTTACAAATTTTGGTGTACGTTAAACACTACTGCTTTATGATATTTGACTAACACGTTTTTGAAAACCAATCAGTATAGACCTTTTACATTACTTCAAGCACATCAAAAACAATGTACCTTCTTTTAGTTGTCTAATTAGTGAAAATCTATGGTTAACCTTTGAACTACCAATCGAGGAGCTCAAGTAGATGTAGTTAATTGATGCTTCAATTAGACATATTCAACCTGTAAACTAATAAACATTGTCTTAATCGATAATCCTAAACGCACAACCGCACAACAGTCATTCATTATGTTCTGTGTCATTCATACTTGTTGAGCATCGTAATATAGTCGAATATCACATATTCACACGTGTACTGCCAAAGTGCTATTGTAACAACCTTTCGTGTTTTACCTCCCCCACGATACTCTTGTTCCTTATGGTCGATTAATCGAGGGTTTCCTGAAGTGTGAAATTAATTCTCAACAAAATTAATTTACAATCGCATATTTAAAATTTAAGTGACAGTTGTTCATTAATAACACAGACCGACATGATTTTTGTTGTTTTGAATTTGATTGGTGTTATTAACTAATTCTGTGGCGCTGATTACGAATCTGCTTTTAGTTTTTTGATATCACATCAGGTTTTCACACAAAATAATTTTTTAATACATTGAAGCTCTCTTAAAGACGAATTCGATGACAAAAGAAAATACAGGGGTTTGCATTTGAAAAAATTGAGTTACGAGCTTTTGAAAATCATAGAAGTTGCCACCTATTTATGAACACCCTGTATGCGTGATTCAAACTTTTTCGTATCGAGCTAATAGAGCAATGTTTCTGCATGTCCTTACCAAATTACAACTCCGCGCTTCGAAAAATGACTTCAGGAGCATTTTTTAAATAAAGACTTAAAATCTTGAAAAATTTTGAAAATTATTTTTTTTTAGTGACAAGGCCGCATAAAAACCTATACTATTTTATATCGATGTAAAGCTAAAATGAAGGCGGTCAAGAATATTAAATAAAAAATGGGGTGTTGTAGTTGAAATATAAAAGTTGCTATTGGTTCCAGAGAGGTGACTCACCCTGTATATTTAAAAATATTTTTATCGTGTTTGGAAGAAAAAACTGTGTAAGTTCTGAAATGTCGGCTTGTGTAATTGATTAGTGGCCTCGACAAAAATCAAGACAGACATTTATAAAAGTTCACATAATTTCTTTATTCTCAATGAAATGTACCTACGGTTTTAGTTGCAGTTTTACAGAGTTGGAAGTTTTTGTTTCCTTATTTTTCTGATAAATAATTCAGATTATTTTATTTTTATGTGATTTATACATCTGCAAAATGAAGTATGAAATACATTTTTACACTAAGCCATTTTTATTTGTTGGTTGTAGGTAATATGAATTTTGAGGGCCTCGAAAATTTTACCTCTAGGGAACCCCGACTGGACTAATCCGCTTCGGAAGTGAGGATAGACTGTATTTTAAAATTAACAATCGTGAAATAATAAACGTTTCCTTTAAAAACTGATAAATAATAAGTCAATTTTTAACTCAATTATATAACGTGTGAGCTCTGTGAATACAAATACAGAAGAATTTTATTTGTTTTTTTATTTTGGCGGATAGTGCTTGCTAAACATTTATAGGAATGCGGCGCCGTAATGTGAATATAACAGATACTTTCCTGTTGTAAGAAGTCAATCTTGTAAAGAGAGACTTTGGAGCCCGCCAGCGACAAGGGACGTGCGGTCTTTACAGGGATTTAATGTCGATTCTTAAAACAAGACGCTCTTGTCACAAGTTCTTAGATCTTACACAATCTAGACTCTGATTAGAAGAACTTTTCACGTCGTTATTCGTGGGGAACTTTCAAAATAATGATAAAGCACGAGTAAATTTTGTTTAACTAAAAACTGCAGTTATTTTACGTTTCATTATATAACGTTCTCCTTTATCAATTACTCTGTGGATTTTCGTAAAATACAGAAATTCGTGTACAAAAATATGATGAAAGTTTTGTTTTGTTGAAACTTAATATCGATGCGAAATAAAACAAAGTTCATCATTTTTTAAAACAATATACCTATCATAGAATTATGCCTGTATCTATTTAATGATTTGTACAATTTTGCAAAAATAAGTAACAACTTTATTTGCCTGAACCATCTAAGAGACTGATTTGACACTTATACTTATTACTACATGCTTTTGTTATATTGAACGTTTTAAAGTAATATTAATAAAACATATTTAACAGACGCATTGTTTCGTTAAAGTTCAATTTACATCCTAAATTATTAAATTATGGAATAGCTTCAGGCCGACACAGGCTTATTTATAGCCCATAATTGAGGAAAAATTTATGGACCGATTTTGCATACCAGCATATTGTTAAGTATTTTTTTACACAATTTTATATACCTAAACGAGATCATACAACAATGCGCTTTTTTAAATAATTAAACTACACACACAGCATGTACAAAAATACTAAACTATGCCGTTCGAACGAAAAAAGAAAAATCAAATACAACATCACCCAGGTAAAATATTTATTTCACATTTTGTAGCTTGGTTTATAACAAAAAAAAAAAAGTTATTACACTTATTTTATCTGCATTGATGTTCAATTTTGTAATCCACAAAGGGCTGGAGTTTTTACAAAAATTGTATAAAAATGGCACTGCAAAGGTGTACTGGTCGTTCGTTATTTTTAATAATAAAGTAGTGTTTAAAACGGCTACTTACAACAATAATTATACCTTTAAAAAAATCTGCTTTTATTACATCCATCACTATGCTTTTTAAGTCACAAAATGGAAAGTTTATAGACGAAATAAGGAGTTTATTGCAAAAATCTGATCTGTTTAAACCAGTAAAGGAATTTATACATTAGATGTAACATTAACAAAAATGCTGTTTTGTTTACATCCATGGAGAATTTAATTAAATTTTCCATGTAGATCACGAAGCTGATTATGCAGTTTAAAGTTTGAGAGTTTGCTTTAATAGATAGTTGTACGGTAAATGAAAACATAAGTTTCAGCTAAACTAATTTGTAAAATAATTAACTAAAATTCAGTTGTTGACTTCAAATTTGCCAAGAATTATAAAAAGCATCGACTGACTGCTGACAAATTGAAACTGTCGTTGGCAAAGATTTAGAGATTATAATCACTTAACAACTTGTTCTAACACAAAACGTTTGCCTTTAGAAACAGAGACAAACCAACTAATCTTGCCCTAAACAATAACAATCAAACAAACAGTAATAAGCCGTGTTTTTCACAAACAGTAAAATAACGAGAAACTGCAAAGCATACTTTATTTTAAGTAAATACTGATTATTTGACAGGTGAAGGAAATTTTCATAGGCATTATTTAAAGCAATCATGATGTCGGAAATTGCAATTACTTTTAGCTACTCATGGTCCTATACACTCAAATCATGTGATTATTTCGATCATAAGCCTACTTCCTAAATTGCCATAAATATGTTTTCAGTAATAATAATTCATAAAAGTATTCAAACTTATGAGCAAATTATTACATATTAAGATAAACAAATGAGGCAATCTAGTTAAGTACGTCTAGTGTACATTGTGGCGATGTAATTTGGAGCTAATAATATGATCAATCTACCGCAGCAAATGGTCCAAGTGTTGCAGTATAACACCCCTATGAATGTAGTTGCGAGTCTAAGCACGCTTTCGCTATTCTCCGACAACTTCACACTTCTGATGTCGGGGATCCGGTTCTTGTTAGGGGGATGAGGTCTATCAGCGCCCTAAGATTGTCTATCAAAACATTAATCTGTTTGTAAGAAGTTTTTTAGGCGTTCGCACGTAATTAGCTGTTCTTTTTTAAGTTTGCGATTACAACAGCAATGGATTACTTAAGTGCTCACTGTTTTTAGGAAATTAAAATTAGACAAGTCCTAAATTAGCAGAGTTATTAAGTTTGTCAATGGGTTTATAAAATATTTTGTACGTAACTGACCTAAATAATAATGAAAAATAAATCGAATATCACATTAGTTTTAATTGCTTTGACTAAATTAATTAAACTAAATTACTACATTAACAATTGCCACACACTTGTTTAAAAGAAGCTGCGCTAATTTAAATAAATACATAATATTTACATTCAGTGAAGTTGGACCTTCAAAAATTATTCGATGATTTTAAACTACTCTGTTGGTATTACAACACAAAATTATTTTGCAACTGTTGAACAAACGTGAGTTTATATTATCGGTGTATAGGTAACTTTCTTATATGTAAATTTTTAAACCAGACATTTATTGTGATGTTTTTAAATTTTAAGACAACTTGGGAATAGGTTGCTTATCATCAGCCATTAAATGCTATTGTTAAGGCATTCACAAATAAGTTTTTGTTATTAGAGCAAGTTTTGTTCAATACAGAATATTTTAATGTAGGGCACATTTGGTCACAATTAACTCCTTGTTAAAGTTATCAGAACTGCAGGAAAGTATATAATTATTAGTTGAAATTTAAATATGGTAATTTAATCTTGTAGTATCCTTCTGTTCTATCTGGATCTTGTAAGCGATAAATAAGTAAACATGAGCTTCAAAAAAGATAAAGTAGAAAAATCGAAAGCTACATCGCATGCATACACATGGCAGCACACCACTCGTGAATATTTAGGGCGTTATGATACCTATATTATTGGCAGCACTGCAGATGTGAGGATTTTCGGTTGCTGGCTTATATCGTTTCTAGATTTGCGAACGTGATGGCATGTTTTAAATATACTTTATATTTTAGACCTGCATTTTTATACAATGTATTTATTAGGTAAACTGAAATAAATGCATTCTTTGCGCTAAACGTTGTAGTCTCTATTACAACTATTTTATCGAAACACCTTGCAAAAGGTAAAAAATATGTTAATTATTAGTATATTTGATAGTGATATGTAAAACTGAAAATCGCAAAAACAGCAGTTTCATTCGAGTGCTTTTTAGCTAATATATTTTTCATTTTCCGGCCAAAAATTACCAAAATTGACACGAAACAGCTTTGTTCTTTCATACGTTTTTCGATTTTTAATTCGTCTTTGCGCTAAAGCTTACCGATTCTGTTATTAAATGTCGGGCTAGATGCTCCATGTAACACTAAATATTCATTTATCCTTAATAATTTATTAGCCTTGTCTACAGATTTGCTTTACCAGCTGAATTGTCGGCTATTTTCTCAGCTGGAACGGTTAGTGGGTTCATAAGTTTTAGAATATTCCGCATTTTGCAGTTGGTGCAGTTGGCATAAATTTTTTTTTGAAAACTATATTTTTCTTTGTATTTAATCGAATGCTTTTGCCCCAAACAAAAACCATGTTGTGGGCGCTATAAACCTCTCGTAATTATTTGAAAGTGTTGTTCAAAGCTTATTTTCAAATCATCGCCCTTTTTTCAAACTTCGATTTATTTTAAATATTGACAGCTTTTCGCTAAAAGCATGGCATATCTTTTTTGAACACTCTGTATAAACTCATTTTTCAAATTCGCTTTTAAGCGCGCCAAAATTTGCCGACTTACATCAAATATCGGTAATTTTCACACGGATTTAAGACGAACATCCGATATTCCTTGCTAAACTGTTGGTTTTCTATGAAAATTTACTATTTTCACAAATTTCACACTGTAATTAGGCAAACAGTGCTTTAATAGAGGCCCAAAATGTATCATAGACTTCAAAGTACATCTAAAAGTTTATTTAAAACAATTAAAAGAGTGCTGAGCTTTGTGACGTCACGAGGACCGACAGCTGAGCGCAGGCTAGTGAGCGAAGTGACGTATCGGACGTCCGCATGACGCTACAAGTTTTCCATTCAAAAAAGTGTTTTTTTCGGATCATCCGCAGTATTGAGGTTGTGAGAAACGTTCTTGGGACATTAAAGTCACGATTAGAAGTGTTTGCAAAAGTCCACCTGTTAAAATTACTTCAAAAACTTTGTTTAAAAGTAGCGTCGGTTTGCTCCTGCTACGCCTGCACGCCATAGCCCGCTACGGGCTGCGTTTTCGCTATGGGCATCACTTAAACGCTCTGTTCTTTAAGTCAAAATCGCTTAAAGCCCAGCAAAATGGTAAGGAATGTTTTGGTTTTTGACTGTTACTTGTATTTTAATATGGTTTAGCGCCTTTGGATGTGTAGTTAGGCCGGTAACTAAAAGTTTGAGTTGTATTCTGATGTTTTGTCTTTTCGTAGTGCAAGAAATGGCTTCCTGTGGACGCTTTTGGAGATGATGTTGGACTTCTATGGTGTTTGGCGGGTAATTCCAAAACACACAGTGGATTGTGCACCACATATAAGGTGGGTGAAACGTTTATAATATAGACGCTTTTTGTTGAAACTTTATATAAGTGGCCAAAGTTGCTCACAACTTTAGTGTTGTATTTAATAATTTTTGGTTAAAGTAGAGGTAGTTTACTCGGGTTTAGATTTTAATTTTTTACCAATTAATAATATGCTTGATAATTGATATGTTTTGTGGTATATTTACTCGCAAAATTTTGCTGCTTTGTTGGTGTTTAGGCAAGCTTGTGCTAGTATGCATATCCTAAGTACAAAATTGTTGCCTTTTACTCAAAATTTTCTATTTCTACAGGGTGTGCAGTTTGATTAGCCAAGTTCTTGTGGTGCTTCATCCGGAGGATGCTACTTTGGAAGGTGGTGCTTGTTCAGGAGTTGGTGACGTCTTCAAGGAGGTGCCCACTGTGGTTATCCGAGCAGATTTGTGGATTGTTTGGTGAGTACATATTTTGGTTTTTGCATGCATTAGTTGGGTACTATAAAGTATAAAGTATGTACAAAATGACTTATTTTAAAATTTAGTTTTATTTAAAATTTAAATATGAACCTTACAACCTTTCTATTGACTAGATCAATTTTTTTAAAAGATCCAAACTTTTTGAATTAGTTTGTAAACATATAAGCAGGGGTTTGGAGCAGTCCAATTTTTTATTTGCTCCGCTCCAGCTCCGCTCCGGCATCAAAATGCCTGCTCCGGCTCCGCTCCATGCTCCAAATATTGTTAACATTTTTAAAGAAAGTTTTTTGATTAAAAAAAAATTATTTTAAAAACTAAGTTTAATTTTATCGGATATGTAGAAGTTGGTCAAAAATAACAAAATTTGGCCCTAACAAACAAGTGAAGTTAAATAAATGTTTGAAAAAACAGATTATTGATCTTCAAACGTTGAAAAAAAGGAAAAAAAGTAGTTATTTTTTAAATTTTACATAATAAACTGGAGCAGTGGAGCAATCAAAATTATTTGCTCCGGGCTCCGCTCCAGCTCCGGGCAAAAACCCATTGCTCCACTGCTCCGTGCTCCAGCTCCGCTCCAAACCCCTGCATATAAGTTTTAATTTTGCAGGTAATTTGCGCATACTTTAAGTTAACTTGTAGTAGATTTGTATTGTAACTTCCGGCTTAATTTTGATTACATCGTTTTTATGAAAATCAGATCAATCTCCAATAAGGTTTTTTTTATTTCACTTCTTAATCGAATATTATGTGCGAAATACAACTTAAAAAATTGCGCCTAAATAAATAAGAATAAATAATGTGGCAACTTCACAAGCTCTTTGTATATGGAACATTTAATTTTTTTACTTGCTATTTCATTTGCGAAAGAAATACAAAATAAGCAAAACTTGATTTGTTCAACCGTCAAATATCTAGCAAATCGTTTTTACATCGTCGAAGAATCCATTTAAAAAAAATCTTTTAAAGGTTCACACTCTGCTGCCTTTTTGGTTCTTGCAGTGCTAGATTATTGCTTGGTTTAAGGCAATTTTATTAGCTCATTCCATTATTTATTTTGATCAATTTACTCATTAATTTAGCTTTATCTGCGTTCAAATTTAAAAATGGTTTGTTTAGAAGTATTAATAAACCTGGAACCAAGGAAATTTAAGCCAACATTTACACAAAGTCTAATACATTTTTGATTTTAAAGTTTTTTGAAAGTTAACCCAGACAAATTTTTCAAAATATTTGTGGCACTTTTAAAAAAAAATGGTTAGTGTGTTGTGTGCTGGCCTGGTTAAGTAAAATCAAAATCTGCAAAAATCTTTTAGAAGTAAAAGCTAGTCCCCTGTGATCAGTAAATAGTCCTGTAAGAGCTAAAAAAATAATAAAAAATAGCAAAGATATATTAATAAAAATCATTAATTTCATGAAAACTTTAATGATTTTAAGGTTTTGAAAACTATATTTTCCTTTGTATTGAGTCGAATGCTTTTGTCAAAAACAAAAACCATTTTGTGGAAGCTATAAACCCAACGTAATTATTTGGAAGTGTTTTTTAGAGCTTATTTTAAAATTATCGCAATTTTTTACACTTCGATTTATTTCAAATATTGAGAGCTTTTCGCTAAAAGCGTGGCAGACTTTTTTTGAACACTTTGTAAAAACTTATTTGTCAAATTCAGTTGTAGGCGCGCCCAATTCTGCCGACTTACATCAAATATCGGTAATTTTCACACGGATTTAAAATAAATATCCGATATTCCTTGCTAAAATGTTGTTTTTTTGTTGAAAATTCACTATTTTCGCCTATTTTACGCTGTAATTAAGCAAACAGTGCTTAAATAAAGGACCAAAATGTATCATAGACTTCAAATTACATCTAAAAGTTTATTTAAAACAATTAAAAGAGTGCTGAGCTTTGTGACGTCACGAGCACCGACAGCTGAATGCTGGCTAGTGAGTGAAGTGACGTATCGGACGTTTGCATGACGCTACAAGTTTTCCATTCAAAAAAGTGTTTTTTTCGGATCATCCGCAGTATTGAGATTGTGAGAAACGTTCTTGGGACATTAAAGTCACGATTAGAAGTGTTCGCAAAAGTCCACCTGTTAAAAATTACTTCAAAAACTTTGTTTAAAAGTAGCGTCGGTTTGCTCCTGCTACGCCTGCACGCCATAGCCCGCTACGGGCTGCGTTTTCGCTATGGGCATCACTTAAACGCTCTGTTCTTTAAGTCAAAATCGCTTAAAGCCCTGCAAAATGGTAAGGAACGTTTTGGTTTTTGACTGTTACTTGTATTTTAATATGGTTTAGTGCCTTTATATGTATAGTTAGGTCCGTAACTAAAATTTTGAGTTGTATTCTGACGTTTTTTCTTTTCGTAGTGCAAGAAATGGCTTCCTGTGGACGCTTTTGGAGATGATGTTGGACTTCTAAGGTGTTTGCCGAGTAATTCCAAAATACACAGTGGATTGTGCATAGTGTGATAAGGTGGGTGAAACGTTTACATGTAGACGCTTACTGTTGAAACTTTATATAAGTGGCCAAAGTTGCTTACAACTTTATTGTTGTATTTAATAGCTTTTGGTTGAAGTACCTACTCGGGTTTAAATCGTAGTTTTTTTAAATCAATTAATAATGTGTTTGATAATTAATGTTTTGTGGTATATTTACTCGCAAAATTTTGCTGCTTTGTTGGTGTTTAGGCAAGCGTGTGCTATTTTGCATATCTTATGCACAATATGGTTACCTTTTACTCAGAATTTTTTATTTTACAGGGTGTGCAGTTTGATTGGCCAAGTTGTTGTGGTGCCACATCGGGAGGATGCTACTTTAGAAGATGGTGCTTCTTCAGGAGTTGGTGACGTCTTCAAGGAGGTGCCCACTGTGGTTATCCGAGCAGATTTGTGATTGTTTGGTGAGTACATATTTTGGTTTTTGCATGCATTAGTTACTATAAAGTTTGTGCAAAATTACTTATTTTAAAATAAAGTTTGATTTAAAATTTATATATGAACTCTTCTGTTGACTAGATTGATGATTTTTAAGATCCCCAAACTTTTCAAATTAGTTTGTTAACATTTAAGTTTTATTCTGTAGGTAATTTGTACATGCTTTAAGTTAACTTGTAGTAGATTTGTATTGTAACTTCCGGCTTAATTTTGATTACGTCGTTCTTATGAAAATCAGATCAATCTCCAATTAGGTTTTTCTTAGATTACTTCTTAATCGGATATTATGTGCGAAATATTGCTTAAAAAATTGCGCCTGAATAAATACGAATAAATAATGTGACAACTTCACAAGCTCTTTGTATATTGAACATTTCATTTTTTTTACGTTTAATTAGATTTGTGAAAAAAATACAAAATTAGCAAAACTTTTGATGCTTCAACAGCCAAATACCTATCTAGGAAATCGTTTTTATTTCTTTGAACAATCCTTTTTTTTTAACCTTTTAAAGGTTTACACTCTGAAGCCTTTTTTTTTGCGCTGGTAGACTATTGCTTTGTTTGAGGCCATTTTATTTGCTCATTCCTTTAATTATTTTGATCAATTTTTTTAATAATTTAGATTTATCTGCGTCCAAATTTGAAAGCGGTTTGTTTAGAGGTATTCATAAACTCGAAATAAAGGAAATATAAGCAGGCCTTTATACAAAGTCTAACAGTTTTTTGGTTTGAAACTTCCGACTCTTAGGGCATGTACTTAAATAATTTTGCACGAGAATGTTTACTATTATATTTAAAAAATATCCCTAGTTGTTGAGTTTAAAACAAAAAAAATCTAAATAATTTTCTTAATGCGTTTGTCCACATAGTTGGCTATGACATTTTTCTTTAAATTGAAACAATACGTCGAGCGATTACTTTGTATTTTGTGTGCCATCTTTCCGGGACACCAAGTCTGACTTATAAATAAACTGCAGTTAAAATTCCTATGTAGAAAAAAAGCTATGTAATTGATTTACAAACCAAGGGCATGTTCAAATATAAAGTAAAATATCAAGGTACACTAAAAGTCAAGCTTTAGAGAATAAATCAAATACTTGACAGGATAAAGCTTCCAGCTGGTTAACCGAACGTTAAGAAGTTTTTTTTATAACTGCCTTAACGAGCAGTGGTTTATTAAACTAGTAAAACTAACCACTTGTTAAAATATCGTAAAGTAAACAAAAATCTATCTGGGATATTATTTTATTAATCATAAATGTTTGGATTTTAGTTAACGATTTCACACCATTTCTTATATAAACTACTTTTATAAAATAAACTAGACTTAAAAGCTGCAAAAGCTGGTGCTTGACTTTTATTTATTTGCTAAATAAACAACTTTAAAGTGCTTACGTTAAAAATATCATACCTAATTGTTTTCCAATTGAACTCAAAATTTCAAGGTTTTTTTTAAACAATTTGGGCGCTTGCTAAAAAGATTGGCCTATTTATAAGTTAAAATTAAATATTTCGCCAGACACAAAACCACATGAACCCCATAAAATATAACGTACCGTAGATTGAATGAGATGAAAAAATAAAATCAGTTTCGTTTCGATTTCTCTGCTAGGTATTACATAAATTTATAAAAAGTGATGGTTACGGGTCGTGAAAACATTCGAATGCGGGTGTAAACAAACTACAGGCAGGTTTGTCCCTAAAATAACTTCACTAATTTACGTGTAGTGTGTGCTGTGTATAACCTTTGAGCTTCGTATAGGTACAAATGTGCAATTTTGGCTCGTATTTACAAAATATCTTTTAAATCCATATTAATGATATGTTTACGCTTAATAGCCAACTTTGCAAGATGGCGCAGTTTACCTTGACCAATAACATTTATAATCTTTTATTAAAAATTTACTAAATGACCTTTCGGAAAAGGCAGTTGAAATAGTAGGGCAAAAATTGCATAAAGTAAAAATTTCTGAAAGTTTAACTTTTAAGGCTCTATATTTTGACAAATTGTCTAATGACATGTCTGCTGATAAATCTTTTCTAATAAGTGTGATTAAATTACAACAATGAATTGGCAGTTGAGTAGAGATTATGAGGTTTTCGAACTTAATGTATCAGCATTTGGCTTTTTTTTTTAACGATTTTAGCTTCATAGATACAGCAAACGAATAAATTTCCTTCATGAATCAAAGTCAGTTATATTAGTGATTAATGGATTCGGAAACATAATTTGTTGTATTTCAGGTATTTTATTGTGATCCGTTTTGAAATACCGTTACTACAATATAAGTTGATATGAAACAAGTCCCTTGTAAATAATAATAATTGGATTATTAAACATTTCCGGTTGTAAATCAGAATGGTTTAAAATATCTACCACCTGTTTCCTTCGCGAGATATGCAACGTAACGGTAAACTTTACAGAACTTGTCCAGCTCTCACGGGCAGACAACCAACACCAGAAGAGTTAAGAGTATAGACAGCCGCGTATTGGTTTCCATGTACACAATATCTTAGTTATAATAAGGTAGAGCGGTACATTAACAGCAGAGGGTGTACATTTCCTTGCTATCAAGGAATCCCAATTAACTCAATTTAGGGCCAGCAGCCGTCAATAATGATGTACTCGTATTCATTGTCCTCCTTTATTTTCATTAATAAGACAAAGACGGAAGAATTTCAGTACATCGCAACTTACTCGTAAAGTTGGCAAGTCCCTTTAGAGTAATTTTACATATTTTCCCTTGGTGCGTGGTTTATTTTGCTGGTTTTGCTTGTAGAGGGAAAAGAGACGAAATTATGCCTTTGGGGAGTTATTCGTCCTGCCTAAGGGTTGTGTAATTTCCACAATTACCTTTAAATGCCACATTACCATATGTTTTATTAACATTGCATATGACGATGTGGAGACGGTAGTTGGACTAATAATAGCTTTATAATATTAAAGTTATGGTTCCCACTTTATCAAACATAACAGCTTTTCAGTTTCATGATATTATTCTACTAAACTTCTAAATCATTAACTCAAAAGCGTATTATTTTACATTCGCTTTTTGAAAGAAATGTTTTTTACCCCCAAGAGCTGTATAGCTAAGGAAGTTCGTCAAACCTTTGATTAGACGAAGTATGGTAATGTTTCAAATGATAGATGCACGACCATCGATAGGTTTTTTGTAAATTGAAATGAGGTTTTTGTTTACATGTAAGAACAACTGTGATATTAATCTTACATCTTACATCTAATGTTAATAGCGGTGTTAGAATGCAAGTTACCATAGCTCTTGAAACCTCAATCGTAAAGGATCATGAATTTTTAAACCTGTTGGCATTTTCTATGCAAGGTCGATGTATAAAGAGTAAATTATGACAATAAAAAGCAGGCTCTGTTTTTCTGTAATAACAAAGCAATGCTATTTTATTCTTTATTTAAGGGATGCATTTTTTAATGATTTTAATCGCTTTATGTATTATCCATAAAAGTTAAATTAAATTTGGAAACACTACTTAAGAGTCTGTAAAAACTGCACATAAACATAAATATCAATAATTTACAAAAGAAAGACCTACTTACTAAAAACAAAACATCTCCAAGCTCCAAATAAATTTTACAAGATATGCCCATCAACCCTTCATTAATTTTCTTTTACGCTATAACCTGCTCTAATTCGGTAAAATTCATTTGTTACTCTCTGTATTACAACCTGTGTATGTCGTGAGTTTATAAAGCAAACAAGGTATCGTAATAAACTTGAATTAATACTACCTCCGATCGTATAATTATTTGTAAGCTATATTTACGGTTGATGATGATGTAAACTACACTCCTGCCTCCTACGTTTCGACTACGAGATGCATATCTCTTATATTTTTACACGTAACAGTTTGTTTGTTAACCGATTAATGTTGAAATCTTTGTCGCCTAGATCGTCGCTTGATCTTGCATTGAAATTATTGTTTTGTAGGTCACAACAAAAAACGATAACAAGATTGTACATGGTTTTTATTTGTGTTGTCTGCATGAACGCGTATGTTTTTAAACGTTCTGAATTTTCAACTTTGATTTATTTAAATATGTTTTTAATTTTAACTGTTAAAAAATGTAGTATAGGTACCTGTATGTCCAATACAGCACAGCACATTTAATATGAAATATGAATAGTTTTGGCGAATGTCTGATAGTTTTATAGTGTTTGTGGGTACCTTTATTATCCAATCTTTCACATAATTTTATATTTATGTTATATCTAAGGCTGATAGTATACTTAGTGTACATTATAAATAATGAAACGTGCATATTTTCTTGCGTAGTGGCAGTTTTATAGATTCGTTTTATTTTTTACTGAAAAAAGCACATTTTTTTTGGATATACAATCAAATATTTTAACTACAAAAACTACAGCGTAAAAGTGAAATGGAATTGTATTTCACATTAAAAACAAATTTTCTAGATATTTTCAAAGCCATCTAGTTTTATTGTAAATGTTTGTTCCTGCGAATTATCATCAAAGAGGCCTTAATCTAAGATTTTTTTTCCAACTGCACAAATACAGTGTGTCCAAAAGGTATGGAATATGCTATATATCTCAGGAATTATCCACTTTAGAGAAAAATGTTTTGAATCAAAGTTGTTTGGTAATTACTTAGTTTCCCAACTAGCACAATTGGTGGCGGGAACGTAATGGCGACTACAAAAAATACTTTAAAGTGTTTCGCCACTAGTCGCGACTACGTAATAGGAACATTCCTATTACGTGCCTATTACCAAAGTGGGGAATGATTTTCCAGTTGCCACACCGTCCCGGCGGAGTCCCTGGAACTTCTCCTGCTACGTTCCACTTCCGTTGCTTTCACGTGGTGGCGACGTCCCGGTGTGGTAACGACGACTTTTACGGAACTTGACCACACTGTTTCTTACTTTGTCACACAAATTATTTTATGTTCATCTATCTTTTTCTCTGATACTCTCCCATCATCCTTCCACTTTTCCCTAACTATATAGAACTCATAATGGAATAAATACTCCAGACTACCATCATGAATAATTATATCAGCTAAACTAGCACAATTTACTGAAGACCTGGGTGTCAAAACTAAAACGAATGCCACTTTATTGTGAAATATAACAATAATACCTCTAAATTTGACCACGCGCCCTCAAAATTTGCGTTTTTGATTCTAAAATAAAAAATTAAAAATTAACATTATCCGAGAAAAAGTACACCCAGATGCCGAAGACTCTTATTTGAATGTTCTATGAAATTTAAAACCAATTATTATGCATTAATTTGCCATATTTCGTGCAGAATTAATTTTTTTGTACTCCATGTGACGTAACATAAACACATCTTTGATAATGGCGGCGTCATTTTTGTCTGTAAATATGGCGCATTTCCGAAACAATAACTTTGAAGTCGTTTCCACTGAAATATGGGACTTGAAAGTAATTTTCTCTTTGAAGGTAGTAACGGGAACTAAAAACATAACTTTAACGTTATTTTTACCTCAAAGTACCCCATGGAACGACAGTTTAATGCATAGCATTACTTTAAAGTCGCAGTTACACAAATTATGTGTTTGAAGTTCCCGTCGCTACTCGAAGGTGGCGACTAGAACTTTAAGTACGGTTAACCTAAAATTGTAATGTCAAATATATGGTCGCCGGTGTTATTCTGTTTGTGGGTGAATTGTTTTGTCAAGGATGAGAATGACACCATGTTCTAAGTTGTTCCAGCAATGTTTGTGAAAGATTAGCCTGATTCTCTTGTTCTATCTGAGAATATTGTTCTTCATCGTCATCTTCAGGAGGAATGAAACAGTCTCCTACTGCATCAAAATGATAACAATTTCTTCCGTCTTCCACTTGTGGATTATTGTTTTTGGTTGCACAAATCGATTTGGTTACTTGGGGTGCCCTATCACAATCATTGTTTTTTGCTGTCAATAACGGCTTCACAACGCCATAATACTGTTTTAAATTTAATGTGTTGAATGTTAGCACTAAACCGGGACTATGTGGTGGAAATTACTTCATGGTGTACATAAATGGTTACTGCTGCTAGAAAGTAGCAATGCAGAGTGAAATTCACTACTGCTGGTGGTGGAAGTATACTTTGCAACCGTCAAATATTACTAAGAAGTTCAACGACTTAAAAGTCTATTATAAAAGTCCCCAAGACGTCGGGGGAACTATCAAAACTACTTCAAGGTGTTAACCACTTCAAAGTCGCGTTTTGGTGACAGGGGTTAGTCGCTCCTACCATGGTTTACCGCTTTGAAGTTCAAAAAACTTCAAAGTAGTGCTACTGGTAACTGCGACGTCCCCAATACCATGAATCCCACCTAGAAGTGATGTAACTATAAAGTGACCATTAAAGGTTGAAACTACGTTTTTGCAACTGTAAATGTGTAAAATAAAGTAATTTCTGCGACAAAGTTGTGAATTTGGTGGCGGTTACGTAGTTGCTACTCTGTCCAAGTTCCGATCTCAGTTTTCGTCACTTTGGTGCTAGTTGGGTTTCCACCATAAGACAAAATTTAAATTCTATTTTATCGAATAACAAAAGCACAATGAATGACAATTGATTGACAAGATACCCCTATGAGTATGAGGATAAAATCATTTGATAGAGATTTTTTTTTCTCTTTTCAGTGATGCAAAACTTTAGTAGGTACTTTTTGAGAAAAACGCAAAAATTATTTTTATTGATTAGTATTTATTTCTACCAAAAACATCATAAGAACTAAAACCTTTTGACGAAATCTACAATAAGTGTTCAAACTGTGAACCCTTTACAGCTTGGCAATGATAAACTCGGTTTATAAACCCGTTTATAACATTCCCTACCATTTCAGGTGTAACTTCTCTAATACGATCTTTTAAATTTTCGATATTCTCCGGCCTCTTAGCATAAACTTAATATTTAAGGTGATCCCATCATTGAAAGGAGAAAAAAGCTCTCTATCAAATGAGTATAATATAGGGGTACCTTGCCATTTAAAAAAATCAATTGTTTTTCATTGCGCTTTTGTTATTCGAAAAAAAAAATATTTTGTCGTATGGTGGAAAAATAAGTACCAAACAACTTTTATTCAAACATTTCTCCCCAAAGTGGATATTTACTGAGATATGTAGCATATTCCATACCTTTTGGACACTGTGTAGTGTTTGCTTTGCACAAACCGACAAATCCTAGGATAAATAAGCTATTCAGAAGGCACAATTGTAAAATCAATACAATAATACGAATTTTATATCTGCATAATTATTTATTAATTGTTTTTATTTTATAAGCCAGTGTTTTTCAACCTTCCTGTATTTCTGCCCCCTTTTTAATTTGCTGGACTTTTTTACTTACTTCATGGTGCTCCAAAAACTGTTATTATTAGCACATAAATAACTGGATTATTCAATAGCCTATATGGTCGGCTGAATTCACGCCTGGGTGGCCGAAGGTACAATACTTTATTTCGACTATCAAGTTTGATGTTTAGTTCCTAGTTAACTTTTAGTATTTTAAGATTAGGGGATGTATGTCCATGTTATAACGGTATTTTATAGTGGTGTGGTATTATAGCAACTGGGTTAGATAGAGTAAGGTGTGTTTGTAGGAGAAACTTGTATTTTTAGAGTCAACAAAGTAAAATATTTGCGCTCATAAGTCGCGTAATGTTAAATCCATCAGGGAATTCCCCAACCTTAAGAATTGCTTATATATGTAAAAAACAATTTTCATGTCACCACGAAGATTATATTTTTGATGTTACTTTTATTGCTCTGTGTTCTTGGGACCAATCGACTCTGTATTAGTGTGAATCATAATTGGATTTTACTTATTCAAATTTTACTCGCGTAATTGTTTTTTTTTTTAGTTTTTGCCCTGTATTATTATATTTAGAATAATTAATAATAACACAGACATTCACAACTTTTTTGGATCGATTTATTTCACGCTGTGAAAATTCTACGTGTTTATAAAGAAGTCTGCATAATTGATATGTTGAAAAGTCGTTTATCTTGGAAGAAAAATAATAAACTTAATACGCTATTATGTTATCTTTAAAGTAGGTTATATCAGCACTGCAGAAAGAACACTGAACATGCTTTAGCCACAAGTCTAACGTTAGATATTTTGTAGACATAACAAATGCATTATTTACAGAAGCAAATTGGGTTAAAAAATTTGTTTGGCGGTTTTAAGAAATTCTAACTTTGGCACGATTAGCACCATAGCTTTTAATTCTTATCGAGTCACTTAAAAATAATTCATTTTAACATTTGATAGAGAAAAAGCGTAAGGTTAGTTGCTAAATTTACTTAAAATTCTGTGTTTATTGCGTCTGTTATGTTTTAATAATTGTGCCTCTGCATCATATTATTAAATCATTGTTATATTGCATGAATGCTTTAAACAATGTGGAGATGAAATATTGTAGTAAATTATGACGATTAAATAATAACAATAGAATTGATAATACTTATTACATAAGTTTTAACTTTACCTTGATGTGTTTTAACACACTAATAAAATAACGGAAAATGGATATTAGAAGATATATCGATGTTCGTCAGAATTTATTATTAACAATAATATACAGGGTGTTTGAAATTCGAGTTTAACGCATGGGGATCTCGCTTATTGTAATAGCTTAATAGCTAGAGTATAGGCTAAAATTTGGCAAAGTTGTTAAATTTTGTGGTTATTGATAATCCAAAGAGAAATTGAAAATATCTCAAACGGTATCCGAAAAAATCAGGAAAAACCGGAAAATACAATTTTTGAAAATCGCCTATAACTCCTTCGGATTATAAAATATTCCAAAGTGTTAAAACATTGGCTCGGCAGCTTTTTAAGCCGAATCATACTGTGATCACAATTTTTTTTCAGTTCGATTCGTTTTTGTTTTACGAGAACCAACGCTATTTTTTCTTATGGGCGCAAAAATAAAAAACTTGCCTTTGTACAATACATGTTACCAGTTCCTAGTTGGAACGATGGTTTGGTTAAGAAGTAAACGCGTTTAGATACGCCCCATTAGTCTTAACAGCTGTGTTTATGACATCGTTTTCTTTTCATTTAATAGTTGATTGAACACAAAATTATTACAATTAAACATTCTTTACTATTAATGTGTTTTTTTGTTAAAATTGTATTAATAGTTCACTACAAGTAAAGAAACGGAAGGCACTTCAGCAAGTTCAAGGTGATTACATAACCAGTCCCTAATAGACACCTGGTACAATAATTAATATATACTTCTACGCTTAAAACTAACGATACGATTGCTTTAGAACCGAATGTTGTTTAATATTTCGTTTGATTAAAATCCTGATAATAATATTTTGGAAGCGGTATTTTAAACATCGGCAATATATTATGAATGATAAAGGGCAATTACTAACACGCTACGATATTAGCCAGGCAGTGACAATAAAAACCCGCTTATGTAATCGAGTTGAAGCAATTTTTGAAGCGGCACATTAATGGATTGTCAAATTCCTTTTAGTCCGTCTTTTGTTGCACCATACGCTTGTTTATATCGATTAGCTCAGATCTCAATTTACTAGCCATAAATACCTCGTCTCCCATTAATACGTACATCAAGGGCAGATCATTAGAATCATTCTATTGTCAAGTGCAATCGTATCTAAGAATCTTAGATAACATTGCACATGAATTGGTTATTAGGTCCAATTTGTTCCGTCGTCATATTTAATTGCAACTTGATAACGGGCCAGTAATTGCAGATTTACATAACGTATAACTTCAGAGTTCGTTTTTATTCGTATTTCGACCGAAAGAATAGCCAAATGCATAGTATTTATTGACATAGTTTTTTTTACAGCAAGTTAGTATGTATCTATTAATTACAATTATTTATTAATATATATAATATTATTTAATAATTTCCAAATTCTGTAAACAACAAATATGCTGTTTATGCAAAGCACGTGCTTATTTACACCCCATATTAACAGCAAATTTGTAATGTTTTAATGGTCGTTAAGTTGTATTTAAAAAGAATAAACCATCCTCAACTAAGGAAGAGGAAATGGAGCGATGAGAATTCAAAATTTGAAACAACCTTAGCAGACTCCCGAATGGGGAAGTTATTTCCTAATTGGAACATTTGGTTTGTCGTTTAGAACCACTAATTTAAATAAATCTCCAGAAATTATACTGTAGGTTTTCTAACACGTTATGGATGGTGTATTAGTTAATAAAGTTTCCTGTAATTTATTAACCAAGCACTATTTATTCTAAATTCCGACCGAATATGTTTTACCTTATTGTAAACACACATATTGAATATCGTTTAAATTATTCGGAGTGCAACAGTTGCTGCTAATTTAATAAAAGCTTTCAGTACGAAACATAATGTTAAGCTACTGTACCTACTTTTGTATGATTTCTAACATAATGCACGCACATTTTTGTCTTTTCAAATTGAATTCTCTAGGGAGCTAATATTATATATTTCAATTTTTTAATTTTCAATTCACTGTCACTATTATATTACCAATAAATTTTTGTCGCCACACCATTTTAACCACTGTACAAAATTAGAGTAACGTCATCAATACCAGCGGCCAAAAATAATGATTGCATATGCTGTAAACATGAAGAAACCACAAAAGATGTATTGTGACTCAATATCCGCCTTTGTTTTAAACTTTATAGGCCAGAGCATTGGTCAACTAAAGTTTATGGACGTAGAGACACAAAAACAAATTGATCATATTACGGCGGAAAAATGAGCGAGCAAGAAATGTTATTAAACTTAACGTAATTAAAGTTACGGTTTTGTTTCACAAACATTGGACGAATATAAACGAAACCGCAGTTGCATGCACAGTTCCTATTAAATTGAAGAAATAAAACTAACAAAATCTGGTGTTTATATCTGTCCCGCCAGTAACCGTTGAAATTTATATCGTGTGTCCAAAATAAGTTTGAACTGCATGGGAATCTCATAAACTGTAACATATTCATATTTGGGTGTATGATACAAAATATGCAGAGCCTCAAAAACTATCACTGTAAGATACCGCCAGTCTTTTAGTTTACATTATTCGTAAATTTTGAATAGTTTTACAATGCATAAAACACATTAATTTTTTTTTTTTTTTAATTATCCGAGCGGTTTGTATTTTTATTATTTTTGAGATTCGGTTTGAATTATCTTTGAACTTTGCTGGTTCAGTACATCACGATTTGTGTGTTAATAAATTGGCTTAATGTTGAAATAAATGTGTTAAAATTCATGGCGGCAATATTCCAGACGCATCGCATCGCTTTTCAACTTTGACTTTGAAAGTAGACTTGAAAACGTATCTCACATTAGCGACTATAAAATATACGTAACGACCACTTTCATTCATGTCGTTTAGATCTGTCTTCCCACTTCTCTTAAACTGTTTTAGGTTAAATAGGTTGAAAAAAAATGAATTAAGGCGTTTATGCGGCCCTTCTTAAATTTTGAATAATTAAAAGATGTAAGAAACACCGTAGAAAAATATACTACACAAAAATGATAATATATATATACGCAGGGGACTAGCAGCAAATGTTATTGTTAGCTTATACAAATACATAAGAGGTATTTTATCATAATTTATTTATATCAAAACGATCTTCGCCTATAGCGTCTCGTCAATTCGTTGATGTAGTCTCAGTTTCGAATTCTTTGCTAATTATTTCCTGCTAAAGCTCTTAATTTTATTTTTGATAGACAACACATGGGAGCTCTGTTTTAAAAGCCAAATGCAAACATATTGTAGAGCTTTCATTACTTCACGACTTTATTTTTGAGGAAGTGTTGTTGGAATTCTAGGTTGGAGTTGCTGGCATTTTCCGAGAGCTAGTTAGTGTCATAACTAGGTTCATATTGGTTCCAGTGCAAATATGAATTACAACCTAAAAATTATGTTGTTTAGAGAAAAAAATATGCAATGTCTAGTCCTGTAAAAGTATGGGTGTTTAATCCTAATATAATTATTCAATCTTGTTACGTGTGAAACAGTTCTTGATAGTTTATATATAAATAAACTTCTTAATTCGATGTATGTACAAGTTTATCGTTCATTTAGTTTTGGATGTGTTTAGACTTTTAAGCGGATTTGATGGTGAAAATTTAAGTAAACAAAGATCTGAGTTTAATCATGATATATTTTTGTAAAAACAATCTTCCAATATTAATTTCAAACACGAGCGCGCTTTAACAAACAAATTAAGATGTTTTTCCTGTCCATCGATCGCAATTTTAAATTTAATTTTCAATCATATTTATTAAAACTTCTATTGCAACCCTTAAAACAACTTCACATGGAATTATTTTGTAAACGCGATGGTTAGGTGCACAGTTTTTATTTCGGGAACATTTAAAATTGATTAAAATAATTACCAGAAATTAATTTCACTGCGAAGTATTATTAATATTCATGCAGTGTAGCAAAAAGAACATTTTTTTCATGAGCGATTAAGTACCTAAATTGCAGAAATGAGTTGATTGGCTAATCTATGATCCGTTGATTGGAAATTACAAGACACAACCATAATGTTGCGGTTATCTCTCGCTTAATTTTTAATTGGCTTACCTTTGACAATGACATGATACATTATCTGAGCACACTTCGATAATTCGTTTAAAGGAGAATAATGACACGAATTCCGTAAAACGCGGAATATGAATGTATTTTTTTTTAAAATAAGCATAAATAATGTATTCTTGGTAAAAATTAAAAGCTCGTAGTTTTTCTTTTACTTTTTTTTTAAAACTATAGCCCCAAAAATGTAAGTGCCAGATAAACGATTTTTGCACTTTTAATGGACTGTCAAATACCGGCAAAAACAATTTTCTAACGCTTAAGAAACTTTGTCGCAAAGAGACGTGACATTTCTGTAATTGTACGTATAACGACTTTTGCATAACGTGTGATGTTTTGCGTTTGTCTCATTCATTTGCACAAAGAATTATTTCATTTATACTAATAGCTGTGAACTTGTTTCCACTGGCATAAATTCAAGTTCAGTGCACTTTCCATGAACAAGATAATGCAGTCTATTTATATACTTTGTCGGCAGACTATACTAAGTTCTCTCTAAATATAATGTACGAAGTGCACAATAAAGTTTGGACTTAGAAGTAGGAAATAAACATTTTAACCTATAAGTTGAAACATTAGGTTTTAAACGCATTTTTTTTTATTTTCCTACGTCATACCTTCTGATGTAGTTAATTGTGGATACAAATTTATTTAAAAACCAAAAGCAAAATTATTAGTTAAAGTATTAAGATAAATTACAATTTTACGATAAAAAATTGCAATGAAAAAGGATTTATTGCTAATAGACGGTTAATGCAGTTTTACAAATGAAGTTGATGCAGTTTTGCAAATGCAGTTGATGCTGTTTTATAATAATGGCTACATATTAAGTTGTTTTTCTTAGTATCACTTCATAAAAATATTTCAAATTTAAAATTCCGTAAAAACATTACAATAGTCATAAAAAGTTTAAGTTATTATTTAAAAAGGTTGTGATGTACTTAAATCACTTCAATTGAAGAAGTCTTTTCTCTGGAATTCGCCTTTGCAATTATTCGTAATTTACTAGATAAATCTGTTACGTCAATATCTCTGGAATTATCGTGTTTTATGTAACGTTCCATTGTCAAAATTGTTTTAGGTAGTTCTGCCACTGGCGAAGGGTAGATACAATAGCTGACCAAATTACTCTCATTGTCAGATGTGTACAACTCATTTCCAAAGACTTTGGGTATTTTGCTAGGATTTTTTAAATTTTAAACGATCTTCTCTATAGTTGTTTTTTATTAGTCTTATTTCTGAGAATACGCAAATTAATTTAAATGCTAAATATATTCATTGATAATATTCGTATAACATTCGATTATAAACAATAAAGGAAGTATAGAACAAGAAATTAATAATGGAATAATGCTCCTAGGCAATTTCCTAGATTCGCCCAATGGTAAAACCGGCCCCGAATATAATCACGTTAGAAATACCGAATTAGTTGATACCATTAATTTAAACTATAATATTTGCACTAGAAGCTACTTTTGTAATAACAAATTAATCACCATTTATCGTTTTACAACGATGTACCCATAAAAAATTGATAAAAGCAGAGTTAACCTACCTACGCGTGTTGAAAATTCAAGCACTGCTTAAAACACAAGCGACGTTCTAAGATATTTAAGGCCCATTTTATATAAAAAAAGCCATTTTTACCTTCAATATACACATAAAGTAGTTTAACCCCGTAGGACGAAGGAGGGTGGCTGGGGTCGCTATACTTCGTCGATCCACATTGTCGGATAACTTTATGTGTCAACAGGCCATATAGTCTCTTACGGATTCACATATCACTTTGTTAGTCCGGTACACTGTCTCGAGCCCAAAGAGTGTTTAGCGTTACCTTTAAAACGGCTGTTACGCTTCAAGCACAATATCATTTATACATAAACAAAAATTCGGAAAAGATTCGAACTCGCTTGAACGTGTCGTTCTGTGCCATGAAACATGTATTCGGGTTGCTTCTTTGAGATCGAAATTTCATGAAAAGAATTTGTTATAATATTACAAGAGCAAAAATAATGAGACATCGGACCAGTAAGGTTTACAGCAATGAAGTTTGCATTAAAAGTGTAAAAAATGTGGACATGTTTTGATTAAATTTTTAGACATAAATCGAACTGTGGCTAACTGTATTAGACACTGACTCTCTAAATACTTAAAAAATTGACCACTCTGTACGTAAAAGTTTTAAAAATGTCTATTACATTTAGTAAAATAATTATTAAATTATTCCAAGTTTTACGTTACTTAAAATGCCGGTTCAATTAAATCTGTTTATGTTCGACTAGACCATTAAAGGTTTAATACACTGGTTGCAAATTAATAAAGTGTAAATTACACTTTTTAAACGTGAATGGAATAATAATGTAACTTAATAGGGATTTGACTTATCTGCAGTTCATGTCTGTGCTGACAGAGTGGAATGCGACTAATGGAAGGAGCAGATAGTCAACTGGTGTGGTTATAATCTGCGTATCGTTGATCAAAATACATTTATTTTGCTTAATTTCTCTTTCATTGTAGGTGCGTTTGAGTTACGGTCAAGGCGAACCCGCAGCGAATATAAAAATATCGAGTAAACTTAATAATAAAAACAATAAATATAATATAATAAATAAAATAAATTAGCTCTAGATCTAGATAGCTGTTGTGCTTTTACAACAATTAAATGAATGACAGCAACACTTAAATTATGTAAATATATTCATATTTAACACACACACCTACGAACGAGGTTTAATGATTCATGAGTGAAAATTATTCGTTGAAAATCGAAAATCATGTCAGACTTGCAGAAAAAAACCGCTAATTTGAATCATCGTCTCATAATAGCAATGCAGATCATCTAATAATAACTGTTACAATAATATTTAACAATTGCTGCCCGCGTCCCGAACTATTAATAGAATATTACTTGACACGAATCTCAAAAAGGCTAACCGATTGTTCTAGACATATTTCTTTTGTCAGTGCTTATTAATTGATTTTTAAAACGTATTAAAATGTTCGGCTTTAATTCACTAGTAATTTACCGGTTGAAAGGTGGAGTTGATTTATTGAGGAACTAATAGGACAGTATGCGCCTATTTATAAGTTCGAACTACAATGGTTAATGAATTTTAATGGAAATAAAATGTACATATATTATGAAACAACACTTCCATGATCTTACAATTAGTTTCTAGACTTAATGAAAATTACATCTTGCTTTTTGGTCTGGGTTTGTTTTAGGACATTTTTTGTGATAAATACAGTTTAAAAATTGTCTTCTGTTGAAAGTTTTGTATTATATGTTTTTTAAATTTGACTTGATGTTATTCCATCAAAATACAGGGGTCTGTCTGCTGTTTTTTTTTTTTTTAAGAATACCCAGAACGTTGGTTTATTTATAAAGATTCGCGTAGCAAAATATTTTTTGAAATTGCGATTTTATAACACATTTTTAATAGACATAACTGAAAGCTGTCACAAGGAAATATCTTTATACTGAAAGGCAAGTGCAAACAATTTATTTAAAACAGAAATTTTTAAATGTAACTTGCAATCGACTTTGAAATATCACACAAATTTAAACTGGCAAGTTATTTCTAGCACTATCATCGCAGCATTTTAACATTTTTAACGTTGATATAAACATGTTTGAAAAATGAACATCATAAATCATACAAGGTCACAATAAATAATGTCAAAAGTTATCGTCGACTGACCTAAAATATCTATTAAATGTTAAGGATCACTACTAATAATTAGTAAGGGATTTTTATTATGTTTAAAATTTCTTCATTTAATTATGACGAGGTTATTTATTTTGACTTGAGTGTACAACAGCGTAACCATAAATTTTATAAAATAATTTTGCCTTTACAAAAATAGTCGTTATTAATATATTGTTGTTAGTTACTAAACCCCTTTCTTTTATTTATTTAGTCATGAGTTCTTCTACCATTAGGTGTAGGACTGTTCAGTTGTGTTGTGCTGACTTTTTTACATGTTTTTCTGTCTTGTGCTAGCTTGTTGATGTCTTTCCATTTGATGTTTCTATCCGCTGTTGCTTTTTTAACTTCTTCTTGCCAGGTTTTTCTCGGTCTATCTCTTTTGTATTTTCCCTTGTGATCTTGCTTCATAGGCTTTTCTGGTTAACCTTTCTTCTTTCATTCTATAAATGTGACTCAACCATTCCAGAATCGAATGTGGTTTAATAATAAGCAATTTACTAAAATTGGGAAACAAATTGCGATAATTATGCATAGGTGTATCTATTATTAATGACATTTCCATATTTAGCTTGTGATGGAACCTTTCCACTTTTATTATAAATACGTGCAAATAAAATTAAATTGTGTGACATTTAATAAGTTGTTACGGTAAATTTTTTAATGTGGTTGGTGGTTCCGCTTCGTACAAATGTAGGTTATAACTGCAACTCGACAGACGTCCCTGGGGTGTGGACTGTTAGCTTAGAACTAATCCATCATAACTTTTCAGCGCTAAGATTCCTTTATATACATTTAAACGCCCAGTGCTGTAGTATTGCACTTTATATTGTCCATTTATCTCTCTAACATGGTTTTTGTATCCACTTCATGCCTAATAAAAATGTAAAGTACTTCTTTGCATAATTTGTTTCCGTATTAAGTCTTTCATATGCTACGTAAGTCGTTTAGGCTTTAAAAGAGGAGGCATTTGTGTGTACCAGACGTAATAAATTTGTTTAGTATAATGTGTTTATAACAAACCTTTTAACTGCGAGGGGTAATAGTGATTTAGAGAATATTTTGCTAAATTAAACTTTATATGTTTTCGACAAAACCGCTGAGTTTTGTATGAAAATTTTGATAAAAATAGGTTAACATGCACAAGGAAACGAACTTCTATTAACACATCGACTGCCCAGTCAAATTTGAAATGTTCACCAAGAGGCCAAAATAATTTTAATTTGAAATTTGTGTTTTTTGAACATAAAACTGTATATAAAAGCCATATTCTTCAATTCACAAAATTTAAAAATATTGTAAAATTGATAACTCCTACCATACGTAAAATAAAAATGTCGGCATAGTTCTCGTTTCTCACAAAGACCACTATAGAATTGTTAAGGTAAAGTAACTTCTTGTCCTGCTCTGGCTTTGATCATGCAAATACAAGATTAGATACGTTATCATTACATATCTACACACCTTGCAAGTAAAACTTAACTTGCAGACGAACGGAAGTTTGTTTCATATCTAGATAAATCAAAGCTCAGGACGAATCCATGCGTTTTAGAAATAGTCAAGTAATTAATTAATTAACAGATCGTGAATTCAACATTTATACTACTAAGAATATATATCGTAAAACATAGAGGGTTGGGAATTTTGGGTAGTTATTGTTTTAATGGAAATGGCAACTTGATAAGAAGTTGTTGTTTTAGATTTTTTTGCGCTTATTTTTTTAATTGCTCAAAAATGTGTTAGGTATGACATTAAATTGTTAATTTTTATAACTTCCTTTTTATGCCAAAAATCAATATGGCACTCACAAGAAATATTAAAGTTGATCATGGTAGAAAACAAATGAAACGTGTGACACAAAATCTAATTATATCCGAGTATAGATAACAATCATTTGCTTCACTGTACATCTTAAAGTGGAGAACATTAAGCAACAATATTTTTTTAAAATAATTTTCGAATTACGATCGCCATTGTGCTTTTCTTTAGAGATTTAAATTCAGCACCAAATTTCGCCTTTTCTTCAATTTAAGCGACTTTGTAGCTCTTAAGATAAGCGAATTCCTCATCATGAGTCTCCAATTTGGCACAAAATAACGTTGATATAATGTCTGTGAGGAAACACAAGAAAATATTATGTCTCTAAGTGTTTTTCATTAGGTTTCAAATTTCGTATTCACATGCATTTAATCGTTTTAGTTGGAGGAAATAAGCTTAGCTCCATTAGTTATTTTTTACACAATAGTATTAAAATCTTAAGAGGATACCATTTCAAAGAAAACATATTCACTTTGTACATTACTAAAAAAAAAGTTGTGTAAAATTTACGTTTATGGTGTTTAATGTTCTTACAAAATAAATAAATTTAGCAGTAATTGTAAGGATTATTTTAAAATAGCTTATGAATTTACTTCGTAGTTGTAAAACAACGCTGTTATTGCGACAAGCAAACGATTCGGGCACGTGCCCACCGTAATAAAGCTTTGCCTTGACTAAAATAATTTATAGTAGTCAATCAATTTATAGAAACAGCAGCATTAGCTCTAAAAGCTTGCGATGGGGAAACTAAAGTGTACTGTACTATCTTGTCTTTTAGCATTTACTTACATGAACTCAATGTTGTAATCTACGTTATTGTGTTAAGATTACAGGCATCTATTTACGAGAAAGCATAAAACTGAAAAGAACTGAAGCTGTTGTGGGACTTTTAACCTAAAATATGGCAATCTTGAAAACTCTCCGACTTAGTAATAAACTTTCGAAGTAGGTACGATGTGTAGGGATAAAGAATTCACAAAATAATTGGAAGGTTTTATTGAAAAAAAATTTTTCTTCTATTCATAATTGGCAATTTTTCTTTTTTTTTTAAATCCAGTAATCTAGACGTACTCATGTATTTGTTTATACATGTGCTTAGTATATTATTAGTACATACACAAAAATAAGATTATATTTATATTAACGCCAATATAAACAATTTTATAACCCAAGATTGATTGACTTTATTTATGTATTTTTTTTTAATTGTCACTTTGATTAAATTCAACAAAAACAATAATATTGTAGTAACTAACTTATTTTTAAAAATAAAGTTAACAACCTATACATCAATAAAACGAGAAAAAAACTCCCAGTTTAAAGAACCCATAGCCAACTATGGTTGCCATTTAAAAAAAGCCAAGTGTGGTTTATATCTCAAAAATTAAGTGTGTCACGACTTTTTAGATATTTTTCCCCTGATAATATATTTGACAAATGTTCCAAGTTTGTCTCAAAAAACTTCACATGTTTGGTAATTTAACCATTTTTCTATCCTGAATATTAAGTGAGATACCCATGTAATCCCATCGAATTTGGACCACCCTGTTGTCACACTGTATAACCAATAATTTGGTGATGTAAATGTAAACATCATATTTGCACTATTACACATAATTTTTATTAGAATGTTACTGTTGCAAGGTTAAAATTTTCTCATAAATTTACAACCAAAGCAAATACAATTCCCAAAAGTGCAAAACGGTAAAAGCTCCACAACATATTTGCTATCATTCTTTCGTAAGCATCCACAGATTGGCTGCACGTCTCTCATTGAATAATAGTTTAGTGTGATTAATTTTTCACGTTTCAAAAGATTTATTACGCATATTAACAATGCTATATTGTGGCTATAACGTTGTCAAACAAACTACGTTATAATTGAACACAAAAATCGTTGTGGCTTATGCATTTTAAAGTGATTATTATATTTACTTACTGAATACTCAAATCATAGTACATGTTTTTAACTAAGTTTGCGAGCACTTAATATTATTTTTTATTAGTACAGCAAGAAAACCAACCGAAGTAACTTTGGAAATTGAGATTTAAAAAAATATAAATCTAAGAATTTTTAGCTATAAAAAACTTTTTACCTGTAAATTGTAAGTTTTCATGAAATTAAGATCTAAATGTAAAATAAACTGGAAGCATGGTATGTGCATATGTAACTGGCAGCGCCGAAAATGCAAAATGTTTTTGTGCAATAGTTTGTTCTGTTCTTGCTCTCGTTTGTTTCAATAATGACAACATCATTTGTTTTGATCAGATACGGAATTTATTAAAGTTTATAATGGGCATGGCATAGCCAACTTCACGCTAACAATTCCCAATGAAAATTTACATTTAAGCGATATATTCATCTTTAGCATTGTTTGTTCTCGTTTATTCTTATAATACTTTAATTTAGTCATACACATGTAGAAATGTTACCCTTGTAACGTCGGTATAAAGCGAACATAAAGATAAAAAGCTAATGGTGTACTCATGTTACCATTTTATGGTTTAAATTCTATAAAATCAAGTAGTTTTACTATATTTCATGATTGTAAATTATGTTTTGAATCAAAACTAATTACCATTGTGTTAGGATGATCACCTATAATCTCAGTTTTAGTAGCTTTATGCAAAAGCAATTACCTTTTCCATAATCTTCATGCCAACAATACACCCAAGATAGGAATATGGTTTGGCGGTATTCAGTACAGAATATTCATTCTAATAGGTTTCGTTTTCTATTTATCAATAAAAAATTCAGCTTAAGAAAAAAATTAAAGAAGAAAAATATTTTTTATTGGACTTGTTTAAAATTTAACAAATGAAAGTTGATTTTTTATACCTTTAAACGGCATAATACGATTGACGTTTGAAGACTAAAGTACTGAAATCAAAGCGACCCTTGTAAATATAATTATACAACTGTACGTGTGGAACCTAGCGAAAATTAGGATCAGAAGTGCATAGAGGGTGTATTTCTGAAAAAGAAGTGTCACAGATATAAATTCCGGCTGTTGGCCTGTCTCGGCATTTACAATTTATTTTTTAAATGAGTGTGGCAACTTAAGTGCAAAAACATGACACTTTAAGTGGTAGTAGGGGTGTACCGGTAACAGAGAACAAATACTACTAAGCCAAGAAGCTGATAGCGCAAAGAAGCAGTTCTAGTCAATAATTAGCAAAACCCTCTATGGATAACAGATTATTTAAAAAATCAGTAAGCAAGAAATATTTTAAAAAATATAATTTACATGTTAATTTACAAAACCTGTCTCAAAAACATACAAAACTAAATTAACACATTAAATAAAGTAGTTAAAACTAAATTAACATATTTCTCAACCGCAGAATAAAATGTCCCTCATTAAGGGAACTAAAATCAGCGTAGGTTTTGTTTGTCGCTGTGTAATCACCTCATAAAGGTAATATTACAACATTTTCTACACAAGCAAATATCCCAAGGTTGACAATAAATGACGCGAAAAAACGTCATACTTGCTTATCATTAATGTGTATTTATTTAGGCTTGTTCATTACATAAGCCAAAATATGTCACGTTGATCGTAATACATTTAGCAAAGAATTAATTTCGAACACATTTCATGCTGTTAGTTAAAAAAAAACACGATCTATATTGACTTACAATACTGAGATACTTCTTTTGCTACATTGTGAACAGATGTTATAACTGTTGTGTGGTTATATGACGAAATTTATGCCATAATAAAATTTGTTTAAAGTCATTACATACGAGAATAGAATCAGATTCATAAAGTACACACTTTGTGGTAAACGTCCGTATTATGTTCCAACTTCTTTCCACCAGAAATTATTACTGGTTATCATTTCAATGTTGTTTATATTGCATCTTCCGCACGGACTCGTTCCGTATTAAACATAATATTATAATATAAAATTTTTAATTGTCAATTTATTTAGCGCTTTGTTTGAGTTTGATTTTTAAATAAACATGTATTATAGTTAAGCAACGTCAATTATAAAACAAGACTTCAGATTACAAAAAATATGCCTAATTAATTATCTGGGGTACCTAATAATAAAAATATTTGAAGTCTTTTACTTCAATGAAGCTGGTCCATAGGTATAATAATGTGTTTACATAGAGTATAAAGCTATATAAACTATTGATGATCAATGTTGATAGGTAAAAAAGTTGTTGCAATTTTAGTAATAATAAATTCAATGCAAATCAACCTATTAATAGATGATTAAAAATTATTTATATTAATAATAATACATAACAAGAGCTGTAAGAAACTTATTACGCACGAGTGGAAAAGTTGCAATTCCACGAGTGCGTAAATATTGCTTTACAACTCGTGTTACGTAGCATACTTTTTCTACGATCACATGATACCTAGGATTTTAACGGCTTTTTGGCTAATATACGCATGTAATTACGTTGTCTTGATAATTTTTACGTAAGCCTACTTTGACATTCCTAGACAAGTGTGCGTTTTGCTTACCGTGCGTTATAACTCACTTACTAGGCATGCAGGAGGTGTTTGACGTGAATCTACTTTGATCATTATTAGAAAAGCTGTGCTTTTTGCTTACCGTGCGTAAGGACCCACTTACTATGCATGCAGGCTGTACGGTAAGAGTCCTTTACATTATGGTCGTAGAAAAAAAGTGCCATGTGATAAGTTGGTAGGCAGAAGTACTGTATGGCTAATTTAGACAGATAGACAAGTTATGGATTGTTGAAATCGTTAAAAACCTTGACGCCTGACGCATACATTGGATTAGCCATGTAGACCGGTAAAACACTTGTTGATATCTTTTGATTCATTCCATTCGTAGCTCAATTCCATTAACGGCTCTTGTTTCTGTGAACGTGCCTATTTTAGATTAACTGTTCAACCACAGTCAGTTGGCGCTACCGAATTTCGGTTTGTGGACACTAGACGGAAAACAGCCGATATGATATGCAGCTTTTATGCATTTGTTGATCCCCCAACCGCGATACTTAAATATGTACAAATACAGTTAGTCGGTCGTATGTGCCCAGTATGTCAACTACAAAAATACAATATTCAACGTCGCCCGCTAAACGTTCAAGCTCTTAATATAAATGTGATGTAACACTTCAACAATCAAACGTTATTGTAAACGGATTATGTATAGCTGAAATATTAAGTTATATACGAGTGCGTATATTCTTGTAGACAAAACAAAGTTTAATTGTAACCGCAATGATGTCATCAAGTTTTGAAACAATAAAATGCATCAATTAGATATTTATTAAATAAGGCGAAGAGTAATAAAATTTAGACATTTATATCTTGGAAACTGGTGAATTTACAACTTGTTGTACAACGCGCGTACGTGCTTATTATTAAACAAATGGAAACAAACAAATTAATAATTGTTTCATGAATAAGTAATTCCATTTGCACATTGGCATGCGAGGTTAATTTCACCAAATTAGTCCGCAGATGCCTATAAACATCCGCTTGTGTTAAGTTGGTGAAAAACGTTTGTTTAAAAACTTAAAAGATATTAAAGAAAAAATCATGAAGCTAGAGAAGCATGAATTAAATAATATACGAACAGTAACAAACAACAATTGTAAGCCATAACCGTTAAAGTCAGTGGCAGAGTAGGAAAAGTTAAGACTCAGGGTGGAAAATGTTATGTTACACCCCTCCCCATTTTTTTTTGGCAAATAATTATGTTGGGATGGCCCTAGGAACACATATTATAGATAATATCTTTCCATAGCACCTCCGGTTACCCTGCCCCCCTCCTTTAGTTCGCTACTGGGTAAAGTACGTACAAAAATATTGAGTGTTCAGAAACAAATTTTCAGGAGCTTAACAATTTGTTTGTTTTTAATTGCTGAATAAAATACTTCCCTGCAAAAATGTTTAATCTGCAATTTTTTTTAATCGCATCAAATTTCGATTCAATACGATTACTATAAAATTTTGGTGACTCAGTATAATGTGAAACACAAAACCAAAAAGTTTATTTGTAACACAATCAGCTAGACCGCCGAGACCAATATGTATTTAATCAAATCGCCTTGATCGTGGCTTCGTTTATTAAATCAGGAGTCCTGTTGAGCATCACCTACAAACTGATACGAACGAATATGCAAAAGTAACTTTATTTATTGTTAAATATTGATTACGACATCTATCATAATATACTGGCGCCTTATAATTTACATATATGAATAATTTATGCAAGGATTTTCTTTGAAACCAAATAGGGTATTATGATGAACATGTGTTTCTATAAATGTTAAGTGCGAATAATAAGGTATTGTAATTTGGTACAGCTCAGAAACTTGGACACTAAAACAAAAACAAAGAATACAGGCACAGGAAATGCGATTTCTGAGAAGAGGACAGGAATGTAGACTGATCGATAAAATGAGTAACGAAAAAATTCGAAATAACCTAGGAGTAACAGATGTTAAGAAAAAGATGGAGACGAATCAATTAAGATGGCTTGGACATCTACTACGCATGCCAGAAAGTAGATACGTGAAAATAGGATGGAAAATGAATATGAGGGAAAAAGAAATAGAGGAAGAGCAAGAATAAACTGGGCAAAAGAGGTGGGCAGAGACTAGAACAAAAAAGGGGCAGCTGGAGAGATGTGCCACAATTAACGATAGGCAGGAGTGAAGAAACTCAATACAGAAATAGAGAAGCATACCTCGACACCGAAAGGTACAAGAGGAACTGATTAAGAAGAACAATTAAGTAAATGTATAGCTTGGTTTTAAGAAGCGAGTGTTAAAAATTAAAGACCAATAATAATTGACTTAATCTGAGCAAAGTTTGATCCACTAACCATAATCGACGAAATATTCAATTTGAAATATTACTCAACAATGTACCACACGAAACCTAGCGTATCTATGTCGTTGCCGTTAGTAATTACGTATATAATTAACTTAACATCTCATATATCTCACTCAGCTGCACAAATCTGCACAAATAGAATTAAACGCTCTGCTTCAACGATTTACACAGTGACATTTTTTTTTAAGGATGAATAACCATGATATATGACAAAGTTGGTAACATAGTTTTCAAAATGTTGATTAATTTACAAATTATAATTACATAAGAATAAAATCTATAACATATTAGAATAAAAAAACGATTAGGAACCGTTTGTGAGAAAAAAATACTTAAACATTTCGAAAATTTTGATTTTGTTTAAGTTTCCTAACTCAAAAATTTTGCAAAATAATTTTTTTTGGGAATTATCAGTGGAGCTAACACAGATTTAAATATATTTGGACATAAATAAAGTATTGTTATCTATATCAGTTCTTTTGTATATAACGTAAAAAACTGTAACCCTTATATTAATTCCCATTTTAAAAATCAGCTAAACGAAAACGATTTGTTGTACTTATACAATTTAAGATTCTAACGATATCTGATGTAAGATATGTACAATTATAGCGTCTGGCGCGTACATACACACGGACATAATCGCGAAAATAGCCAGAACGTGTCCAGGGGACCTCAAGACGAGTAGACCCGCCGTAATCCCAAATTAGAAAATGTTCGCAATCACAATACTTTCTTCATACTACGTATGGCGGGAGTAAAAATTATCATCCAACATGAATATAGTAGAAGTAGAATTTATTATGCATTACGCTCAAAACTATATCGCACGTGCCAAGTGTGGGCACTAGAATTACGGTTCGTTTCGTAGGCTCTTATTGTACTATTGTTTTAAGGTAAACGAAATGCAGACAAATGTTCATTAGGGAAGTAATTTAGAAAACATAAAGCGGACTAAAAACTTTGATACCTCTGATCTTAGAGGCTGGTATGCGTGTAACACCAGAAGTGCTTCTGACAGTGTGCATCGTGTAAGAATACAACATTATTACGGGCGCTGGAGTGCCCATCCAGCTGTCTGCGCCCTATACATCCCTCTTCACATAATCTGCAGAGGCTTAGTGTGCCATGAGAATGCACCGCTTTTTAATACCACTTGCTTGGTTGACAGCTTGGTCGTACACTACTTTGCACCCCAATAACTTTAGATTGTTTACAAAACCGTTTACGATCCACCTTTGCCAAGCGATGTACTAAAGGCACGTAAATAAAGTTTTATGCCCTTTTTTAAATGTGCCATAGAACTTCATAAATGCTCGTTAACGACACCCAAATTGCGACTAAATTAAAGTTAGAAGAATACCGTAACCGTAAAATATATCTCGTTTTAATAGGCGAAATGAAAAGTTTTAATTAGTTCATGAAATGAAAACCGATTACTCATAACGCACTAATCTAATTCAAAGTTTAATAAATATGGCACATTGCTTTTTGACCACATTAAGTTTCGTTATTATATCTATAAAGAACATTTAACGCAGCATTGTGCCAGAAATATAAACAGATCTACAGATCAGCGTTTCCCAATTCAACGAAACACTTTTATACTGTTTAAAATGTTACGAAAATCCTGCAGTATTTCTAAATATTTTCAGCATACGTTGAAGGTAAAAAAATTCAAAAATTAATTATGAACAAATTAATACGATAAACGCTATCAACATGTCTTAATGCTAAGAAATCATGTTTTAAATAAAAAAACGTCACAATTGCAACTTTTGCTGACGATATAGCCATCTTGGCAATTGGTTAGGACTAAGGACAATGTAGCAAAAGCTGCTAAACTTCAAGAAGCATACAACAAAGTAACCGATTGGACTAAGAGGTGGAGAGTAAGAATCAACGATAGTAAATCAGCGCATATTGACTTCACCTCCAAGCTAAATGAACAATTTCTGATATTAATAAACAATGCCAAAATCCCACATTGCGATACAGCAAAATACTTGGGAATGAATCTGGATATTCTTCTTCGATGGAAAGAACACATAAAGAAAAGAAAAAGAACTTGTACAAAAAAATTTTCTTTCTGATTGGAAGAAAATCACAATTGTCTGTGCATAATAAGTTACTACTGTACAAACAAATCCTAAAGCCAGTCTGGACTTATGCGGTTCAGCTCTGGGTATGTGCAGCCAAAAGCAACATAGATAAGATCCAGGTCTTTCAAAAAGAGTGCTCCGAGGTATTGTCGATGCTCGATGGTACTATCGGAATGACCATCTACACAGAGATCTGAAGATTCCAACCGTCAGAGAAGAGATCAAAAAGTTCGCAGCAAAGCACGAGGGAAGACTTCACTCCCATGGCAACACCGAGGTGCTGCAGCTTCTAGATAATGCTGGTTTGAAAAGAAGTCCCGAGAGGATCAAACCTTTTGAATTGGTGTAGTGCATATCGTGATACAGTGCTGAAGCAGAGCATAGTGAACCTGTGCGTAACACTTTTATTTTAGAAACCAAGAAACACCACTGGGGACATCTTGGAAAGATACCTAGTCTTTAAAAACTTTAGAATACAATTGTAGGTTAGTCTCCCTAGAAGAGTAACAATATTTGAATAAAGAGAGAAAAATAAAAAAGTCTTTTTGGCAGATGGATTCCAATTTGATTATTGACTGTTGAATTCGCTTGTCTGGAGCAGTTTTGTTCCTCGATATCGTTTATTTTTCAAATATAATTCCAGAAAATTCCAGCAAAATTTTGATGTATTTAAAAAGGCGTTATTCAACGCTGGGGCACTTCAAATGCGATTTTTATGTCACGATTATTTTATAATTAAAAAATGAAAAATCATTTTACGATTTATAAATAATTATTAATCTTAATAATTATATTAAAACAATTTATTAGCAATATACATTAGCATTTAAACAATCGCCTATGTTTAGTAATTAATTTTGTTTATTTCCCTTGCATTCAAAAATATCGTTCTTACCAAAGCGCATGTAGGTAGATGATACAGTGCATATATTGAGCAACAATTAATTAACAGTTTTTATTTATCCACTGCTGATAACCTTTTAATTTTGTTTGTTTTTCACAAAGAACGTTGCCGGATGTTTTAGCATATATTGTTCTATTTACGATTGCTACAAGCAATTTCGTTAAATTTAAACTGAAGAGGAGTATAGTACATTGGCATATTTTGCTTGAAATACACTGAAGCTCGAATATTAATGTTATTTGCCTATTTTGTTTTTTTTTCTGTAATCGTTTATAGATAGTGCAACATATTAAAAAACAAACAGTTTAGAATATTTTAGGAATTATCAAACAATACAGGACTACAAATAGGTCGTGAGCAAAAAAAATTATTAAAGTTTTTGGTGTTAATCTACCATTCTTTTGTTTAATGTGTTGTTTTTTTTTTATAAATTTTGTGGTTTATCCGAAAAATTAAAGACAAATCTTCTTCTTCTTAATCGGTTCCTCTAGTACCTTTCGGTGACAAATTTAATCTATTAATAGTCGACATAACTCCATACAACCTCACTTAAGATAAACGTTAATGTTTGAATCGGTAGAGGTTACGATTTACCTAATTTCGTGATGAAATTTAGGCTGAATTAACGCCAAATCTTGATACACGATGATTTTTTTAAAAATTTAAAATCGTGCTAAATACGTTAAGGCAACAAATTTATCAAGAACGCCAATCACAAGTAAAAATGGTTGTTAAGTACAAGAATAACGTCCCCGATTTGTATTTAGGATCTTTTATATGCAGATTATGGTCGGCTGCAGAATACAAATATGCTTCTTCGCTTTGCAGAATTCAGGATTGGCATATTCGGGACTAAGTTTTAACATTTTATAGTGTCAGTGTAGTGTGGGTTTTTTCGCAATACCTACTTACATAAAATTTTTGCGTGTACAACATTTGCAAGCATTTTATTAGCATCGACAAACATAAGTTATCTAAAACACGTCTGCATTTTCATGTACTCTAATAATATAAAATATCGTAAGTGTCTACATAAGTATGCATGAGCCTGTGTTTCCTACAATATGACACCTAAAAAACTTAAAAAATGCTGAACGTATAGATTATTAAACAAATTTAAGAATAGTTTAACAATATAAAGAGCCTAGCAGTAGCCTTAAGGTAGAAACACATTCTTATCACGTCACGTGAGTTCACGTGAGCTTACGTGATGTAATTATAATGTCGTTACTTCTAGAACTAAGGGGCATTTAATAAATTTCAAAAATCGTACAGTAAGCCACAAATGTTTTCATGATTGTTGATCTAGTAATTGATTGGAAATTAGTTAAGTCTATAAGACGGGACAAATAACAGATTATTTTTTAACAGTAGGTACCTAAATTAAAATTCTTACCTATGTTATTGCAAAATTTTAAATTCGACAAATATTCTTACCTGGAAAAGAAAAAAATATATTAGAAACAAAGTTATATCGTGAATATTCATAGGCATTTGTTAACCTAATGTGTTAATGGCAACATGAAAGTATACTGATACATATATAAAATTTACATTTCCGAAATTAAGGTCGAAAATGGCACAGGTTATAAATTTGTGGGATACAATGGCCTTGTGACTACATCGCACCTTCTGTTATCACTCTAACTTTTACACTCTTTAACTCTTTAGAGAATCATCAAGCTAGAAAACTTTGAAATCAATACAAGCAACCACCCGCATCCAAATATAATATCGCAGAAAAGTATGTCGCAACTTTGCTAAACTAATATAATTATAACAAAACATACAATGGAAAAACTTCTCGAACTAATAATCATTGGTAAAAAATCGTTTCAAGATTGTTCAAACAATAAAATGTATTTCTATACTTCAGTAAAAATATTATTAACGATTTAAATATCGAACAACCAATTTTATGACGTTAAATTTGTAATTTTAGTTCTCGCTTATTTTGTTATGGACAAAAAAAGAACAACGCCTTCGTTATGAGTTATGCGTATTTGATTATTTTAATCCTTTATTGTTTTTGTTGCAAGAATTAATTTGTCGTGATAATGACAATTTACAGTTTTTTTTTTTTAAATATCAGCTTAGCAAGTTGTGCAACTAACGCGACAATATGTAATATCTGATGTCGTTTACCTAAGCCAGTTCAACAACATTCAACGCATGCAGCAATGTTGACTTACCGTGTATTATACGCATAAGCGTAAACAATGGCAAACAGGCATTTATGTTGCCATTAAAATTTAGTTATTCGGTCTGTCAATTTTTAATTTACGTCAATGTTGCTTGGCTACTATGATGCATTTCCAGCGTTTGGAATTTACTCGCAAGAACCAGAAGTATGAGACAAAAATCGAGAATAAGGGCCTAGGATATAATTTTATTAATATATTAACATAATAATTGGTCAATTTAGTTTTAATCCGTAACATGTAATGATGGTCAGATATCAAATTTCATTGTTTTATGTTCAATAGTATTCTAGATATTTGCCTGTTTCTACACTTGCTGAGCATATATCTTAAGCAGTGTTTCTCAAGGATGTGAGGATCCTTGAATCTTTCTGCAGGGGTCCTCAAAAGTTTTTTTATAATAAAATATTAAAAATATTCAGATAGAAAACAAAAATATTGTCTAAAAAACAACGCATCGGAGTCCTATAAAAGCTTTTAATTTTGGGAGGGTTCATCAGAGTAAAAAGTTTGAGAAACGCTGTCTTAAGAAATAAAATTGTACATGTGGTAATAACCCATAGCAGTTTACATGTATATATTGCCGGGTAATTTTTGTTGAGGAAATAAAATCATGTTTGCCTCTAAGTAAATCAAATCTTTGCGAAATTTCACCGCTAAAATCCTGCAAATCTACTTATCTGAGGTTAACCAAAATATACAATTATCATTCATCAATAACCAAAAGTTGTGTCATTTTCCGGACAAATTTAGAACATTGTTCCAAATAAATTTTCTTAATTTATCTTACTGAATGAAGCCACTTCCTCATCACCATAACCATTCATAGAATATTGCGATTACAGGTGCTTGCGGTCTGTATTATTATATGTATAAACTGAAGGATTTTTAAGCCGTGAGTTAACCTTGGAAGGAATGATATAAAAATACAATTATGTTTTGCTTAATTTACAAAAAGGTTTAATAAAACAATAAACTGTAATAAATAATGGATGACCGTTAAAAATATATGATGCTCAATTTAGGCTTTATAGAAAAATTATTTGTCATAAAAAATTCGCGACAGACTATTTTTTTTTTAAATATGCAAGCCCTATTAAGTTCTGATTCAACCTTTAGACGTTTAAAGTTATAATATAAACATATACAGGGTAATTGAAATTAGAGTTTAAGCATGGGGATCTCGCTTATTATACTAGCTAGAGTATATGTTTAAATTTGGAAAAGTTGCTAAATTTTGTGCTTAATAATAATCTGAAGAGAAATTGGAAATATCCCAAACGGTATCCGGGAAAATTAGGAAAAACTGGAAAATACGATTTTTACAAAATCGTCTATAACTCCTTTGGAGTATGAAATATTTCAAAAGTGTTAAAACATTGCCCAAGCAATTTTTTAAGCCGAATCGTATGGTGATCACAAATTTTTCCTAGGTTGATTCGTTTTTGTTTTATGACAACTAACTTTGTTTTTTCTTATGGGCGCAATTTTTGCTATGTACATAATCTAATAGCATTTATTTTTTTGAATCCATTGATGTATCACACATTGTATTTTACTTCTTTATTCATTGTCAAATTTAAAAAAAAAAGGTTTAAACAAAAACCATTATAAATCAGGTAGGTCGTTGTAGTTTATGGTGTTTCTATGATAACCAATCAACAAACTAAAAGTTTTGAAAGCCTATTGCTTGTCACTTAGTAAATTCGTACAATGAACTTTAATAACGAAGAAAAACCACTAATGTTATTATCTACAAGTTTTCTTTAAACTAGATAATTTTGGCAGGCATCGTCTTAATAGTTTTTTTTTGGCAACTATAGTTTGCCAATAAAAATTCTTAAAGAATATTATATACATTCACCATCACTGACAATGATTCAATTACAGAATAATCTATAAAATTTTTAATTACTTATACTTTTATACAAAAGAATTCAAAATTTAATTCACTGCTCGATTACTGATGTTTGCTAATGATCTAGTAAGAATCTATTTATAGAACAACAACGTGTGAAATGTTAAGACAGAAAATCATTCAAGATGACACTTAAATTAATATGAATATAATTGTTTGCGCAACTTATTTATGCGTTTTGTAACACGTTTTTATGTCAAATGATGTCATCTAGTGAACTCTGAGCAATAAAATTAAGATCGTGACTATATTACAAGGTTTCCGTATCCATTGCCTGTGAATCAAGAGTATTGTGTTTAAAAGTTGAGCACGTATTTTTAGTTTTCAGGGATAAATAAACGTTATTGTATTGACTGACAAACTTGTAATATAGTGTGATTTACTAGAAAGCATGCGAAAGATAAAACTAGTGCTGTGGGCTTCGTGTGAAACAACATCCGAAAGACAATGACTGTTTAGTATTTTCACTTTTAAGTTGATTTAAAACTAAAATTAATAAAGTAATCATATTATTTCAAAATAGTACTTCGCTTTATAAGGGTCCTTAACCTTTCCGCTAGCAGATCTCCTTAGGAAGTGTCCCAACTCCCAACATTTTACCATAATTTCTCAAACTAATTAATAACACGAATGCAACAAAGAGTTAAAAACTATGATGATTAAGTTTGTTACAGTAATCACTATAACAACGCGTAATGGTGAGATCATTAACGTCTCGATAAAAACGTTACGATATATACATAAATAACTATCAACCATAAAAATATCCTGACTGGTTGCGAACACGTACTATGACAGATATGATTAATTTTTTATTGCTTTAATGCTAGTTACTGCATTGTTACGGGCACGCTATAATAAACACTTTGTTTGACTCGCATTCATTTTCCTTACTTATTATTCAATTAGTATGAAATATTTCACGAGTAACCTAGGTCGCGATACGATATAACAATATAAAATAACGTAAAAATAGTTTGTTTACTACAAGAGCGTTAAATATTTACTACTAATGAACACGTTAAAAATGTATAAAGATTAGACCAAAAATACGTTTATAAACAACACGAAACATTTTATTACAAAATTTTACAAAAAGCAGCAATGAATAGCCTTTTTTTAAATCAAAAGTAAAGTGGCTTTTGTAAACTAGTAGGCTTCTGCTTCAGCGCTTCTAGATATATTCACAAGAATCAAGGATTACAAAAACAACTTCATAAAAAAAGTTGTTTAGATTTCAAAAATATCACAACATTAATTAAAACTTAAAACGGACCCGAAAATTTTTGACCCCTGCTTCTGCAGACGTTTTGCAGAATTCTATTTATTACGAATGCCATTAACTTTATGTAAGTTTAAACGAGTTTGCCGTATATTATATTTTATGAATATTCTTGGAACGATTGATTTTGCAGTTTTACCAGTTTCCTTTACGATAAGACTTTGGTCACAAAAGTTCTTTTAAAATATGTTAATTCTACGCAGTTACAAATTTTTTGCTTCAACCGTATTGCTAGACCAGTGTCAACACTCGTCTCTTCGTCAGTAGAAATCTTATTTAGATAAGTGATCTTTAATTAAACTCATTTCCATCAACAAATAAATCTCTCAAACTTATTAAGCATCTAGCTATTATTCTTGTTTAGTAAATGTACTTATTTAGTATCATTTACTTAATTTTTGCTTTTTAACTGCAATTAGTTAAATATTACTTCCAAAAATATTGAGTGTAAACATTATTTAGTACTGTAAGTATAACATTAAACAAACATGGTAATTTTAATGTGAGATACACATGATAGAACAGTATAAAAATATGGCCATTTGTAAACAATGTATAAAGTGAATACTAAACAAATTTATGGTTTGTTCTTGGTAGTACCTTTCTTGAAACAGCAATATATTAACACTTACATGCTAATCTTGCTATACCGATTCTGCAAAGGAGTAATTCGGAATAAATTATATTTTTTATGTTGACTAGTAAATGTTAACAATATTGCCTATAAATTACGTATAATGGTGTCGTGTTATTTCTATGGTTATCGCTTTTACTACTGTGGAGTGATGCAAATTTTAATCGAAAAAGATTTTTGTTCAATTAAAGTAACGCTTTTAAACAGAGAGTGTTTATTAAGTACATAAAATAGTCGCAACTCGTGTTTCCACAAAGCGATTTTTACTAAGTGGATTATTTTAGACTTAAATGGCAATTACTTCGGTACTTGTAGATTATATAAAAAATATAGTTTAACACCCTCTTTTGCAGCTTAAAAAATGACGACGGTCGGTTCTGTAGTGGTCACAGCAGAGTTTTGTTCAAATTAAGAGAGCCGAACTTCTTTCAGCATAGAGTCCCATGCGGCTTTGTAACCGCCGGTTTCCAACCTCAGGTTTAGTTGATATCTTAAATAATAACTAATATACGGGGCGTTTTTACGTTAACCAGAACTACAACAAAAAACGCCGGTAGATATTATTTATTTAGTCATGAGTCCTTCTACTGTTAGGTGTAGGACTGTTGAGTTGTGTTGTGCTGACCTTTTTCAGCGTTTTCCTGTCTTATGCTAGATTTTTGATGTCTTTTCATATGCTGTTTCTATCCGTTGTTGCTTTTTAACTTCGTCTTGCCAGGCTTTTTCGGTCTACCTCTTTTGTTTTTTCCCTGTGATAGACTTTTCTGGTTAACCTTTCTTCTTTCATCCTATAAATGTGACCCAACCATCCCAGCTGTCTTGTATTTTTGTTTCAACTGATTTTATCTTTAATTGTTCTCTATATGTTTCATTTCTGATTCTATCTTTTTTTGTTTTTCCTTGGATTTTTCTTAGAAATCTCATTTCAGCTGCATTCACTCGGCTACTATTTTTATTTGTGAATGTCCACGTTTCACTTCCGTATAAAAGTGCCGGAGTTACTACCTTTTTGACCACTTCCACTTCTGTTCGTTTTGGAACTTCTCTATTTTCAAAAAATTTTGTTGTTAAACTGTTAAATATTCTTCCCACATTTCCTGTCCTTTCGCTTATTTCCTAGTCTTCGACTTCCAAATACTGAAAAACAAACCCCATGAAACATCAACTCCAAGTGTCTTCTGTACGTTGAACTCCCACACTTATGCTAACAGATGATCCAAAGCTTATTTTCCTTTTATGTTGTGTCAGACGGGATTGTCCGTGAACGGAGTTAAGTAAGTGTACTAAAAGGTCAAAAATTTGCTATCATACGGCTGTCATTAATACTTGTAATATTATCTGGGTTATGTAATTTTACCATGTTTTTCACACAGAGAAATATTTCATGAAAGATTACATTGTTAATTTTCTTTGTAAATTCGTGACGCTGATATTTTAGGAAGTGTTATGCAATAGCGTATCATATTCAATTTTTTTTTAAAATCAAAATGATCTAATTATATTCATGAAGATTACAGCCGGTTACAATTACAGCAAACTTCAATAAAATCATAGTTACTAAACAAATATCCAGACAACTGTCGTTTGTCGCAGTCACTTATAAACCTTTTGCGATGAGATATTTCCTGGTCAACGACTACGTTTCTTAATCTAAAAAAATCTAGAAATATAAAGGAAAAAGATTGAAGAATGCTAGTTGAGCTTGTCGTTGTTAGCGATTTAATTTCATGTGACATTTAATAATATGTGAAAACAAATAAATTAGTCGTCGGTACGATTAAAAAACGGCAGAATTGTTTACAGTTTTTTGCACACTGAAATATAATAGCGGTGTGAGTTTTCTCACATCAAAATATCTAGACTTTGCATGTTCTTAATTTAAAATTTGTGTATTATTCAATGTCCAGTGACTTGTTGAGTCATACTTTACTGTCGGTCTACTTCATGTTTCCTTTTAAGGCAGCAAATAACCAGATACCCGATAGGCTCGTAATAAAATCAATCTTAGCAAAAATTGCTTTCGCATACCTGCGCTTAAGTCTGTTTTGATACTTAAACTTTACCAAGCCATGTTATTTTTATCAGATTATTACTACGTTCATAATTTACTTAACAAATTCCTAGTCGTTTCAGGTGTTTACTTACTTAATTTTGTGACATGCTTTTTATAAAAACTTACGTTTATTTGTATTTCAAGTTCAACAACCCCTGCTCAAGAGTGAATAACTGCGCTTCTGCTAAATATTGTAACTTTACCGATTTCCGGTAATAGGATAAACATTTTAATTATTACCGGTTTACAGTGAAACACTCGAAAGGGCTTAAATTACAAAAGATGATAATCGTGGATAACCAAAACTTGATTGTAAAACTTAACATGCTTAAAATAAATACAAAAATTCTATCGTAAAAAAAATCATATGAAATTTTGAAAGTCAAATATGAAAATCCCTAGTCAGGATCCATGGGTATTTCAACAAATGAATGATGTTACTTGATGTGCTGCGTTAGAATATAAATGTCTTTTTCTTTGTAGGTTTGCCATTAACAACTACAGTGAATTATTAGCTTAGTCTAGTTTTTCATCTGTGTTGAATGTGCCATGGATTAAAAGTATCGCTAAGTAGCTCTGTGAATAAGAAACAAATTGTACAATTTACCTACATTGGCGCTTTTACTGTTAACAATGTCTTAATGGCTGCCTTTCATGTATAACTTATGTGTGCATTTTTGTTTATTTTATATCATATGCACTAAATTTTTGCCCAAGTAAATATCCACTGACTAAGGCCAAGTAGCTAACGTCTTACAAAAAAAAATAATGCAAAGGAAAATAAATGAGTGATTGAAGAATTCTTTAACTTATATATATGTGTTATAAAAACTGATGGTAGAGCATTTTATTTTTATAGATACTGATACTGAATGGGCGTTTGAATTATAGATCTACAAATATACGGTAGTTTATTACTATAACGTTACATTTTGTCATAAAATTTATGAAAAACAGCTAATTAAGCCTTATTAAAGTGCAACGAATACAATTAAAAAAGTAATTTCGTGTAACATAGTAGTGTTTCACGTAAATTATAACGTAAATAGATGTTTTTTTCTTAATTTTTTATATGGTTATATTGTTATATAAAGTGTCTCTAATATTTCCTTTATTCCAAAGTTTGCAATATCGTCGCCTGAGAGTTATTTTGTTCCATACGCCATTTTGCGGTGGCGGATATAGTTTTTAAAATATTTGAGTATCACTACAAATTAAGCTCTGTTGTATAAATAACCTTTTGCTAATTTAACTCAATCTCTATATCTTTTACATTAAGGGAAATCCCCATAGCGGCCCACATTAAGTCGAACATCCTTGCAATCTTCTAACAAAATTATTACTTTTAATAATAATTCAAGAACAATCATGTTTGACAAAATATCTACATTCGTTGCAAATGTTTAAGTTAATGAGTGTACCTTTATTTAATTTAATTATTAGGTATCTTTTAAGTCGCTATGCTTGTGTTATATTTATCTGCAATATATTGAGCTATGCCAGCTATGTCACCAAATGTTATTGTTCTTTAATGATCCGTTTGATATTAATTATCGAGTTCCATTATCGCATAATTCAATTGTCTCAACCGAGCTGCATGATGCTATATCACATTTATAGTCTAATAAAATGCAGTTGATTGCGCACAGGCAAATTAAAAACTCAACTCACGCAATTTTGATATGGAAAAATTCAAAGGATTTTGAAAAATCTTGCCTATTGAGAACGGTTAATGCCAAAACGCTTTTACAAGTATTAGCAGTAATAAAAGTGAACATGAACAACAGATAAATCAAAATTCTAGTGTCACTTATTGCTAAAAAAAACTTAATAGGATATATTTAGAAGTTACGCACGAATTGTATAATTTTTCGCAACAGTAAATGTCGAGACAACTACAGCTAATTTGCATTTGAATGTGATTTTTACGGATGAGCTTTAAATCGTTTCATAGCCGTATAATAATGCCTTCGCCACTGTGTTTTTATTTACTTAATAACCCAACTTAGAAATTAAATACATTTTTATCAAACCTAGTATTACATCCGATGTCTTAAATAATTACATGAAATTACTGACTACAAAATATTTTAAATATTATGTTAGGATAACGCTTCAGGCATTCAGTAAATGCACCCATTATATAAAAGTTTTGATAACAGTATACACAAATAAACGCACACCTTGTAATTATTGGGGATCAAACACCAGCAGTCCAGTCCTCTGGCTGGACGTGTGTGCCGACCACACCTGCATATAATTTCATAGTCAAAGCCGTTTTTGGCAATTTTACCAAAAGATGCCCAAGCGTCGGTACCTCTTTTGCAGTATATATCACATATATGAATAATAACACTTATACCGTAAGACAAAACCCCTTATAAGATACAATAACTCGAAAATTATTGAAGTCATGGTTCTAAAATTACCTGGGCATGTTTAGCTAACATAGTTGAAACTGTTTTTGGCAATTTTAGCAAAAGACGCCCAAGCGTCGGTACCTCTTTTGCAATATATACTTCATATATGGATGATAACATTAATACAATAAGACTACACCCCGTATAAGATACATTAACTAGAAAATTATTGAAGTCGTGGTTCTAAAATTGCCTGGGCATGTTCAGCTAACATAGTCGAAGCAGTTTTTGTCATTTATCGATGATAACACTTATACCGTAAGACAATACCCCGAATAAGATACAATAACTCGAAAATTATTGAAGTCATGGTTCTAAAATTACCTGGGCATGTTTAGCTAACATATTCGAAGCCGTTTTTGGCAATTTTAGCAAAAGACGCCTAAGCGTCGGTACCTCTTTTGCAATATATACCGAATATATGGATTATAATATTAATACCGTAAGAGGACGCCCCGTAGAAGTTACAATAACTAGAAAATTATTGTAGTCATGGTTCTAAAATTGCCTGGGCATGTTAAGCTAACATAGTTGAAGCCGTTTTTGGCAATTTTAGCAAAAGACGCCCAAGCGTCGGTACCTCTTTTGCAATATATACCGCATATATGAATAATAACATTAATACCGTAGGACGACACCCCGTATAAGGTACAATAACTTGAAAATTAACTATTGATTGTTCCTTTCATCGATTTAAAAAATAAATAAATAATTTATGAAAAGCATATTCAACTGAAGTCACCCTTTAAAAAACACTTAAAAACAGTTTTCGCAAAGTTGCGCCTGCAACAAAAACCATATGGCCGACGGATTTTTCCTCTGTATCTAAAGTAATAAATGCAGCACCGGTAGTTAAACATTGACAAGTTATTAATCAAAAATGGTTAAAACAAATAAGAAACTGAATTATTACTGCTACGTCCATTGCTAGTTTAACTGTCGTGCAAGTCTCTGTTGCCATTAATTATTACCGTTAAGAAATTCAATATAATATGAATGTGCCGTACAGTAAGGTATAAACTTAATACGGCATTGTTTTTAAAAGCACACCTTGATAATTCCGTCACAAATCATCCTGGATGATACTTCCGCTTATACTTCAATGCAAGTTGTTGCTTTTTTACGTTTTGTTACATAAGGTTATATAACAAAGGTGTCGATATTTTATATTGCACGATGCTGCATTACAATTAGGTAATTATTTAGTAATAAAGGGGATTGGCGATATTAATACTGAACTGAGATGTACTTAAGACAAAGAACTAGTATAATCAGTCAATCTTAAACCTTTTTTGCAAGTCTAATCTAAATAGATTATTAGTTGTAATAGTTTATGAAAAAAAGCAACTTAAAACACATGAAACGATTAATAAATGTGACAATAAAGGACAATCTTAAAGACACATCTGATAAACATGTGATGTATGTGGACATCAGATACTTCCACAAAATAGTTGTTACATAATGGAAATAAATTTGGCGGTTGTTTTCATGTGTCGAAATTTCATGGGAGATTTTTTTAAATGATTTAATGCTTTAATTAATCGCAAGTGTCCACTACTAAATGTGATATTCATATGTTGTTCATATAACATATCCTCTCATAGGACTTCCACTGTTCTAAAAATTTGCTCTCACACTAGTAGCATTATTAATTTCTGCCTTAAAATAAAATTTAACTAATTAACAGTAATAAATTGAAAAAGCACTGCGCATATTAAAAAATCTGAACTGGTACATTAACATTTATTTGGTGTGAAGTTAACAATTATTTTCATTACACTAAATTTTATAAAAACTCAGGTAATGCTTAAACCATACAAGTATATCGCTCAAAGCTTAGTTCTACATGTAACGTAAATGTTTTTCTAATAAATTTATGTGGGAAGTTATTACAATAAAAGCAAACCTTTTAACAAATACAATTATAAGGGCTGCTAAGTACCTGTAATTTTGCGGTAATCCCATGACGCTAAGAATTTATATATATATATGTATATATATTGTGGTTAAGTTGGTATTTTGTTTATTTTAACTGAATTTAGTGTGTCAAAAGTTACAGAATGTAATAAGCATTAGTTTTGTTAAATTAAAATTGGCACAAAAAGAGATGTTTAATACCGGGTGTAACTGAAATCAGGCTCGCCCCTTTTTGTCTCTGCAATTTTGATTTAAGATTAACGAAATTTTAAACATGTGGTGTGATATTTGCGAAAAACCGGACTTTTGTTTCACTTGCGGTTTTGCCGGAAATGACCCCAACTTTGTTATTTCAAATGGAACTTGTCTGTGTTGGGTATTTTTTGATTTTTAAATTTTACTCATGGCTAATCAGTTCAAAGAAGGGTTGGGTAAAATTTAAATCATTGATTTAAATTTAAAAAATCAAAAAAATACGAATTTTTGTTTTTTTTTAATGAAACTTGACAATTTTTTTTAAAAACTAGTTTATTTGTTATTCACTCTGCGTTATATCTTCTATTCAGCGTAATTCAAAAAGTATCAACAAATGAAAAAGTTTATTAGGTACTAAAAATTTCTCAGAAACTTTTATGTCAAATTTCGTATCGTCATATTCTTGATTTCTAAATAATTTTTTCCCACGATTTTGTTTTTGTAAGCCTTAAAATAAGGGCCTTTACTTTTGCGAATATTTTAAAATCGTTAAAATCTAGTGTCATATAATTTTTTTTTCACCTTTAAAATCAGTTTTAGGTCAGGTATCAACTTTTATCAAGAATAAACTTTTCTGAGAAATCGATAATAAAAAACTTTTTCAATTGTTGCAGACTTTTTTGAATGAGTCTGCAGATCTTTTGATCCTAAAATTAAAAATCATTGTGAAAATTACAAAGTAAATCTACCGGAATGCGTCTCTAACAAGAAAATTCCTGTAGACTTAATTTTTACTCCGATGTATAAGAAGCCAATAGGCAATATTTCTGGCGTATTTTACTAACGGTTGTTTAAGCGGGTGGGAAGTAAAACGTTCATTTAATTTATATGTGATGTGTGACGTTAAATCGTAAAGAAAAGTTTAATTTAAATCATGATTTTAATTTAAAAATCAGTTGATTTAAATCGTGATTTAAATCAATTGGCCAACCCTGGTTCAAAGCGCTAGCCATGTGGCTATTTCGGGTAAAGAGGGTGTTAATTCTTTCTATCAACGCTATAGTTGTTAAGAGAATCAACACAGTTTCCGCTGTTTGCTATCATGTTCCAGATCTTCCTCAATAAAATGATATATTTATTTGTTTATAACCAGCGACTAAAATAGCGAACCAAATCAACAAACAACAAATAGATTAATCTAGCTAAAATAATGTAACTCTGCAAACAATTTTTAACTAAACGCTTGCTATTTAGTAGACCTAAGAAGCATTTATGAAAGAACATTATACTAAAGTAAACGATCTTTTATAGACCAGTTAAGATGCTTCGAGCCACATGAATCTTTCAGCATGAGTCGCTATTTAATGACTTCACAAGTGTTAATAGATAAGAACAATTTGCCCAGCATTGCATAATTTGTGTGTGAGAAACAGATCGTTCACCTTTACTTTATAAAACAAATGTTTACAGACGCCTTAAATAGCATCATAACCCATTTTATATGTACATTTGTATATGTGCATCAAGGCTAGAATGTTATAATATAAACCACATTTCGACAGCATTTTTGGAAGATAATCAAACAACCATCTGCAGATTATATATCATCGATTAACTTTATAAATCTGCACATTATGTTGAAAAGAGCTGAACAAATAAATGATTTTCACTTCAGCGTGTATCATAAAATTTGAATGTTTACTGCGATTTTTTTTTTATAGCAGAAGGAATTTCGTTCAATTGATCTAGATTATTTTATTAAGTTAAAAGAAATTTTGTTTCAAAAAAATTAATCTTATAATAATAAAGGTAATTTTTGCGATCGCGTTGGCTATGAAACCGTCAGAAATAAAATCGAAATTCTTCTATTTACCAATGCGCGCATCCTTTGCAAGTAATATGGTGCAAAGTTTTTGAAAAAATCTTAAAACGGTTTCGGAGAAAAACGCGAAAACGAGACCCTTGTAAAAACGGTTTCCCCCATGTTAAACGCCTATGCAAGTCGCATAGATTTAATTATACAACTTCTCAAATCATAGCGCTTTTGCAGGGGTTTCGTTTTTGACGTTTTTCTCCTGAAAAGTTTAGGATTTTTTCAAAAACTTTGGACCATTTTACTTGCAAAGGATGCACGAATTGGTAAATAGAAGAATCCCGATTGTAATTCTGACGGTTTCATGACCAACGCGATCGCAAAAATTACCTTTATTATTCAACTTTTCAGTGTTTCCCCTATTTTGCCGAAGGAAATGGCCAGTTGCACGTATAACACAGTAAAACATTTAGTTTTGATGTCCTTGATGCAATAAACACAGCCTTGATCAGATTCTAGCGACAATTATCGTGACCCTCCCTTGTCAGTAAGGGAAACAATTTGTCTAATTTAAACATCTTTGTAGCTCTTACCGTTAACGAGGTCCCAATAGCGACCCTTCTATGTGGACCACCCTGTATAGTGGCCTAAAAAATTTATTGATAATAAAAATCAGGGATGCATGACTATAAATCTGTACATAATTCTATAAATAATTCTGTAGATGAAAGGACGCACTACCGATATTGCCAATAATTACTGAATATGTACGAATTAAGTTATTTGGCTGGACAAATTAACAAATACTCACATTTGCTGCACGTGTGAGTCGCGATTTTTTCAATGCATGCGATAAAAGTAAGTTATTTGTATAATTTCAATGCAGTTCCTAATCTTTGGGAATTTCACATCTTTATCTTTTTTTGAATCACGAGTGTTGTTAACTGTTGCTGGTATCTTACGTTTATATATTTTGAAGCGATAAAAAATCGGTAGGTTTTAGATAGCGTCTGGTAAATATCATCTGTTGCATTATAGGTATCTTCGTGCTTAGCTCTTCAAATGTTTTCCCCTCTTTTATTAAACAAGACAACCACTTTTTCTCCGGTTGTATGAAATTATACAGAATCCCTCATGTATCTGTGTATTCGTTTTCTTATAACAATCTTACAATATCATAAGTTACTAATTACTTGCCAAAGATATTTAAAACAATTGTGATAACCTTTAAACAATTCACGAGATAACGTATAACGATCAATGACATGTTAGTTAAAATGAAAAAAATAACTATCGTAATAAATGAATACTTGATGGCTACATAAAAAGTTAACTTTGTTTAAACTTAATTAAAATAGATTGGACACAACCAAAAATAACCCTTTTTTGCTGACCTTATATAAAACTGCAATAAAAATAAATGTGTTCGATAAATATTCTGTAGCACTTGATCTCCAGGGATTATATTAACGAAGTTTTTAATATTTGGTCTAACTGTTGCTATCAATAACATATTCAAATTAAACGACATCTAAGAATTGCTTAATTATCTTAAACTGGAGCTATTTTATGAACTGCTATTAATTCTAACAACCAATTTAGGTAAAAACCGCATTTAATGCGATTATGCCATATATAAAAGCCAGACGTTAAGCAGACGCTAAAAATAAAGTTCTTTGCTAAGTTTAAACTTCTCTAAAAGGTAATACACAATTATTGTAGTTGAAATATGCAATTTTTCTAATTATTGCCTAACAAGTAAGTTCGGAATTTTAAATAAAGCACTTAACGGAACTGTAACATGCAAAATCAAATACAAGTAACTTTATTTTTATTTATTATACAATAAATGATAAAAAAATTATATTATACTAGATAGTTTCAAAAAATGTGTGACTAAAATAGCTAAAATAATTCTACAATTTTGAAATTCTGTAGGCAAGGCTTCTGCTAAGTGTTGGAAGATGTTATTCGTCCAGTATTGTTTGTTTATCCTAACAGGAAAGAAACTAGAGCCGAGTTTCTTAGGAGCTGACTGCTAAAGTTATTTTTATAGTTCGAAAAGTTAAACAACTGCCTACGAAAAATATAGTGCAAATAATGGTCTCAATTTGCTTAAAAAACCAACTGTTGAAAAGTAATATCTGTTACCACAATAAACATACGAGATATATAGGTTTTTAGAGTGAGAATAGTGAGAATATAAAATTCCGCAATGCTGTGGTTAATTACAATAAAGTGATGTCTACAAAATGAATACATTCTTTTTTATTTAATGCAAACTGGCTATTATTTTCTACAAAGTATATTATCATATTCCACTTAAGTAAATTAAACTCATTTGCAGCCCAATATAAAAGTTAATTAATTTTGGCTAATTGTGTTACAATATTAAACAAACATTTTCGTTGTTTGCATTGTATTGCAGTGGTAATGGTATAACAGTCGACTGTCTTTTATTTAATTAAAATGAAATAATCAACAGGATTCCACTTTATTTTTTAGTTGTCCAAAGTAAAAAGTTTAAATGTAAAAATTCATCACAGTATTTTTAATAGCTGAAAGTGCCACCCAAATAATAAATCTTTGTTTTACAAAAGAATTGAAAACAAAATTCCCCACCACTCTTATTGAAAAAATTCACGAACAGTCGCGGTTATGAAATTGTCTTAAGATATTTCAACATACATAAAAAAATACGTTAAATAATTGTCCTGTTAGCGAAACGAAGAAAATTAAACCCCCGAGAGCTTAATAATAAATAAACTTCTTACAGGTTGACCAAAACAAATTTTTATTATGCAGCCAGTTTTTGTACGAAACGTAACAAAAGCACAAACAAATAAAAAGCCACATGCATAACTTTCGAAATTGCAAATGGTCGAGCGGACATGCAAATTTTGATTTAAAACTTATTAAGTCGACTTCGCACAAAAGTGACCATTTCGTGTAGCATTTATTACTGACATAAATCTGGTTTTCTTTCTTAGTCGACACAATGCAATGGTTAAATGCAGTGTTGTACAGCGAATGCCCGTATGATGTCACACTAAAGTGCCATTTAACAATGTCGCGTAATGAAGCCTAAAACCTTTTAGGAGTTTGTCAATAGCGGCGCTCCATCGGCGTTAGGAAACAGACATAACTCTTAAAATATTTTATATTCATTTAAATAACACGAAAAATGCCCAAACAGCGTGTATTTATTGTAAATATGAACACATACCATGTTTTAAAGTAATATTATTAAAAGCAATTTTGTTAACCCATAACTAAACAGAGATTTATTTTTAAGTGGAAAAGAAAAATACTGAACTGTTATTCGTTATTGTCTGATAAAAAAATATGCCCAAAAATGAATTAAACATTAAGAGCAACAATAAAAAACATAGGTTATCAATACCTCCCAATATGCATGATCAGTTTTTAAACTCTGTACTTCATGAGCATTTGTTCTGGCTTACGTATAAAAAGACATTTGTTGTTTTAATAATTGAAATACCCCAATGTTACTAGCGGTTCTTGTGATGCACAAAATTAGAGAAAATAAAATACCGACAAAAATTAAACGGGTTTTCAAGATGTATCGGCTCATTGTGCAATGACTTTTAACACGCAGACAGCTAAACTATCGACTTCTATTAATCTTCTAGCCAGTTACCAACATACTTTAAAATGCTGTATAACTAAAACCACAAAGTGCCGAATGCTTTTAATAGCTTGTATCATCACTTTGCATAAACTCACTGTTAGCTTGATGAAACGCTTTAAATTGAGGAAGCAGCAGAAATAACATATCACACGACAAACAATACACATCAAACAGCAATTGGAATGTTCTGAATTAGTTTTTTTCCTTCAATTTTACAAAGGAATAAATATTTTAAATTTGTCCTTGAAAAGATCGCTTAGTTAAGTTGGTTAGTTAGTGGTAAGCATATTGACTACTTTAATTTTCTTGGTCTAAACTTACAAGTTTTGTTTACGTTTTGATTAATTACTACCAACTTTTTACTATCAATTAAATGTAATTAACTAGTTAATGCAAGTAGGGCAACAGGATCGGCACATTTAATGTTAAATAGTTTTTAAGTAGTGTTAAAGTTTTTATTACTATGTTTATTTTTAAATCGGTCCAATTTGGCTCTTGGATCTTGGAGATGCGGCCACATATTCGGAGGTTTTAGCATGTATTAAGAAAAATATCTTTAATGTGTAATGAAAGGGCACATAACGGAAGTCCAAAATTTTAGTTTCGTCCCGAACGGAGAAGATTATCCTTTCGAATCGAGGGATAATGGTGTCTTTCCCCGAAAATTCTCACTGCGTTCGATCAAAACCGTTGTGCATGCAAATATGTATATGGCTTAGGTTTCCCATATGGGTTAAGTAACCGTTCAATGTCAGAATTAAAATTTTGTTGGTATTAATATTAATCCCAAGGACCTCAATCAGAGATAATTTTTCTTTTGTTGGTAAATAACGTGAAACTACAACTAGTCTTAAAGACCAACCAGCAGTTTATTTCTAACTTAAATTACTACTTGCGATTCCCAGAACTCTGACCCAGCGGCCATTCTCTCTTCTAGTCTGATGGTGTACATCTGTTTTTTTCTGCACACTAACTTTCACCGAGAACTAGCACTGCACTACACCAGATCGTGTGGTTTTGATCGCTCGAGTCTCCGAAGTTAAGAAGGTTCTAGCAGTTGAATGGCTTCAATGTTGACATGGTCGTGTAACCTGGCTTCATATTTTTGGGCAAAATTCTTGATTTCTGCCTCGACTGTCTCTATTTTAAGATCCCGATGGATGTCTTTGTTTGTCGCATACCAAGGAGCATTGACAATGTCCCTTGGAACTTTGTTTTGAGATAATTGTATTTGATGTTCTGGTACATCCCCATAGCTTTACTCCATATGTCCTTATGGGTTTTAGGACCTGCTCATACAACAGCAATTCATTATGTACCGTTAGTTTGGATTTGCGTCCTAGTATCCAGTACATTTTTCTATATTTCAGCTTCAGTTCTTCACATTTCTTTTTGATATGTTCCTTCCATCGGAGCTTGGTATCAAGAGTCACGCCCAAGTACTTGTATTTGAATATGGGTTGGTCGATCCATTTATGGTTATGGGTTCGCTGTTCTATTTTTTTATTAGTGAACGTAGTTTGTACAGATTTATTATGATTAAGTTTTATTTTTCACTTATTGGTCCAATAGCTGATACTGTTTAAGGCTATTAAAAAATTTAGTAAATATAATTTTAAACACTCGCATTCAATGCCTCTAATGTCAAAACCTACCCTACGTTGACTATGGTAAAGTACGAAGTTGCATTTTAATCGGTTTTTATATAATAATTACCATTCGCAGATACTTTTACAAAATGTACAATATATAAATTATAAAGTTAACTTTTTTTTGCACTGCTTACAAAAAAGTACTTAATGCTAACGGCTAATATTAAAATAACAAATTAAATTCCACATAACACTTTACTATATGACTAATTTAGAGACTTAATGTTCGTTTACGAGCATAAATAACACTGTTCTCATTTCACGAGACGCTCAAGCTCTTTTAAGTGTGTAAGTATTAAATGTTATGTGACTGCAGTACGTTTTTTAACTTTCGCTTGCGGTTGGACGATATGAGTTATGTGACAATATTGGCGAATGGTTGCCATATAATGCAGCTAATAATGCGGGTCAAGGATTCACTTTACACGTATTTTGCGTACAACAGGTGCAGTAACGGAATATACTGTAAAATGCTAAAATATCCAATACTGATTGGTTTCACTTTAATCGGTAAAAAAACCTACATAAAAATGTATTTTTTATAATCAAATCCTGCTAATTACAGGTGTGTACTATGTTGAATGTTTGCACTAGAAAACTCTTCAGAAACTACCCGCCGCTATACGTATTTTTGGGACGAAGCGTCACTGTATAACAGTGGTTCTTAACCTTTTTAGCTGCCTATACTTCTTAAATTCTCAAAATGTGTTCTCGCGCCCCTAGTAAAACTGCAGATCTGTGGCAAGCAGTACAGAATAGTAGTCACTTGCAGTTCTGTTCATCTAATGGAGAACCCGATGTGCAGAACTCAGTCTCGCAACCCCAGGATTAACTTCTCGCACCCCAGGGGGTGCGTGCACCCCCCGGTTAAGAACCATTGCTTTATAACATATAAGAATTATATTTGTATAAATTGGATAAACACAATTTAACCTTAAATTCCTCATTGTTCGATGCGGTAGCTTTCAGCGAATACGTAACTGTTGGTAATCATAACTGAAACTGTTTTATACTGATTTTCAACTATTCAGTTCGCTAAACGTGCTTATTCTAGCGTGTTCCGCGGCAAAGCTGTTCGTATAGCTTTGTCGTAGCGAAAGGGTTAATAAATACAGCTATAGATGTAAATAAAACTTTTCAACTTTCGTTTTTTTGGATATCGTCTAAGTTACCGGTCTACAATATCAGATTTTTTGTCTTTCTGTCTCTCTGTCAGTTGCTTTAAAACTCTAGAAGCACTAATCAGATCCGAATAAAATTTTATAGGGGTGCGCATGGCTTTCCAGAGTAAAAACTGGAAAACTTTTATTCGGTTTAATTTAGACAACCAATTTACATCGCAACAGAATACGACTGGCGATAACAACTGCACCACAGAAAAAGTTCAGGGATGGAAAAGCCTATACACCATGTCATAACCAAATTGACGCGAACGTTTCGCAGGTGAAAAGGTAGTCGCAAATAAAATTACGCAATAAAAACCGATCTCACTGTTAAGATTTAAAACAAAAATATAAAGCTGCAAAGTCAAAACTAAATTTAAATTAATCGTCCACTTATTTTGTTAAATTTAAACTTTTCTATAAAACCAAAGACGAGATTATTATAAATTATGTATATTTTTGTTTCCAAAAACCTTATTTATTTGAGAATCGGGTTTGATCTCCCAAAATGTGATTATCGTTTCAAGTTTTAAAAGCTGTTCTGCCAAATAAAGGTAAAATACACTTTTGTTTATTTTTAATAGACCGTTATAAGCCAGTGAATATAACAGAACTAACAGACAGATTTTACTTCGATATGGGCTTTGTATTAGCTCACCAAACATTTATGGAATTGGTTTGAAAATAACCATTTTAAATGATAATATCTTAAATGACTTGTCTCTTTTTTGTTAGAGATTTTGTCCCAGAACGATCAACATTTGCATAAAACTTGTTAAAATAAAAAATAAAAAACGTCGGGGACGTTTTAGATAGCTTCACACAGATAAATCTCAGTGTTACTGTAATATTATTAAGGCGTTGGACAAAATTAGTTTGCTAAACTTGATGAAACATTTGACGAGTGCTTAAGAACATAAATAGCTTTTATTGTGAGTTATAAACGATTAACTTTCTTGTAAACAATTAAAACATAATCTAAAGTTGAAAAATTAAAAACAGCTGGACTAATCGACATATTTAAAAAAGAATTAAATCTGTTGATTAATTGACCAAAATTATGTTTCCTTTGTAGAGACAATACCAAGGTAGCTAGCTCCATTAGTTTATGGCAGATTTTGTATAGAATTATATCATATGTTTCTGAAACAATAATTATAAAGTGTAATGCAACTAAAATCGCACGCAAAAATGATTGTGTACCAAAGTTATTTTCATGTTTTAAACAAAAGGTCATGTTGTGAGCAACAGGTGTGCAGCGAGATGCTTGTGCAAGATATTGGGAGGATAGAACCACGAAGTACCTTTACTGGTATATGTTGTATCATCATTCACTCTTTAGTACCGAAAGTAATTTGCGGTTTTACTAAAAACGTACTCATAACTTTTCATTCAGTAGTCTGTCCGTAAAATAGCAATAAACTAATACTTAACTCATTATGAATTTATTTGAATAGACAAGCAAACCAAACACAATTGGTAATACAATACCAAATACCTAAGTGTCCACTAACTTTATAACCAAAGTTTTTACATACTTAAAAGACAGTAAACAAATATTTGTAGTACGATATACGTAAACAAAAAGGAGACACGTACACATCACATTTTAAAATTAATGTTGGTATTTAAGTTGAATATTGTAATATTTATATTAATCCTACTACTTACGTAGACTGGGCGATTTTTTACTCACGACTACCTGCTTTACAAAAAAAAAATCGTACACCTTTTTGGCGGCTTATACATACATAAACTGATATTGTACTTGCACTTAAAGAACTATATAATTGACTTTAGGTGAAGTGTGTTAAAATGCCACCAAAGGTACATTTTTTAAAAAAATTATAAGCTGTTTCTTTGTTAGTAGCAATTTTATGTAGATCGGATGGTCCAAAAAATGCCAGATACAGCTCTGTATTATTAGAAATTCCTGAGTACTGCTCTGTTTAATAGCACGCACGACCTTGAAGTGTAACTCAACGCAGAACTGCAATGCGCACTTTTTTGCTGCATTTCGAGCAACATTTTAGCAGTTTTTATCGAATTTTGGGTAACACGTGTTCGATAAGCATTGCAGACGTTCAAAATTTCTTTCAAGGTGTGCCTTTATGCAGTGCAATTGTGTTACTGTATATTACAAAACGACTGTTTAAATAATTTTACAATTATTGTAGTGTTGTGTTAGTCACAAAAAAAAAATAATTTTTGAGTTTCAATTAATTGTAAGTAAATGGATTAGGATAAGATCAGTTTAAGTAGGCCCTTTATTTCGGTAACTTGTTCTCTATGAATTGTATGTATTAATAAAAATATTTGTGGTCTTTAAAATTGAAAAGGGTCAATTTAGGCACGTTATTAGTTTAAATCTGTATGAAAATATGGATCATATGTACTTACATTATTATTTATTCATAGAATTATTTTTTAGGATTTTTGGTTTTGGCAAGACATTTTTGCATTTATTACTTATTTATTGAACATACCACTAACTTTAGTTTAATTATATTAAATCTTAGTTGCCATGATCGGTTTTTAATTTTTTTTCGCGCAGTTTGGATTTGTAAAAAACAGTTAATCGAATAAAATTAATTTTGTTTCTGTACATCGTATTTTTAAACAAATGGATGAAAAAATAAGTGGTCGTACAAATAACGTTTTTTGCGTTTGTTTAGATGTTAGCCAAAATCTTGTAACAATATTTTTAAAAAATTGAGATGATATCCTACTAATTACATTTATTTTGTTTCAGAAGGAGTTTACAGCGAGGTATCCCTCATACGAAGGAAGGATTGATTGGCTTTCTTTTGTTTGATTGAAAAGGTTTAATCGATTTGTTCGCTCAATTAAGCCTGACATTTTTATTGAGTTAAGAATGCCGGACGATAACGAGCGGTTGGCAAGTCGATCAAGCTTGAACGAGGCCAATGATCAAACTCCAGGAATGAAGCCTCCGGTTATTGCACATGAAGGTAAACATTTTGTTTTTTTAAGTGTCGGAGATATTATTTTTAAAGAGATTTTGTAGATTGCACTTATAACTGTGTGATTTTGTGCGGTCGGTTTTCGAGTTGCGCATTTTCGAAACGCCGTGAAACAAGCGCCTATTTCGTCGATATAATCGAATTTTTCAGTTAGGATGTATTTTTTTTACAGGATTCTCCATACTAAGCCTAAAATTCCGTCAACCTGATAGACTAAAAATTTCGTGCCAGTTTTAGATTGCGTACATTTTGCTACAAACTTCTTGAAATGTTTTTTAAAACATTTTTTGAAGGTTATATATTCAAAGAATATAACAAAAGCTTGAACATTATTAATCTGCATCAAAAAGTGCAGTTTGGATCAAATCAAATCAAATCAAATCAAATAAAAAAGTTGCATTTCCCAATAATGGGTGCAAACTCATTTTATAAAATTAATTACCAAGATGTTTTTCTGTTTGAGATTGTAAGCCCAGTATGCTAAATTTATTTTACTCACGGTAATTAAGTTCATATTGAAATAAAACACTTAACATAATCGCAATAAGTCAATATTTAACTCGTTTTACATAATTAATCCTTAAATGGCGTGCTATACTTAAATTAAAAAGCCCAGTCCCATCGAAACATTTTAAACAAACCATGGGAGTCTCTGACTCAATAATTAATTCATTAAATACTTTGTTGAACATATGCGACAATCTATTAACATGTCAGCCTAATTACTGTTCCTGTCTGGTAGCTAAACATGCTTACAAACAGTTTTTTCCTATTTAAAATCTATCTTAAAGATTGTGGGTGAATCGGAAGATGTATAGCTCATCCAGACAGCAAGACAATGCATAAAAAAATGTTAGTCAGCAGCATGATCATGTAAGCGATTTAGCAAACACTTTGCCTTGTACGGAGGCGGTAATATTGGCCCCGGGGAAGACCTTTACTTTCTGATCTAGCCGAAAACGGTCCAGACCTGTTGTTTACGAATCATTAACGTTATCATTTACATATTTAACGGTAATCGGCGCTTCGTTCATCTATACCTTGCCCTGGGCTAATAAGTTCTTTACTTCTAAATCCTAATCAAATATTTTTATTTAAAAAAAAAGGATACGAATCTTCTACGTTTTACAAATTAAGTTTTGCTGAATTTTGCCTGTCATCATTAGAGCAATTTATTTTAAATCAATTTTTAATTCAAATAAAAGTGTTTACCGTTCTAAATGTCCTCCTCTTTTGATAACGTAACAATATACAGGGGGTTTCAAACGAAATAACAAAGTTACCCTTTAAAACCAAAAATATTGTGAAAGTGTGCACCTGTTCCAAAAATCGGGTTTTACGCACATATGTCTAAAATATTGTTAGATTAAGTTAAAAACCAAAGGAAAAAAATCGGGGAAGTCTGATTTTGTTTTAATCCGCACATTTGTTGCTTTGCTATAGGTGGAGTTAGAGCAAAAATAAATGTAGCCACTTGTTTTGTGCTTGTAAAGGTCAAACGTGCGTTTAGGAAATTTTCACGTCTCTGTAATATTTATCTATTTACCGTGCGTTAGGACTCGCTATACATGCAGGCTGTACAGTAAGTCATTTACATAATGGTTGTAGAAAAATAAAATTATATAACAACAGTTTATAATATTTTATATTAATTTTTAGTCAGTAAAATTTTTGTCTCGAAATTTCCACGGTTATAACATATTGATACCTTTGCCTGGATCTGCTTTTGGGAACTCTTTTAAAGACACAAGACCCATAGTAATAGTTTGCGTCAATCAGCTTTTGATATTCTGGCACTTACCTGAAAATAAAAAAACATAATTACTATTTTATCCAAGTATACAAGCTATCGAATTTCAGATAGAGAATATGAAAGCATATGATATTAATAGGGACAGCTTACGATTACAAAGTAATTGGACTACACTGATAGTTAAGATATAAAGAAACAAATTTGTGATAAACTGGTGTATTTAATTAATTGCAATAAAGATCAATTTTAACATAATTTGACCTAAAATAATAAAAACACAAACTACATTACTTGACAACAATTGAAATATAATAAAACTGACTATTTAAAGTATCTAAACTAACAATAACTACCATAAAAACTAGCAGTTTTGATTTGAAGAAACTTAAATAGTTCTATTAAGAGTTTTAAATTAATGTCGTTTGAACATATTTATTTAAAAAATCCAAAAATACATGTTCTAATTACCTAAAATCTTTCTAGGATAAAGACTCGACACACGTCTATTTAAAAACGAACGTAAAATATAATTGGCCCTTTCATATACAACACCGACTTGCATAATTTATTAACAGATAAAGAATCAAAATTGATTCATAATTATAGTATACGATTCACAATCAGAACTGAAGTTATCGAGATTATAAATCATTTACAATATAAATGTAAAAGAAAAAATATAACCGCTATAATATAAGACGACTTATAAGAAAGACGAGATTTCGTATCTCTGACATGAATCTCTCAATTGAGCTCGGTAGTCCGAGAGCTTCTAAAGAAATGTTTGTATGTAACATAGCCAACTTCGCGATAAATCCACATTTAGATGACATTTGCAAATCCACATAACAATTGCTAGCCCACCAACCATGAGCATTACTTCAAGAACAATATATAACGTAAAACTAGTACGTACACGCCCTGAGAATAATAAATCAGTTCATAAAACAATGCGGTAACTAATACGATACACATGATGTGGTTGATCTATCTTGTCCAGACAAAAATAAAAACATATTTGTGTCAATCTATATCTTACAATTCATAAAGAATAATAGATGTGGGCGCACATATATTACACATAAGTATAAAAGTATGGTAATGTATGAAAATATTTAGCAAATATAAATAAAATATAGTAACGACATTCCGTTTGCCTAATATAAAAATATAAAAATGATAAGTTCAGGATTTCAGAATAATGTTTTTAATATTAAATATGTTTAGTTTCATTATTACTCCTACTTTTTTGTTAATTAATATGGAACAAATATCACTTCGGTCAAGTGCTGAAAATAAGTTTAGACCAAACAAGGCTTGAAACTTGGATTTATCTATCTCCCAAGTTTTTAATTATCAGTTAATTTCTGAGTTGTAACTTGTCAGCTTAACAAATTCAAGTTTAAAGAAAAATTTTCTTTAATTTTAATATGTTGCCAACATATAACAAATTTCCACTGAAAAATTTGGCTGATTTACAATTTCAAAACTACTGTGATGCACTAAAAATTGTCTTTTTGAACATTGAAGTTACGTAAACAATCTTTATTGATAACTTGGACATGTCTACAGCATCCCAAGAGATTATTACGGGTAGTAATCTGATAAAACCCACAACCTATTCTTCAGAAACACACCAAATTAACCGTTTACTATTTGCCAGTTTGCGACCCTTGGTGTAGATTAACTCAACAAAAAATTAAGTACATTTGTAAGAATATATTGCATTATTACAAGAAAAAACTTGTTCGTATACCAGGAAGCAAGTACTCTCTCTGTCCGCCATCACAAATAACAGTAAAAGGGCGTTTCTTTTCGACACAAAAATATATAAAATAAATAGGTGTGACAGACAAACACACACTTTCACTTGCTATTTCTTTAAGGTTCTAAGAATTACAAAATTAATGCCAATATTATTATATGGTGGCTATACCCCCAGTGAAGCTGAGCCGTTTTTAAGCTTACTAGATCCAGTCTTTTAGCATATGCTAAGAACAACTTTTCTCCATCCTGTCCTATCTTTTGTTTTTTCTTTCCAATTGTTAACCCCTGTCCTGCTTAGATCGTCTATCACTTCCTGCATCCATTTTAACCTAGGTTTGCCACGTTTCCTCTTTCCTCCGGGAAGACATGTCCCAACCATCTCGCCCTGTGCTATCTTATTTTGGTTATTATGTCTCCTTCCTTCAGTTTTTGCGTAATTTCTGCATTTGTTCTAATTCGTATCCGTTACTCTAACTGGTCCAAGTATTGCCCTCATGATTTTCCTTTCGAATATCCTCAGATCATTCTCTTCCTTTTTTATCATGGTCATTACTTCAGCGGCGTAGAGTATTATAGGTCGAATTTTTGTATTGTGGATGTTTATTTTAGATATTTTTGTGAGAATTTTACTCTTAAGTAAATTTTTATCAGTACCTATAAGCTTTATTGGCGTTTGTAATTTTTTCTTCTATTTTATATTTTCTTTCTCCCTTTCTGGATATCTTAACTTTCAAATATTAAATGTTTCCACTCCCTCGAATTCTAGATTTACGATTTTGGCTCTTCCTATTGTTCCTAAATTAAAATAATTTGTCATCGTTTTTCCTCGACAATATCACCTTAAAATCTAAAACTCTTCAAGTTTCTAATTCACGATTCACAGTTGTAAAATAAAATTCACTTTAACAAGAACACTTTTTTATGTTCGTTGTAATCGGTACCTTTTATGACTATTAGAATGAAATTGCTTTATTTTACTTCCAACTTAACAAGTTTTCTATTTTCTTGTACATGAAAATGTAGCCATTAATCAATCAAGATTCGCATAAAACATTCTAACGTTACTTGCTTCACTTTATTATACCTTTTTAACTCCGTCGCGATATAATATCAGAGAAGGTCGTACAATACTTATTTAATGCACTCAAGACGACGAACCTATATAAAGGCATTATTAATTAACTTTTCAAAAATAATAAAATATCTATATAATGTTAGAAAATATTGTCATCATCAACAACTACCATGTAAAAGGAATGAGTTGTTTGACTATTCCAGAAAATTTCATTTATTTTAAACTAAGTTGAAAGATGTTAATTTTATTGAAAACCTTTTTGGAAATGCAGTTTATACTTATTTAAATTTAATATATATTTTTTGCAACAATTAATTAAAAAAAAATACAACTGTAATCTTAACAACTATAGGAATAATCAAAAAAACCGAACTTGGAAAATGGCGTTTATCGCTTTTTATCAAACTAAATACATAAAACTGTAGTTTGTGGTGTTGCTTGTAATAATTCATGAACTGGTTTTTCTATAAAAAATTACGATGCTGCGTCCAACAACAATGTAAATGTTAATGCCATGTTGCTTAGCCATGTAGTAAATACCAGTTTATTCAAAAACATGTAAACTAAGATGCATTACATCGTGGTTATTTACAGCAATGATGTAATTAACTGATATTTTGGGTATGAGACGTCTGTGAAATACATAACTCCATTTTGAATCACAGGATAAAAATGTGAGATCGTTTGTTTTCTGTTTTTTTTTTCAAAATATTTAGTAAAGTGGTTTATTGACTGAAAACACCGTATTCTGTAAAGTCAGTCTTTAAGTAGGTATATTCATGAAATGTTTTATAGACACCAGTACGTAAATAATGAACTTGTAAATATGCTCAGTCTGTGCCACCTACTCGCAGAGTTACATTACAAAACATATTTACTTTTTTGTTTGTGTGTGTGTGTGGGGTAATGTCGGTGTGTGAAGATACGAAATAAGATAATTTTTATTTATTGGGACCCTAAATTTTGCTTCTTAAGCACGTTGTGGATATTGGGTCACACCGTCTAGTGATCTTCTGCTAAAGTTTTGCGCAAATTTTTGTATTTGCGGCAACTTTGTTACCTTGTTATGCAACAAACATTTTTTTTTAATTCAGCCAAAATATTTAGCTCGATTTTAGATAGCAGATGACCTCTGTTAATCATTAATGTGATGAATTTTATAAATATAAATATTATGACTATAAATTTCATATTTTTGAATAAGGGTTTTGTTTTTTAAGTTTACCTACTACTTATTTACATTCACGGCTTCAATATGTATTCCTTAATAGTAGAATACAATTTGTAGTTGTTTTAAGAGCAAATTAAGGAATACAAAAAAAAAAACTATTAAGAGGTAGTCCATCTTATAAAAATCTGTACAGGGTGTGTCACCTGTCAGGTATTAATTTTTCCGAAACTAAATGTGCCATGGAAAAATTAATACTGCCTGTTTAATTATCACAATGCACATAACTTTATATTTTTAATTTTATGATGGAAAATTTAGCAAGTTAATTTAGTACCTATTTTTCGATACTTTTGATATCGTTTCGTATTGAGGTCTATTACATGTAAGTTTTTGCTAGTTTAACCTATTCTCTATCGCTCTAGACTCTAGGAACTCTAGGACTTTCTCGGTTAAGCGAGATTTCCATAGCGGCTTAAATTAAGTAGCACCCTTGTGCAAAATTCTATTTTTTAGCAAATATAAAGGGAAATACTTAAAAATCACAAGAAAATCAAATCATTTACCTACACCAAAATTGCATGTAAATTGTTTTCTCAAATTTTATTAATTAGTGTACAAATAACGTTTATACAGTAAATTATTTGTAATGTTTTAATTCAGTTTGTTTTGTGCTTAAATGGAAATTTAATTTAATTTTTTTATCGCTTTTTGTACTTAACTGAGTGCACTGAGTGCCCATATACACTATGCGTGTTTTTGTCTAATGTAGTGAAACAAATTTATAAATTACTTATTAATATAGATGTATCCTTTGAGTTATTTATGGCTGAAACAAGAACGATAATTTAATTAAATATAATACCATATGATTCGATAAATACAAAGTGTAAGAAACACACTAAAAGGTCAATAATAATTTTTGGTTTACCACTGACAATGTAATCTGATTTATAAGACAGATTTCTTAAGTTGGTAAAGGTCTCGTTGATATTTTGCAATAAATCATTTTTTATGTTAATAGTATATCACTACATGGGGTCATCTATAACTTATTCAAATGGGCTTTTAATCTCATAATATACCATATTCGGTTTTAGGTTAACGTGTTCCGATAAAAGTTTAAACGAAACTTAATATTTTATCGTCTAATTGAAATCACGTTTATTATAATATTTTTTAAATTGTGTGCTTATATGGAAAATGTTTTTATCTTGACTGTTTTTGAAGAACGTGTGTAGTCGGTTTGGGTATGTTATTGTACAAATGTGCCGTTTAAGCCGATTTAAACGCAAAATAAAACGTTTTAAAATTATCTGTAAAATAATTCATTTTGTTTTTCTTCCTCGTTAGCTTCCTTCGCTACCCATCTGTTCAAAACTTATTTATGAGAGCTGTATATTTTAGCGCGTAAGAATTATTATTTTGTTTTGTTGTATCCTGCCTTGTAATTTAATAATTAATTAATAGGGCGTTTTTCGTTAAAAACAAATTCACGTAACCTCTAAAAAGATAATTACTTGACCAATTTGTTTTTTTTTGTAAAACTCAAACTGCGAGCACCAAATACGCAGGCTTTAGATCAGGGGTTCTTAACCTTTTTTGTTCCATGGGCCCCTTTGTCAGTCAGGTAAAAGCCGTGGACCCATTTTCAGAACAAAGATATTTTTCAAAATTGCGATATGACAATATTTATTACTTCTAATTCTATTCAGGACCAAGGATACAGCTAATAGTACTGTAACTTATTACATACATTCATAAGTAAAGGAAATCTAGATTTCAGTTGGAAGTTAGTAAAAACAAAGATAATGAATTAATTTTTTTCCATCAAAGCTCGCGGACCCTTTGAAATCTTTTCACGGGCCCCCTGGGGGTCGTAAAGTTTTTTATTTGATAGTGTAATATGTGATAAATACATATGAACAAAAAAAATAACTCTTTATTCTCCAGCCCCTATATTCGTCAAATCCAACAATTGTCAAATGTTTTGGCTAAAACATACATCGATAGTCATCCACAAATCCAATATTCGTCACGAAATTAAAAAGAACAGACAACATTGGACAAGTTCTTTGCTAAATCGAATGCTAGTGTTTTAGTTCGTCCCTCAGGAACAGATTAATGCCGTGTATGGAGGTCCAAATGCTCCAATGTAATACAAATCAAGCTGTATTTTCGACAATACAAAATTTAACAGACCATTGAATTTTTGTAGTTGGATTTGTTCGTTAACTTGTCTAGTTATAGTGTAGATGTAGCTGTAAATGAACAAATTGATTCAAAATATATGTCTGTGTGCATTAAGGCGTTTATTTTAAATGCATTTTTAATTGAAGAATTAAGAACATGGCCAAATTTGTTGATTTCAAACGTCAACTATAAAAACAACTTAATCGATTCTAAAAGCCATTGTAAATCGGGCAATTGACTTCAATTATATGAAAGAAATATTAAGCACAGTTGTTTTGGTTGTAAGGACACGATGTTTTATGATAATGTGTGTTATAGTTAAACATCAGAAAAAAAACTTGTATACATGCACTTGTTAAAAAGTAGGTCTAGGGTTTAAAACGGGTTTAGTGATCATTCGGAATGAGGAGCATCGATTTCATAACATGGTCGTTCGATCAGTAGTGGGTGTAATAAAGGTTGTGTCACAATCAGTAACTTAATCAGTCAGTTGACTAACAGTCGCGACTTGGCAATCTCAAGGTAAGGAGGTCGTTGTCACGAGAAACCGCCTTTATCTCATGTTGGTGCCGCGTCCACTGCAACGCGAGATCAACTACCCCGTTACTGTTACTACATATACAATATCACCTTACGAATGCATCGAAAATCTGCACCTCGTAAACCAAAATGCATTGGAGTAAGCCACAGATTTTTAACCTTACATCGCGAAGTCCACGGTTTAAAACGTTGTATACGTATGTCCCAGCACGTAAAATATTATAAAACTACAATTTGCATGCCATCCGACCATGATAACAAATATATATTCTTTTGGTATTCTAGTACTTCAGCTCTTATTGCTGCTATTAACCAAAAAGACATCTGTAAACAGCACACATGAGTTTTCGAGTTCAACAATTTTTTAGGTGCTAAAAGTTATGTTAATAATACTTAGGGGTACCAACAAAATACAATCGAGCTGATTAAAAGTATCATTAGTGGCACAAAAGTGGTTCCAACTTCACGAACCCTGATGCACGTAGCTGTTTTCACAGTTAATAAAAATTGGCAGCTTTTCCAAATTTATACTCTTTGCAGTGGCGCGTTATCCTATCAATTAAGTGTATTTTTTATATATTTTTATTGTATATTATATTTAATTGTTCATTGCTATTCATATATCAAGAAACGGGAGAAACCAACATTATCGAAGTTAGAAATAATAATGTATAACGATATAGCGTTGACTAATCCCATTCTTCTATTCGTAACCAAACTGAAAAACTCTGACGTTATTAGTTTGTCTTACACAACTTATTATTCGTTTTAGTGATGTAATATTTGTACAGCTTGTATGAATTGGTCGGTAATAATGTAAGATAATTATTTTGTTTGAGATGTTTAATTAGTGTTCTTAGTAGTCCAACGTTATCACAAGATTCAGATAAAATACACGTTCTTCGTTGTGTTTTGACCAAAATTTCATTTGGATGGTTTACATAAAAGTAATTACTTACATATTCTTGTAATGAATGCGAATTATTTGGAATGGTATCTTTTTTTTAAATAAATAAGGAAACAATTTCAATGTCCCAAGCTAATTCTGTGTTACCCATAGTTTCTGTATTAGTAACTGTTTTTTATATTTTGTCTCAATTTGCTGATACATCTAAGCAAAACGTGTAACGACACTTAGAAATTTTGCTGCGATTTGCAAAAATATAAGAAATATAGGAGTTTTCTTTCAAAATTACAAAGCCAATGTGTACGACCGTTAAACTGAATCACCCGGTATACTACTAAAATGAATCAAGGCTACAAATAATTGTAAAATTTTAAAAATCACGTCTGGGAAAGATCGTTAACGCTAATGTAAATCAGCAACCTTCTCTACAAACTGTTTTACGACCAAATTGGATTACTTTACACACAATACATTAACATAACGCAAGTGAATAACTTAACCAGTTTATCACATAAAATATCAATTAGTGCGTCTGATCTGCTAATGAGCTTTTATATATCGCCACACTGTCACAGTGATGTGACGACTTATCTGGCACTGACGTGACGTTGAGTGCGGTGATAAGATTTTGATGTGACTTGAGACACAACAACTTGAAGTATTTTGAATTGCTAGTCGTCACAATGTCGTGTTTTATTAATTCATATGCTGTCCGACACTTGTTGCTTGTTGAGTTACTTGAATAATCACATCAAAATCGGAGCACTGCACATCGATTACACAACAGAGGCATATCAAGCGTCATGTTACGTCGGTGAAAGCAAAGCCTAAATTTTTAATTATTCTTTCAACCATAAGGTTTGCTTTAACGTTGTTCGATTGTTGATTTTCGTCTTACAACTGCCGTGTAAAATTCACGTCCTTTAAATGAATTTAAGTAATACCGACTACTAACTCGTTTGTCAAGAATTAATTCAATAGGTCCAGAATAAATCATTTGCGATCATTAGACATCAAATATTTTTCTAGTTAATAAAATGTATCCACAGAAGTTAAGTCGAATTATTTAAGATGCATTTTCTCCGTTGGAGATCACGAGATGTCCAAAAAAAACAAATTTACGTGTTTTGTTTCATGCCATATAAGATTAACAAATACAGGTTTACAATTTTGGCATCCTGTACCCATAAAAGTTTTGATTTTTGTAGGTATATATTTTCATTTCTTATTTTAGTAAGTAGATACTATATGCCTTTTCGGATTTACCTTCCACCACCAAGAGTAAAAACTCTCCGCAAATGTCAGTTTGTGTATTGATGATTCAATTTAATGTGTACTTTAGTTAGTCCTTCGTGAATATTAGATAATTTTTTTAATTAAACAATCTACTTTGCAATAATAAACAGACTAATCATGGTAAACTTAACTTTTCTTTCAAAAATATACTATTAACGAAAATAAAAGGTTTATTTTTTTAATACAAAAGTTATAGGGGTGCAATGAGCACATTGATATATCCCCGTTACATGTGTGTGAGTGAACGAACTAAATTCGTTATTCTATTAGGCTATAATGCTCGCGAAGGTCATCAAGACGACACAAATTTGTATCAAAATATCCGTGTCGTATGTTTCCTGCGGTAACTAGATTATCCCACGTATATGACATTTTTGCGTGTACTTATATCGGAATTGTATAAAAATGCAATCAAGGTCTTTGATTAATACTGGGTTTGTTATGAATTATGCATCCTACGTAACTATCTGTGTCCTTTTATCAGTAATGAAACTAAAATGATCTATTTTCGTGCTTCCTGAAGCTCTAAACTTCAATACATATTTAAGTACAACGCTCCAAGCAATTATTTTGTCGGATTGGCTCATACAAGTATGTTCTTGATAAGTTCTGATGATCCTCGATATGTGCTTATGGCTTATAATCGTAATAAAAAACTTTGCTAGTCGTTACTTATCAATTGGCTTGGTATTTAAAAACTGACTTATATATGGATATATTTATATGAGTCGGATATATAAAATGTGTGTGCATAAGTAGATCAAAAAGAAAGTTGATTAATAAATGTACTGGACATGTCAATATTTTATTTCACTTTAAGTGGCAGACCTTAATAGGAAATATAGGTTTGCGCGTGCATTATTTCTCATCTACCTCTTTTGTAACATGATAAATAGTGAAGATTTAAATGAGGTAAATATTATCACACTTAAACGTGGATATAAAAGGCTTAAATAAACTAAGAACCATTGTAAGCTCGGTCTATAGCTTACAAGTCTTCATATTTATATGCTACTATCACAACTAGAAGTAGGTACATGGATAAAAAAATTTAATAAAGGTTATTTACTAGTTATAATGGAGGAACAATTGCCCATCAAAAGAAATAAATTGGCATTGTTTTAATTTAAATTGTTTGTTATGCAAAACCTTGTTTAAACTGGCAATGGTATATAGTTTTCTACACTTAACAAAATCATTACTTTGTGTTAAAAAAAAGCACCGCGTATATGATTAATATAATCTTTTACAATTGCAATTAAAATGTAACAAATAATGCAATTGTTTAGGGCCTAAAAGTCTAAAAATATATTTTAGTTGGAACTCAATAACATTTTTACCAATAGCCATAATTAAAACAACTGCTTTTGAATGTAACATTAAAAATACAAACTCGTTCCGTTTTTGAGTGTGGGATGAAAGTAAAATTTCCAGTTGTGTTTAGTTTTGCATGGAAATAACAGCAGTGTTTTGATTTACATAAAATAGTCTGAAATAGAATCCTGGCGATGCTGGTAATCCTTAAAACATTTTGATAGCACAATGTATGGAATACGTTGCATTGTGTTTATTGTGTCAACTTCGATATTGAAAATAGAAATATTAAAATATGTAAAATACGCGTCTTGTGATACAAGGCATATTTCTCCAATATTTGACTTGCTTTATAACTCGCACTATGTTATTTAATGTAACCGATTACAATTCTGGAACGAAAAATAAATATACCACCAAACCCTTTCATTATTTGTCAAAAAATATATTTTAAAGTTTGTTCTTTATAATTTTACGTGTTATTTGTCACAGTTTTAGTCAAAGAAATCACTAGATACTACGAAAGCGTATCTGTGAAACTGCTGTTGTAATTTTCTACACAATTTTACAGGAAGAAAAAGATTCAAATGGTATTTTTAAAAACAAACAATACGTTTTAGCCTATACATTTAACGTAATGTGGTTTTATTTTATTATTTCAGTAGGAGATCAGCATGTTATTAAACCCCTTATAACAATTTACTTTTTTAAATTAAACGTTAAATAAAAATCGCTTCTTCCAGTCAAATTTTCTAATTAAAAGTAGTATTTAAATAATAAAAACTTGAAGTGTTACTGGAATATTATTGAATTAAACAGGTCATACCTACATTATTTTTTTTATTTGTGTTATTCCGGTCTTTTAGCAGGTGGTTAAAAAAATAAATCAAAAATAACCGTACATTAATAGATACCTGGTGAACAATTTCTCACTATATTTATTTAGCAATTTATGAAACCAAGAACTTTACTGCTGTTGCCAAATATTAAACTTTTAAAGCAACTTTGTTATATATAAATATATAAAATCAATAGTTGTTGAACTACATTTAAAAAAAGCACAAAATGGATACAAAACATGAGCAATTATGGTAGTACGGTCAAGGACTGCACTAAAAAAGAGTTTGAATATGATAGTATTTATAGTTTTATTACAAAATTGTAATGCATGTCAAACGGTGTCAGTCAGAGAGTTTTAAACACAACGCCAATGTCACTTCAGAAAACCATCCATCAATTTGTAGTTGAATTGTGATACTTTTTTAGAGCTACTCAACTAAATAGCCATATGTAGCCGATTGTACGGCAATATTAACAATATTAGTAAATGTATGCAGTGCACACTTAACCAATTGACCGGACTGACACTATGACTAATAACTTAGCGGCTTTAAATTGTATCTAAACACGAAACGAGCATGAAGGAAAATCAAAAGTTCATGTCACCAATACCCGTTCAATATTTATTTGTAAACGATCGCGACCACTTGCAGTGGTGATTCGTAAAACATTATTCAAAACAAATATTGACACATGGAAAAGGGAAATGCAGCTTATGCGATAAGACGGCAAATTTAGTTTTGTAATGCATTGTGGATAACGTTATCACTTATCTTACTTGCGGTTGTTCACATTTTCATTGACGATTATTTAAAAACTCACTAATTTTTAATGTTATAGGTTAGTTTTGTTATCGATTCCGGTTCTTGACAATAAGTGCTTTCATTATCTGACCCTGAGCGTATTCCTTATTTATTAAATAAACACTGCTGTGCTTGCGAAATACTTTTTACGTAACTGCTTCAGTTGTAGTTCTACCAAAACGAAGTATTTCTTTAAGACGACCAGATCAAGAATTATACCGGGTGTCTGTCTGAGGTGTTCCCTAAATTTAAGCATAGATTCAGACATGAAATTTAAATAGAATTGCCTCACGACGTTTCTTTATAATAAAGATACATCAATTAAAGATATACACTGGTTACATTGTCTATAAATCCATTTTTTGTTGTTATGAAGATTATCTTCTTTTTCTTAATCGGTTCTTCTTGTACCTTTCGGTGTCGAGGTATGCTTTTCTATTTCTGTATTATGTTTCTCCACTCCTTATCGTTAGCTAATTGTGGCACATCTCTCCAGCTGACCCCTTTTTCTTCTAGTCTCTGCCTCACTTCTTTTTCTCATTTAATTCTTGGTCTTCCTCTATTTCTTTTTACCTCCATCTTATTTTCGCGTATCTACTTTCTGGCATGCGTAGTAAATGTTCAAGCCATCTTAATTGATTCGTCTCCATCTTTTTCTTAATATCTGCTACTCCTAGGTTATTTCGAATTTTTTCGTTACTGATTTTATCGATCAGTCTACATCCCTCTATTTTTCTAAGAAATCTCATTTCCTGTACCTGTATTCTTAGTTTTTGTTTTTGAGTTAGTGTCCAAGTTTCTGAACTGTACGTGAGAATGGGTACGTACACTGCATTAAAAACTCGCGTCTTCGTTTCTTTTGATATTTCCTTCTTGCTTAAATTGATTATAATACACTATAACTCAGAAATCTTTGTCTTATTCAAGTTAAATTACATAATTTTTCAAATTCTGTCTGTGTTTATTGTTTTTGCTATCCTGAGCCAAAATATCTTCATCTGGTACACATCAGGTTGTAATGAAGAATTAGTCACAAAAATTAATCTGCACAGTTCTTTGGAAACAGCAGTTTAGGATTTGCCAGAAGGTAACTCCAAACCGAAATGCTTTATTTTGCATATTCAAGCTGCTTAGACTTGTTTGGTAAATAATTTAAAAAATGTACTAACGAAGTACTTTGAGAATTAATATATTTGGTGTTCTCAAAAAAATATTACGTTTGGTTTGTCTAGGTAAATAAACAAAGAAGGCAATTATATTATGCTTTTATATTTTATAATAAAAATATTAAACGTTATAAAAAACATATAAAATGAAAAAATTCACGAACTTGGTTTAAGTGTTTTAGTTTTTTGTAAAAGTACGTTTAATAATATATGGAGACTAATTATGATAACAAAAATCAATGTTTATATAAAAAACAAAAATAGGCAATATAGAAAAAGTTACTTATCTCTTGACAACAAAACGTAGTTTACTGAGATTTTTAGCATGAGTATTTTAAATTTTTAATTAACATTCCTTAAGCTTACAGGGTAAACTACACAATTACTTTGTAGTATGATACATGGGGTCACATGCATTTTTCAGAATTTTTACGTGTAAAACTTAAAAATGCTAGCAAAAGAACTACGAATAGTAAGGATAAAGTGCTTATAGAACGATTAACCGAAGAAGTTTTACGCTATAAAATGAAATATATGGAGTATTACATAAACCTGTTGTATTAGAGCTTTTCTATATTTGATCCTTTAAGAGCTTATTTAATGAGATTGTCCACATTTTTATTCTTATAAAGAACAACAAAAGGCTACTACACACCAAACGTGAGAATCAATTGTAAAAAAAACACACACTTTTAATTAAATTTCAAGCAATGACGTCATTAACAACTAAAATAAGCGGCAGTTTACATTCAAACTCTGCATGGATATTACATATGTATCAATTATTGAACATGACAGCCACTGCTTGTCAAATAAGCCGTAAATTAATTTTTTTAATACATATTTCTACGAAGTCATTTCTAAGCCACCCAAGACGGTTTAAGTAAATTAATTTTAAAGTTGGTAATATAAATAAATGTAATTTACAGGATATTTCAAGTTAGTCGTTAGGTTTTTTTTTTGCACGAGGGGTTAATTGTCCGGGTTTTTACACGGAGGGTTAGTTGTCTGGGGGTTATTTGTATGGGGGTTATTTGTACGGGGGGTAATTGTCCTGTTACCCATATGTCGCACCAAAACTACTAAAATCTTGTAATTCCCCATCTCCGTAAACCATTTTTAAATTTTGAACACCTCCTACCTATAACTGATCCATTTTTCACTATGTAACTTCTAATATGTATTCGTTTTACTCATTTTCTCTTCCATCTATAACATAGCACGAATTATATTACCCGAAAGAGAATGAATTCGCATTTTCAAAGTTTGTCGGTTGTTCCCGAGTTAATTCAAAATCAGGTTACATATAACAGAAATAGCAACTTTGCCATAACTTCTTAACTGTAAATTAAAGGTGTATAAGACTTCCTGTAAATAATAGCACCCAGCCGCAGAGATAGCATTATTATGACTTCGTTTTTATGTCTGCGTAATTATTATCTGTATTTAATTTTGCAATATCGCGATAATAATGTTATCTTGTTGTTAAAAAAATATAACATAACCGCGATGTTTTCGACGCGTTGATCTGTTTCAAAAATATTTGCGAACAAAATTTAAACAGCTTGTAACTTACAAACATTAAAACTACTTATTAAATTGTATGATTGATGCCAAAATAGTGTGAATTTCTTAAGAAATTAAATACAAAACTTTTTTTTTTCTTAGCAGAAACTTGTTTTGAATAACGTTGATCATGATGGGTGAGAGTTTCGTATTCACTTCATGGAATTTAAGCATTAAAGAACCTTTCGTGTTTTAAGTATGACTAAAGATAAAGTGCAAATTGGACAATGAATGTTGAGAAAATCGTAATGCAACAAGAAAAAAATATTCGCGAGAATGATGTCATTCACATGCGATCCAGTCTGTGCCAGTTTAAAGATTTGATCTAGAGAGTTTTGTTGGTTGTTGAACCACAGCCTTTTGTTGCTTAACAAAGAAATTTTGAGGTCAGAACATCTACCGATTAAAGTTAAATATTGGGGAAATATTAAAATTGTGATAGAAAAGGAGCTGTACACATAATTTTTCTAATAAACTCATAACTTGGAAAATTACTTTAAAATATAAATAAATGTCTTAAATTTTTAAAGAAGCCCAAAAAAAAAAATATTTTCGCAGCAATGGACTTTGTATAGTGTGGATAGAAAAACGCATAACAGCATCAGATCTAATTTAGTAGGCCTTTTATGATACCGTACAAATACTTTGAAACACCCGATATATTCTTATTTTGGGTAATAACTTCACTTCTCATATAAATAGTTAGAAATGTCCCCTTTGTAATATTTATCAATTAAATTCAATCTATATCGAATTTCTGAAGTACCAAGTAAAACGAAATGTTTATTCCAAAACTGTGGATGTAATTTTATGAAATCTAATTACAACTTCTTAGTAACATTAGAAAATAGATCTGAATACATATGAACAAACTTCTTTAAATATTTTTTAAAAAAAGCATTTAATTTTCTATTAAGATTACGAATCGGTAAATGGTGTTCAAATTTTTTACAAACTCACACCTTCAGCAGTTTTTATATTGCAACTTCTTTATTGTAAAAGTGAATAACGTACTTTACAGAGCAATTGGCAACTGGAATATCCTATGACATATTTCTTATTTACATAAGAGTTCTGAAATTAAGTTTTACTCTCAACAACTTTTGCAACAGCTGTTTTCGACAAAAATATTTTTATGTATGTATAGTCTGATTTACTAGTGGCGATTAGCACAGCTACAAAAATAACACTTCTAGGTGAAGATTAAAATGAGGTAAGCTACCAGTCGGTAGTGGACTTTGTGTTAGGTTTTTCTTGAAGGCGGTAAGAACTATTTGATAGCGGTCCTTCACCGTTCGGCTCGTAAATTAGGAACATATGCTTCCTCTATATTTCTGTGCTTAGCAATAATTTACAATTCATTGTTACAAAACAATGACACATTTTTAAACTATGATTTATGTTTTTAAAATATTAAGAAGAAGAAACATGTGTAGTCGATAAAACATTATTTCGGGCAAACAAACCGATTTGTTACTTTAGCATAACGGCACATGCTACTACATTCCAGTTGCGGATCAAGGAAATGCTCAAGGGGGGACGAATAGAAAAAAAAATCACATTTCAATATAAGTAACATATAGCCCAATATTATTAGTACAGTAAAAATTTCAAATTTAAATTAACTATAGCACAGTGAGTATAAAATCAAATAAAATGGCGCAAAACACGTACGACAACACAATATTTTTGCAACAGGATTAAATTAATATGTTATGTTTTTCTTGAATCGAATTGTTTAATTTTTGTTATGGCGGCAAGATTATGCAAGTTGATTATTTCAAAATATACTTATGTGTATATATGTTTAAAAAAAAACAACAGATCTACAAGTGTAAACTTATTTGAAACGTGCTCTCTAAGAGGTTTTTTTCAGCATTAATTTCAATTTATTAATAATGTGAGGCTGTTAAAGTAATTAATTGTAAGATTACTTATGACATGGAGATCTATAAAGATGTACAAAAAATAAAAATTAATTTTTGTGTCCAAGTAGGGGAGACCGGGGATGAAAGTAACACGGTAGTTTGTAACAGTGCCTAGAGTTTCTTTAATTTTTGTTATATGTAGCCCTAAGCGCTTTAGCAATGTTCATTTACATTCACCTCCCTACCTACATTGCTAGTTTTCATCTGTCATAGAGGTTAAGTTTTTGCCAGCCAGTCACTATTTTCCACCTAAAAGTTTTGCGTTTTATCACAAGTCGAGTGACTTTAAGGCGATGTCTAAAAGAGGAACAAAAAAGTACCTAGATTATTATGTTCTAAATTTTGTTGGCTATTGGTGGATGCAACACAATTTGACGTTGGAATCGTGGTTAATTGTGGATTCCCTCCAATTTGTTTTGTGTACACTTGGGGTTAAAAGTAACAGTGTTGCAACCAACCCCAATCAATGTTTTCACTTGCAAATGTTCACTCTTAGCACATAATTGGTGGTTTTCTTCGTAGATGAGAAGAAACAAAAATTGTTGGATCCATTTTCCAATTTGTTGTATCTTTTTGTTTCACATTTTTGAATATTGATAATGTTCACTTATTATATTGTATTGTACCAAAGAATTTTTATTGTTTCATTTTGCTAATGTGTATTTTGGTCGTTGGAATCAAATATTAGTTTTGTGTGTAAATTATTTTGCCGTTACAACTTACCCCGATCATTGTAACTTTTAGCCCCAATGTTGAGGTTGGAAGTAACAGCTGTCTTACTACAGAAAAAAATTCTCACATATGCTTTACGAAACATATGAAATAAATATCTTGGAAGGAAGACAAATGTGCAATCTATCATAAAATCAGTTTGGATGTAAAGAACTTGTTATACTTTATAAAAAATTAAATAAAAACAAAAAAATGTTACTTTCATCCCCGGTATCCCGTACACTACTATGCAATATTTTAGAAAACATCCCATGCACGTAAGTGTCTTTTTTTAAGGGCGAATTACACGTAACAAGTTTTTAGAAAGCACTTACAATAAATTGATCGTTCTTTAACCTTTTAACTTTTAACAGTGTAAACGCGCCGGCGAAAGAATGGAAGAATTGAATATGCTATAAATATAGCACTTGGTTCATGAGATGTCGTCATCAATAAGTAAACCTTAAAACAGCATATGCTTTGCATTTTTCTTTTCCGCAACTACTTAACTACATTGAAAAAATGTACGCATTTTAAAAAACGTGTGCATTCGTTAATTACACATACGTTTTAGTTTAGGCTGCAGAATGTTTTTTGTAACCTAAAACCAGTTCTCTGTTAGTTCATAGTAGTAATTAATGTGCCGTCTATTAAAAGACACAAATTAATTTAATCACTTAATTTTACGTTCCACTACAGTTCAATTTTATGGTTAGAATAGTTGCAACGATACAAATTAAAACGTTAACGAACTGATTAATAAAAATATCGCTTATCATAACCACTTCACTTATCTTAATTATTATTAAAGTAGTAGTATTAAAATATCAAACTTCATGAGAGTTTACATCAAAATTAAATGATTATACGACTAGCTCAGTCTTGATGGAATTTCAAAAAGAATTAATTCATCGAAAAGAATTGACGTAAAAAGTCCAAGTGCAAGTATCCCCAGAACGACACAACTTTCTTCACACCTTGCTCGACGGGGACCGCATCTCTGCCACACCTGAACATCTTGCGAGGTTTTACAGCTTTGCGATCATCTCAAAGCCACCCCCGCCAAGAAGGGACAATTGTTGCACACTAAACACCATACCTACCCTAAAGCACTTGTACCCAGACCTTAAACGCCCCATTTTAGCTGTTTGAAAACGTATTACCTACGAGCATGAAAATCTTGCATAAGATTTAGGTCCCTCTTGTGTTTATTTAACTTGTTACGTGCGTTTCACTCACGCTTTTTTTTGTTGCGTTGTTTACTTTATGCTTACTTTCACACAACGGGCTTAAAATATGACGGTATTTCGGTATTTGTCATTTATAAATGTTTGCGATTTAAATCGTATTACGTTTATACACGGTTTTATTTTATACACATTTAAATATATTTTTGTTTATTTACGAATTGTACAGCGAATCATATTTTTTTAAATAAATAGTTTGCGAATAAAACTGTGATTAAAATTGACTTGGGGATACCTATAGATTAGATGTAATAAGTTAAGTCAACATGGAAATTACACCTTTAATAAATGGTGTAATCATTATGCAACTTTCTTCTCTGCATATTCATTGACTACCTTCCAAAGCGTCAAGCGATAACGGGATAGTATTATGCTTAACTTTTGGATTGACCTGACCAATCAATTTGTAAGAAAATACCAGGTTTATCAAAGAGAAATCATGTTCCATCAGGATAATGCTCGTCCCCATACAAGTGTTTTATCTATAGCAAAATCGCCGAGTTAAAGTATCACTTGGTACCCCATCCAGTCTTTTCTCCAGGTTTGCCCCCCTTAGATTTTCATCTAACCTATTTAGTCACGTCAAAATTGTCGTTTCAAAATGTGTACATCAGTTGACCAAGGCTAACAAATCTTTCCTGATTTCCATTTCTGCATAGTAATTGTCTCCATGACTTACATTGTAACAAGAAAAGTTATAATCAAAGTAACAAGTAACCAAATTGCTTATAAAAGGTACATGTACCTTTCAAAAAAAATTATATAGCCCTTTTTTAAAACACATAAGCATTACGAATATTTTTGTTTACGTTATCTTGAAACGGGCATTTTTATAGTGCTTTTAATTTAGAAGCCACGTATTAAAGAATTGCGAAACTATTTCTGGTGATTATAACTTTTTTCTAGGAATATCGAAACATTAGGCGTCTTTTAGTTAAATGTTTTTACTGTATATAGTTTTATTATCCAAATAATAAAATACTAAACCGCTTTACCAAAGAAATAATAAAATCTTCGATGAAATTTGGTACTAACCCATTTGAGGGCATCCTGAATCCAGTGGTGTACTCAGATTTTAGGTAAAAAAAAATCGCTTAACAAATTTTGTTAATTGTGACAAAACTCATAGTAGGCTTTGTAAGTGTAAACTGAATTTTAAAATAGGGTGTCAAAGGACAGTTTTTTATGCTTTATCGTTTTAAAAAAAAGTTCATGAAAATCGGACCATAAATAAACTTTTTATAGGGGTGATCCCCTGTGAAATGGATCACACTGTATATACTAAAATCAACCGAAAACAAATATTTAGTTTTAAGTAATATATCAATGTGTTACTTATTAAATAACCAGCAGATTTTTGGGTCGCCCAAATTTTGTTGCAAACAATATTCGAAAATTATGCTGAAATGAAACCAACGTTTTAGGTTAACAGATTACAATAACACAACTTAAAATAACAAGCTTATAAGCTGATTATGCTAATATGGGTTATTGGGAAATGAAATATACAACGTTGTGATGTTTACAATGGATTATTTAAAGATCTTTGGGGATTTGGTTGTCTGTTGCAAAATGGCGATTGTAATGTACTTTGATAAACAAACGATGAATATTTTATCGCGATTTAAAAAAAAAATATTTGGACAATCAATTTCATAGAATTAAAAGAATTTTTTACTTGATTTTAGTTCTAAGTCATAAGTTACATCACTTTATTGTCCAGTCTTAGCTGACGAGCGTTAATCCAGACGCATAAATAATACTTCCAGTCAAGTTTCACATTACTTTATGCAACATTAATGAAATCAAAAACGATTAAAATCATGCGAGACCAAAATCCAGTGCATTGACTTCAATCGAATAACTTTGACGTTAAAGCAAGCTGACTATTTCCGATTCATTACCTGTTACTAACACGTACCTTCATACAACGAAATACACACCAAAACGCATCTTTTGTGATGCAGAAGTGAATGATGCAACAATAAATCTAGTAATCTAAAGATAACGATTGAAATTCATAGAACCTTTCATTCTTATGTGACATTGATGGACGTTAAGATCACAGGTTAATTTTCATCCAATTACGTTTAAACTCTTTGAATAACAACAAAAACGTCACAAGTTTATAACAATAAAATATCTCAATTTCTCAAATTTGTGTGCTAAAAATTATAAAAGAAAATGTTATTGTAAAAACTACCACTTCTTGATAAAATACTTTAGTCAAATTCATGACCGTATAATTCTTAATCCTTTTGCACCGGTTTAGTCAATATTGATTCTATTATAAAATAAACAACACTCACAGTGTGAGATTATTTTCTGGGTTACACAAGGTAAATAAATGTTATATTTATACACAACAAAGTGTAAATTAGTCAGCAAACATACAAAACAAAATAATTTAAATTTTTGCTCATATTGTACCTATTATTGCTTGGGGTCCAAATTCTACAGATCCAAAAAGATTGTGTTTGTTTTTTTAAATGAGTTTTCTAGCGAGTTTGCTTTTACTGGTACCTACATCGGCTATTAACAAAAATAGCTACATAATTAGTTTGCTGTAGTAGCCTTTTGCTCTTTAGTAAAATATGTGTCATTTTATAGACATTAGAACAAATATTTTTGAACCACATAAACCTGAAACATAGAAGTATTTTTTTTACTTCACTTTCTTCTTCTTAATCGATTCCTCTTGTACATTTCGGTGTCGAGGTATGCTTTTCTATTTCTGTGTTATGTTTCTCCACTCCTGCCTATCGTTAGCTAATTGTGGCACATCTCTCCAGCTGACTCCTTTTTCTTCTAGTCTCTGCCTCACTTCTTTTTCCCATTTAATTCATGGTCTTCCTCTATTTCTATTTCCCTCCATCTTCATTTTCCATCCTATTTTCGCGTATTTACTTTCTGGCATGCGTAGTAAATGTCCAAGACATTCTTTAATTATTTTATCCATAAGAATTATAAAGAGCAGTGGACTTAATGTGCCTCCTTGTCTTATTCCCACTGTTGTTATAAATTCCTGGGATCTGCTGGTATGAGTTCGCTTTGTAACGGGAAAATGATGAGTTAACTTATTTATCTCTATCATTTAAAGCTGTGATAATGCAAAATATGATATGTGTATTAATATCAAAGCTACGTACAGGAAATCAACATTAATTAAAAATAGCAAATACTAAAATGCACATATAGTCAATAAACTTCCCGAACACAAACACATTAAACTTAAGAGCTGTACATTTAGATAAAAATATTTTTTTAGTGATGTTTTCGACATCGTTAAGTTATGATTTATAACGCATTAGTTAAAGTTATTTAAATAACCAGGAACTTAAGTGCTCTTATTAATTTAAAAAAACAATATTTATAAAGAATTATATTACACTCACAGTTGACATGCTAAAGCACGTTAAAGCAACTTAGATTTTATGGTTATTTTGCGACTTAATGTAACAGTAGTTAGATCAGAACGTTTTACATTAAGTTTTGACATAAAATAAAAACATCAACAGTGTTTTATTGTTTAATACATTGTATGTAATGATTTTAGAAATAATAAAGATAGGGTTTAGGAAACAAATGATGTCACTGTCGACCTATGTAAGACAAACAATAATGTAAACAGCAGTAATATAGAAGGCCATCACGCTATAAAACCTGAATGATATTAAAATGAACAAACAAGATTATATAATGTTACCCAGTTCAATGCGAAATAAATGCAGTAACCAGATTTTTTATTTGAGTTTCGGGAAAACTGATTATGCTTCTTTTTGAAATGTAATACATTTATAAAAACTAGATATTAATTTAAATACAACGCTGAAATAGTTGCAGATAAAATTACCAATGCTTATTCACAAAGTAGTTGATAGTATACTTGAGTAATATATTTGGGTTACCGGTGTCGAAGTTGTAGAAAACACTAACTTTTTTGCACCCTTATTCGAGGGTGTGTATTAGCAGTAAAATTATAATATTTATATAGGTAAATATTATGGTGTATTGGGGGGTTAGCTTTCTGTAGATGCCAGCGTACATTGCACGCCAAAAATAAATAATGTAGTTCAATGAAATTCGTAAAAAAAAGTGTTTTGAAGAATAATATAAACAATTTTCGCATTTAAAACATTTTTTTCTCGTAAAATATAAATTTTACATGCAGTACTGGTATAAAGGAGTCTTTCACTGTAAATCGCCAGCGTTCCGTTAAAAACAGTGCCCAGTAATGTTGCTTAGTGACATTTTTGACAACGGCAGCAAGAATCAAAGCTTTTTAAAATTCTCGGGAAAATAACGCAGACAGACAGTTTTTTCACCGACAAATATTTAAATTAGCAAATAAGGATACACAAATAATACCATCATAATATTCTAAAATTATACCAATATCACTAAAGGAAGTAGAATTATTCACTGGTTTTTTCAAGCTTGATAGTTTTTTTTTTATGACTTTATGTAGTATTCTATCGGAAGTATAAAAATACAACCAAGAACTTGTTGGAAAAACCCACGTTGTATGCTCACATCCATAAGTTATCGTATATTATATCAAAATACCTAGAATGTAGATTAATTTGTCTGAAAGTAATGCATCCGCAAGTTTATCATTTCGCTTTAGTGAGAATGTTCATGTATTCATTATCCGAGCAAGAATTCACATCTTTGCAGTTTTTGATGTAAACCAATGCGCAATCATTTTCAATCATTAAAGGAAATATTAACTAGTTGATGAGTGTCTCATTACCGTCATAAAGGAACTAATAAACTTAGACAGAGTTACAGGTAGCACAATCAAAGATGATTAATCTAAAATATATGTAATGTTTGTGATATTGTTAAAGTTAACAAACCTAACAATATGTTGTTCTTCAAAAAATGTATTAAAAAAACCAAGGCAATATTGTGGAAACGTCAGGAACATTAAATAAATTAATAAGCGGTTACTAATCCGGAAATCAAGAGTTCAACAAACCTAACAATAATTTTACACTGGTAGAATATTCAAAATATCATAATTGCCTTGCAGTTTTACAAAATGCATCCAGTACTTAAAAACTGTAGAATATAATAATCTTAATATATTTTTATCCACTTGCCATTATAGGTAGCACGCAGTACCCAAAACTTTTATAATTCAAGGTTATTTAATTTAAAAAAATTAAATACAATATTATATGCAACTAAAAAAATTGAACGGTTTAGATAAATTCGAATAAATCTTAAATGATACGTTAAAAATAACTCTACACGGAAGTTTAGACCCATTTAATCGTTTTAAAACAATTCAATTGAACCAACCCTTGGATCAATTTATGGCGTTCGGCCGGCCTGTGATCAGCATATATTTTGGCAGTAGTACCTACCTATTAATCAACATAATTTTTTGAGGTAATTTTAACGTACCTTAAATTATACATACACGTACTATAAATACCAACATAATGAAAATTCGGAGTTTCCTAAACTTAAACAATAATTTTTCTTCTTGTAACTTTTGTTTGAATAAAACATCCAGCAAATATTTAAATTTACTTTTTAAATTCCTCGCGTCCCCCGAAATGGCGCCTTGGAGTTTGAGAAACATTAATGTCACACCTAGTAAACCGTACTTACTAGAAAACGAAACTTGTCAAAACAAATAAACGCAAACAAGATAAAGTTTATCCAAATAAAAATAATAGCGGTGTGTGTTTTTTTGATGAAAAGAATTCCAAAAACTTCTTACACAAAATACCGTTACAAATAATTAAGTGTTAAATATTTATGCAAAATTTTCAGTCTCAAACACTATGGTTTCATCACAAAAACTATAATAGGCACTTGTTAAAACATATTTTATGACATAAAAACTACAATAATGACGTAACTTTGTAACTTTGACCAAGGACGACAAGTTGTAGACCCATATATCCAAAATGTATATAAACATCAATGAATCTTGTTTAAATACCGTTGTAAACGATAATATTTTATGATTTGTCAATTAATTCTTAGTCACGTATGCTAAAAATGTTGTAGTCATTTTCCAAAATAACTATTTGGTGGGTTTTACATTCCTCAGTACACAATGCAACAGTTTAAAATAGTAAAATTGCATATGGACACAGTTAAAGATTTTTTCACGATTAGGCATAGGAATTTGGATACTTTAGACAAAATGTGCAGCACATTAAGAAAGAAGTATTTGACTATTACTAACCAGGGAAGGTCACGATATATTGTCGCTAGAATCTGATCATGGCTGTTTATTGCATGAAGAACATCAAAACTAAATGTTTTGCAGAGTTATAAGTGCCATTGGCCATTTCCTTCGGAAAATTTTTCTGAAGGAAATGGCCCGTGGCTCTGCAAAATATTTAGTTTTGATGTTCTTCATGCAATAAACCAGCCTTGATCAGATTCTAGCGACAACATATCGTGACCACGCTCCCTTGTAAGCACAAAAAATACGTTTTAAGCTGAAACGTACATTTGCAATATTTATTAAACGGTTTATTAAAAATACTTGAAGAAAACTAATTTCGGATATTTCAGTTATTATGCCAATTTTTGATGTTTGATGTAAAAAAGTAATTACAACACGTCATACTAATTACAGTTTGGTTCTGTATTGCGCCTATTCGTTTCCAGATCATATTTGTCTCATATTATGATTGATATCTTTTGCGAACTTCTGAGAAAGTCTGTCAATAAACTTAACCCACTCTATCCATATCTACTTTAATTCATCATTTTTGTCATAAAGTTTATTTTAATTATAACTGCAATTAAGTGAATATTGTAAAAATATTTAGCAAAGTAAAAAATAGTTAAAATTTTGAACAAGATAAAAAATGTTGTATAAGTCTACCACAATATTGCAGTTCACATTTTTATCATTATTTCTTCTCTATACTTCCAAAGTATACAGTAAAAAAAAACAATCCAAATGAATTTTTAAAACAAAATAAGACGCAGCTGTAGAGGGTTCGATTTTGGCAATCACAATAAACAAAACAGGCAACCCGAATGTCTTTTTGTACCATTCCATTGATAAAACATTTTACAGATGAATGTTGTAATAAACGTTTTAAAAAATTTGCTTAAAAGTAATTTAGCATCACAAACATTCTTAGTGACAGTAGTAGGGTAGCTTAAAAATAGATTTTTCTTTTATTTTATAAAACTAAAACGATAAAAAAGCATTTCATAATACAGTTGGTGTAAACATGCAAGTCTGCTGTCTGTTCGGCAACGGTTTTACATTAAAGTTAATTGTGAAAGAGAAAAATGTGGTTTGGAAGAAATAATCACATAAAAACTATTATTAATTACAGAGGTGACAAGTATGTGTAGAAAGGTTGTCAAAACTCAGTTAATATGAGGTGATGGCTTTATAGGATGTCGCTACAAATATTGTTTGTGTACTTTTTAAATATTATTTCACATTTGTTACTCTTTAAATACATTCGCAAACCATAAAATGTTTTATCTTGAACTGTCCAATTTTGTGTGTGTATATTAGAGCTTATTATGGTTACCAAATTGTAAAAAAAAAGTTTTTTTAAATGAAATTACGGGGACAATGTCTTACTGTTTTGTTTAGGGACAATTAAAAAGTTTTTATAAAAATTCGAAAACCAAGTGTTTTGGCAGCTTTTATTCAAATGCTTGAGAAAATGTATATCGAATAATCGGTTTTAGCCTAATAATTTCTCGTTTTAACCGTAACATACAGTAAGTACAATTGTTTTCTAAAAAACGTAAAATATTAATTATTGTTTTAAGCTGAAAGATTATTACAAATTCATGATAATAAACTATTCGATTCTGTATGTCATTTTCTCTCTCGTTCTTTTATTATATAACCAATTATTCGTATAGATATTTAGATGGACTTCAATAGACCATTCAAATCATGATACGCAAGAGTTTAATTTAAATGTTAATAAATAATGCAAATATCAAATCTTGTGACTTTGTCGCTTGACCTTAAGTTTGTTCCCCGTCTTTTTAATGGTCAATAATTAATACTATGAAAAAGTAATGCACTGTTGAATAAAAGCCCACATTGTTACACTAAGTATACATTATGCCAATTAAAATAACATAATATTTTGCAGCTGGTAATTTCTAAATTATATGCTTAAGGCAGCCCTACAATTTATTTGTTAGCAAGTACAATAAATACTACATATAATACATCTTAAAAATACATATTAAAATACGTTTTGCTACTTTTAGTACAGTGGACTGCACTCAATTTAAAGATTTATTTAAAAAATTATAGGTATGCGTTTTTATACCTGTAGCTTATAATTCCGTTTAAATTTTACAAATAAATTTGAGATCAAATAAATGTAATTTAGAGTGCTATCACAAAAATTTGTATCCAAAAAGATAAGAAGCAATAACAAATTATTTAATATATTTATTTAAAAAAAACATTATTCAACATTATGCAAATGGAAGCTAAAAATGTCCAAGCTGATTTAACTCTTACAGTCTAGGTAATTCTTTTTTTGTTACGAAATACAAATTTAAGGAAGTATTCCACTACTGCAACAGTTTCAAATCGACTTTAAAATACACAACATTGTTTATTGGGGTTTTATTAAACATATTATTGATGGTATAATCGCAAAAAAAATTAAACAATTCAACAGGATAATACTGATACACTCTGAGCATTTCGATAGCCTTCAATGTTTGTTTCTTTAAAATAATTTGTTTAAGTTGCTGATTATAATTAAAATTGACAATGCCGACTCTTGTTCTAATTAGGTTCTTTAATGATATTAACTTATTCTAATAGCATTTAAGCAATTATTTTTTACTAACGTGTTAAAATTGTCTAAATTTAACATTATGTTTACAGAACAGATCTCTGTAACATTTGACTTCTGTAAATTTGTAATTTTAGAAGTCTGAAGCTGAAACTAAAAGACCCATTCATTGAGAAATTACACTTATAATTTAGGTTTTCGAGTTAGAAACGACTAAACAAAATATTAAAAATAAATATATTTTATACAAGAAATAAATGCGATCCAACGTAAGTCAATAAATTTAAATTTTAGGCATCTTTAAATTATGTTATGATGAAAAAACACTAATCTAAAGATCTTTAATATTGTAATCTAAACGGAGCATCAGTAAATTATTTAGGCTCGACAATTATTGCATCATAAACACATGATTCATTTAAATTAATTTACTGTTAAATTTAAATAAAATAAAAATGCGTTACGTAATTGTTATTCTAATTAAAGACGAACAGCGCGATAAGCCTATCTATAAACGAAAGTGATTAATAAAATGTTGAAATAATATTTACTATTTTTGGTAGTAGTATACAAATTATTGCGCTTTAATGAATTAACAGCCACGAGTCTTCCTTTACCAAAATCGTTTAAATTTCAAAAGCAACAGGTACCCAAACATATTATGTCAATATTTTACACAGAAAATCATAAATCAAGAAACTTACGGCTTGAACAAGTATTTAAATGATAATTAGAATTCTAAAGACACAATAAACTAGAAACAGTAGGCGGGAACCTGCCCATATTTTGACACTATGCGGTTATAAAAGCTTTATAAAAACAAATAAAGGAACTAAAGTAAATCGGGTGTGTTACATACAAACAGTGACTCCAGTTTCTAGGGCATAACACAAGTGTCTTTATAAAAACTGGTATAAAGGAGTCATTTTGCTGTTTTTAATTTGTGTACTTTTATTAGCAAAAAAAAAACTAATCATCTTTTAAACTGACTCTTTACTTGAATAAAAACAGTATTAAGATTATGTTCTACATTTTGTTGGCTATTGGCGGATGCAATACAATTTGACGTTGGAATCGTGGCTAACTTCCATTTAACAACTGATTTTAGCTATGCCTCTTTCGGCATTGCCGTCCGCTATATCAAAAATGCCTGGCATAACTTGAATTTTTGTGAGACATCTTCCACCTGTAACCGTAAATCTGTCAAGTGATTGATTGGTGACGAATAACCTAAACGTTTTAAAAATCCCCACAAAAAGTCCATAAGAATTAGGTCAGCAGACCTCGGAAGCTATAAGATGGGACCTCGTCGTCCTATCCAATTTAATTGTTTGGTTCAGGAATTATCTAATAAGTTAAAAATAAGTTGCAGGCCATGCACAAACCACGTACGCGGTCTTCGAAACTCTTTTCTAGTTTCTCAACAACCAGTATATTCATTTTGCATTCTTCTCTATAATTCAAACAACTTCAGTCTATCAACTAAGCTACCTAAGTTTTCGATATACCCAGAAGTAACGGCATGTTGCGATTAACATTAATGCCATGTTGAAAAAATACGCACGTATGGTATAACAATAAAAATAAACAAAATATGTTAATAGCGTGTAGTAAGATTTACGTAAAATACCACTATTTATGCATGGTTTTACCTTGGCAACAAACGTCTATTACTTTGCCGAAATACTACTCTGTTTGGCATTCATTTTTAAGATTAACAACGTGGCTTATGACCTGTATTTAAGATACGTATTTATATAAATAATATCTGTGATCCACACAGCCTTAAAAACGTATTTAATACACTGAGGCACGTACATTTGAAAAACAAATTAAGTTAGACGAGAGGAGTTATGCTCCTCCAACGCATAAACACACGTTTCATGTCATATAAACCTATTAACTATAACTATCAGGACATTTCTTTATTGTTCAAGACCCAACATTAAATATTTCTTTGAATTTTTATTCAAATTTCATATTAGTATTCCGTATTGTCAAATCGAAGGCGTTGACAATAAAATAAAATGCTGCAGGTTCTTAAAATTATTTCGGTTGATGATATAATGCTCGTTGGTCACATTCAAAAATGTAAGTTGATGTAATATCGCATTGTATGTAATTTTTGAATCAGTTTTCTGTTAAAACTGTTTTATATCGATACTTAAACATTAATAAAATTTTATAAATGAAGATTATTATCTTAAAAATATATCAAAATTTAATTTACTGCAAAGTTTTTACTTGTGAATTGAATTACAAAAGAATGGTATGTTCTGTGACATTCATATGTCAACTTAATGGTAGTATTAAGTTACTTGACAACCATTTAAAGTTGACAAGATGACAAGTACGTTAAATTTTAAATGAATGTCGAATTCGAGTGGTTTTAAATATTATTGTAAATAAAAGCTATTTTGCAGGCCGTTTAGAGCTTGCTAATGTTCTTCCACACTCTTATCTCTTTCGCTTTCTTCCTCCAATTCATTGTTTTTCTCTCTTAGTTCTGCCTCCACAGCTTCTCTCCGTCTTTTTCTGGGTCTTCCTCTTTTTTTCTTGTATGCAGGCTTTTTCCACGCTATCTCTTATTATTCTGCTATCCTCCCTCCTCGCAATATGTCCTAGCCAATGTATTCTTCTGGCATTTATTGCTTTGTTTATGGTTGCTTCTTTAAAAATCTTCGTTGATTCTTCTTATGTATCCCTCATCTGTTCTCTTCCCTCCCACTATTATCCTAATTATCTTCCTTTCCTATCTTCTTAGGGCTTCCTTTGCATTTTTGTTCAGTACCCAGGTCTCACACCCATAGATCGCTGTAGGGCTTAGTATTGTTTTATACAAACGTAGTTTGGTGCTCCTGGATAACCGTTTTGCTCTTGTTAGGTTATTTAAAGCTCCTGCACTTTTGTTGGCTTTCAGAATTCTCATGTTTATGTCTTTTTCTTCTTCCATTCTGTTTGTGAGAAGTGTGCCCAGTACACAAATTCATTTACTTCCTCAAATTTCCCTACCAGTAGCCTGTCTTTTATTGTTTGTTGTTTTATTCTCATTAGCTTGGTCTTATCTTCGTTTATCCTTAATCCCATTTTTTGTGCTGCTTCTGCCATTCTACTTGTGACAACTCCCAGTCCCTTTAAAGTTCTTGCCAGTATAGCAACATCATCGGCATAACTTATGAGGTTATAAATATAAAAAATGTAAAATATTGACAACTGAGGATTTAATGTCGCAAACTGGGGTTATTTTGATGTATACTTTGATATTTTCGGCAATTTTTTTATATTTTTGTGCTTTTTATTACTAATTAAAAACTTCACATTAACGTAAACCTACGAAACATTTCCTTCAGATTCGTTTTAAGAAGAATCTAAATAATATTTTAACAGTTTAAAGAGGATGTATCATAAAACACTATATGATCTAATGACTACAAATTGGCCTAGTCGCTATGGGCTTTCGAAACAATTACATCTGAAAGATAAAGTCAGGTCAATGGTTAATTTAAATTTGACAAGCATTTTTCTAAAATTTTTATTACAGTTACACTTTTATTGACGAATATAATTAACTTTTACTTTTTATACTTTGGATTACATGCAACAAAGTGCAAGATAAAACGACAAATTGCTAACAGCCTCTTTTACTGGAAAGATGACGCAACGATTCGCGAGTTGAAAGTTGTAATTACTCCTACAATATATCCCCATTCAACCTGTTCTTATAGATTCGAGTTCTTTATTTTTTAAAAACCAAATTAACATGATCAGTCAGTCAGTTGTCACAAGTCACTATGGAAAACTTACATAGTTGTAAAACACTATCTTACAAGTAAAGTGCTATAGACTATAGACTACCATAAAAAAAAACACACACACTTGATATGGCCTCTTAATTATGGCATATTTAAATATGCATTGAAAGCGATTAAAAAAAGCCTAAAATTGTTATTTAATCAATGTAAATAATAAAAGTAAACTAATAAATGTAATCCAGAAAAGAAGCCATCGACATATTTTACTTTGCAACACATATCTAATAACAAGTAGTACCCAGTAAAATATGCAAAGTGCAACAATAAAACTGCAATAGTGCTAAAAAAAATAAACGATATTTACACAACAAACTAAAATTTTAGCAAGTCGCTAAATTTGTCTCGTCGACTGAGCGAAAATTATGCTAAATTCTAAAGTATCTAGTAATTTTTATTTAACAGGTTTACCTGTAGTTTCAATATTCAGCTAAAAACATTCTCATTTAAAACGCGAAAAGTAAGTAAAATAAAAGTTAACAAAAAAAAACTGCAAAGTAATTACAAAAACGTGGAAAATTCATACTTACTCCACTAGACAAAAAATTGTTGTAAGTATAATTAAAAACATATTAATATAATAATTTACTATTATTGCAGAAGTTAACTAGCATGCTAAAAACTATGAAATATGGTGATTTTTAATGTTTTTCTTGATAATCATTTATGCGCAATATATTAAAATATATTTTGTTTTGTTTTACTTCTTATTCTTTTTGCAAATAGTAAATCTGGGTGATTTTAAATCACGCAAAATATTCCATAAACGTCTTATTCTGCAAAAGAATAATTCTCTCCGTGTTTTTGATTACAACCTTAATTTAATAAATTAAGGAAATGTTCGAGCCATGGCTCACCTTATAAAACTACACCCCAGGTACACTGCAAGGTGCTAAAGTGAACAAAAAAAAAATGTAAAACAGCCATAAAGAAATAACTGCAAAACCTGAACTGAGGCACTCACAAAACGAACATAACATTTAACACGACTTTAAGGCGACTGGCTTAAATCCCACATGTGCTTAAAAATTACCAGGAACGGTCGTGGTTATAGCGCTTCTTTTTCCTTTCGGATTTATTCTGAAATAATGTTTATATCTCACCCAATGAACTTGTGTCGTAAATTCGGCTCGGAGTTTAGTGTATGCATTCGTAAATTATTGACATGGGCTTATTACATTTGCATTTTAAATTGTTGTAAATTAACCAGGTCTGTAGGTGAAATATTGTACATTATTTACATTATAATTTGCGATCAATTTACAAACCAATACACTTAAGTGACCAGACATGTACATGTAATTATTTAATAAAATCGTTCGCATATATCAACATGGACGTATATAAGAATAAATAAATATGACGCCAGACTGAAGTACCGGTTGAAAATAATAAATTTGACAGTCACATTTATTTGTTAGCTGAACTGATACAAGAAATGCCTAATATTTCATTCATTTCAAATAGAACAAATAAATCTGTTATATTTCAAGGTGCTTTAATACATATACAGGGTGTCCCACAAGGTATGTCTTCGCTAATTTTTGCATAAATTGAATGGTTTTACCAATTAATTTTTTTTTACGTCTCCCCTCACATAGTTATAGTGAACACTGAACAGCATGCGAATCTCTTAAACGGTAAGAGATACAGAGTTGGTTAAATAAGCCAAAATGATCTAAGATTTAAGAGCAAATGCTCCATAAAAAAAATGAGAAAAATTAATGGTTTTGCGCCATTGATAAAAACAAAACAAGAGGTTTTTAATTTTGGCTTATAACTTGCTTATATAAAATCACACTCAAAATATTTTTCGACATTATTTTATCACTTTTTTGAGTAGATTTGAAATTTGTCAACAAATTTTACTTATCTTCATTTGTTTATTACAAAAACTCTAATAAAACGCATTCGGAAATACATTTATTATTCTACATTAAATAGCGTGGCACTTATAAATATACAATAATATCAGAAAGTATTTTCCTATATTAAAAGTTAACGCCCGGATGCGTAAAGCTACGACAAAATTTAGTGCATGATTCACCCTCGATTAATTTTAACTGTGGTTTGCGTAACCAGACTTAAGCCTGTTGTTAAGCAGATAAACAAAAAACTCTTCACCTGGTTTAACAGTTCGGGCGTTTAGTTTACAATAGAAATGAAATACCGAACGATAATCGAATTCTGAAACAGCTAACCCAAATTTAAACGTTTAAATAACCGAACTAAAGTCAAAATCTCACTAAAAGTAAGGTTCTCTGATTATTCGATGAATGACAAATATTTTTTTGTTGTTTCTCTTTAAAAACGAAGATTGCTGTGCGAAGAGCTCCGGCTAAAAATAAAAAATATAGAAGAAAGCAGACAAAACCCTAAAACTGAGTTTTAAATCAAAAATATTTAAGGTTTATTAATACTTCAAACCAGGGCCAATCTGAATAACTAAAACTACTAATAATCGTATACAGGGTGTCCCAGTAATCGTGAACAGCATGGGGATCTCGTAAACGGTAAGAGATACAGAGTTGGTTAAATGGGTCAAAATGATCTATGATTTTAGAGCAACTATTCCATAAAAAAATCTTTAACAAAATTAATAGTTTTTGCGCTATTCTTACAAACAAAAAAATTACGTTTTCGATTTTTGCTTATAACCTGCTTATTTAAAATCATACCCAAAATATTTTTCGACACTTTTTGGTGTAGAACTGAAATTTGTTAATAAATTTTGCCAAACTTCGTTTGTTTTTGTTATTTTAACATCAACTTTCTTATTTTAAATACGGGTCGTAGTTGGCTATGACAGCAATAAAAAGAGAATTTTTCTCTCGTTTCATTGATGTATGGGTTGGTAGGTTTATCTTTAAAAATATGTAAGTTATTACAATGTTATTGTATTTGTTAAGTTTAATCAAAGTGGCCATTGAAAAACAAAACAAAACATCACATAAATAAACTGTACTTAATTTAACACAAAGAAACCTAAATAATTTAAGATATCTTTTACATTGCATAATAGTTTATGATTTTTCACTTACTATTACTATTGAATTTAAATTATAACATGCGTTCAAAGTGTAGCTAGCCCACTCTCCATGGGCAAAACAAATTTGAGATCTGCATTTTGTAGATAATAATGCTTTCCTAAGTATATTTATTTCTATTTATTAAAGATTTGTTAAACTAGCCAATCAATCAATTCTATAATTTGTGTTCAACTGTCTTTTTATTATTAGCTTGCAGCCCTTGACTGCGCTCTGGCTGCAAAGTATTGCTTTCCGTTTTCCTTATTTAAATACTCATTGTTGTAAATATAAAGAGACCACCTCGACAATCGAATAACAAAGGTTACTCGAATGGAAGATGTAGTGCCCAAGAGATGTTTTATCTGTAATTATATTATTACACGAATCAATAACGCTATGCAAATTAATTAATGTTTTAGATAATGATACAAGAAACCCTAGTAAAATTAACGCAAACAAAACGAGCACAGGTTGTTCAATTCTAATTCCATAAATAACGTTAACTAAATTATTCGGATAAACCACATGAAATTAACCCGTGTTAGGCGCACTGTTATTTATACATTATTATGCACTCAGCCTAATTTCATTCCAAAGATATTTCAGACAGGCACAGGAAAAACTTGAAATCAACTAGTCCTCAAGTATTCAGCATTCTGCCAGCTAAAAGTATCGACTTTAGCTAATGCCACATTTGCAAATTCTTCACAAAATTGAGAGATTCCTGCGGATTATCTCACTTAAAAAAGTTGGCCTCAGAGTGCAAGCGGTTGTTAATTTCTACGAAACGGTTTGTTCGGCAAACAAGTTCGGCAAAACAGAGGTTTTATAGAATTAATTTATATTAGTGTTATACGCCCACTATCACACTCTGTTCGCGGACTACAGTTTTTATGGCCATTATCTTGAGATAAAAAGTTCAAATAAAAGTTAAATGACTTTCTTTTAAAACCACAGCTTGGTATATTTGATAAAAGACACAGGATGCGTGCTGCATGATATATGAAATCATTAAGAACTTGTATGAAATAAAGTTCACTTGTCCACTGGAGTAATATATGACGTGATGCAGGCACACTAGATCTCATCTTCTAAAACTGTTTGTAAACAAACAGCAACGAGTTTATAAAATTATCTAAAAACATGTAACACACTAAATAAACATTTTTATTAGTTTTGTTGCAATTCTTTACTTTGGGAATATTTTGTTTTTAAACTAGATAAACGTACACTGACGTTAAAAACTTTACGTGTTAAGTAATATTTAGTCAGACAAATATGTAATAAAACACATCATTTTAACAGACGCGCCACCGAGTATAAATTTAAAATAAAAATTTTTCAAATTTAATTTGACAGGGGAAAATATCAAGACAGCGATTTATAGTTGTCGGTATATAAACTACATACGAGTACATCAATTTACAAAAACAAATAAAAAATAGAATTAAGAATAAGTCAATTTTTATTATATAAGGAGGCCCAAATTTAAATATTTTATGGAGTATCTTGGTCACCATAATAGTTATAGTCTAAAAAAGAATAATATAACTTCACTAGTTTATAAATCTAGTTGTGTGACAGTATTAGTACCCCAACCTATTAATCTCTGCACTACACTATAATCTGCAGTAAAACAGGTACATAATTCTTACTCCAACTAACGTAGAAATTATAGATTCCCAAATGACACAAAAAACAATGCGAATACCCACAAAACATTATATTAAACCGTGCGCCAAATGTTATACAAAATTAAATAGACTTATGCCACTTTGATACAACGGTTAACACGAGCGTAAATTTTTTATGTTCGCCCGAAGAATTTGGTTTGTGAATAATATAGATCTTATAGATTGCTACGCGAGATTAATATTATAAGTTAACGGTACATCGATTGGAATTGTAAAGTGGTCTTGGAGATGTAACTTTAGTTAGACAAATGCATAAAAAAGAATTGTTTGCCAACAAATAAAGTATTTTTAAGTATTTCGGTGTTCGTTCTGTTCCGATTTATTAGGTAAATTTGATTATAATGAAAGATTTGATGCAAAAAAAAGCAAAATTATGTGGTTTTAAATAAATAATGGGCAAAGCATAAATACAAATAATGTGATTAAAATAATATGTAAAAATGTTTTTTGTAGTGTTTTTCTAGCGTTACTCCGTAACTCTGTACGTTAAAATAACGTTCATCCCATGCGATAAATCCAATGTGTACCATTTTTATGCATCCAATATTATTATATTTAGACTTATTTCGTTAAAATCGTTGAATACATACAAAATAATATTCTTTAACTAAAAATTTACCAAATAATGTATTACATTAAAAAAAAATCTTATTAAACAAAATAAGCAATTATTCCAAGCAAACTCGAAAGTTAATGTATGTTACTTACAATTTTTTTTGTTTAAAAAAAAAATGCAAAGAATAATTCTTCTGAAAAGAACTTCTGTATACGTTTTGGGTTACTATTAACCTTTGACATGTTGACGTTTGACGCGTTTAATTATCTTTTAATAACTTTTTAACTAGCCGTCATTGAATTGTTAGTCTTTGTCAATTGGTCAATGATATTATCGTCAGTAAAACATATTGCATCGTTGCTTGTTAATAATTATGGTTTCTATTACACTTTATTCGTCAGATTTTAACTACTAACCAGGGAAGGTCACGATATGCTGTCGCTAGTATCTTATCAAGGCTGTGTATATTGCATCAAGAACATCAAAATTTAATGTTTTGCAGAGTTATACGTGCCACTGGCCATTTCCTTCGGAAAAATAGGGAAAAACCTGAAAAGTTGAATAAGAAAGGTAATTTTTGCGATCGCGTTGGCCATGAAACCGTCAGAGATAAAACCGAAATTCTTCTACTTAACAATTCGCGCATCCTTTGCTAGTAAAATGGGGCAAAGTTTAAAAAAAAAATCTTAAATGTTTCCGGAGAAAAACGTCAAAAACGAAACCCTTGCAAAAGCGCTATGATTTGGGAAGTTGTATTAACTAAATCTATGCGACTTGCATAGGAATTTAACATAGGGGAAATCGCTTTTACAAGGGCATCGTTTTTCGCGTTTTTCTCCGAAACTGGTTAAGATTTTTTCAAAAACTTTGCACCATTTTACCTTCAAAGCATGCGCGAATTGGTAAATAGAAGAATTTAGATTTTGTCTTTGACGGTTTCATGGCCAACGCGATCGCAAAAATGACATTTTTATACTAATTTTTCAGTTTTTCCCCTATTTTTCCGAAGTAAATGGCCAGTGGCACGTATAACTCTGCAAAACATTTAGTCTTGATGTTCTTGATGCAATAAAAACAGCCTTGATCAGATTCTGGCGATAACATATCGTGACCCTTCCTTGTAAGAGGAGTGATAGAGAGGTATAAACCACCCTTAGAATACGGCACAATTTCACATAACATAAAACATAAAACTGCTAAATATTCTAACAATTCATTTAATTTTACACAATTTTATAAACTTGATGAAATAAATTGTAGTAATAATAGAATATAAGTTTTATAAGTTAAGACATTAACACATTTTTGGTTCTGAAATTTGCCTGCAGTAATATATTAAAATTTAATATACACGTTGAAGCAATTTTTGTAAATAACAACCACTTTTGTGTTTATTATTTAAGGGTTTGAGTTTAATTGTGTTTTACTTAAAAAAAAGTCTGTGGTATGCATATTTGAACTCGAAAAACTTTGTTCTAGTTTTGTGCTGCAGTTCATTTAAAATGTCTTAGAAAATAGAATGAAATCGCTCTCAGCTGGTCATCAATTTCGAAGCTCTGAAACAATACGTGTCCGCCTTAAGACGAACGACAAATAGTTAAATACCTATGCACTAAGGGTTGCCACGCCTACTTCCACTTTTTACCTCTTTACTGCTGCATCGTTGATTCTGAATGTTTTTCGTGAACGCATCTGATTCTAATGGCTTGTTATTGCCCGAACAGTAGCTATTAACATTTAATTTTAGATGTAACAGAAGAACGGCGGTATAAGCTCGCACATGTACGCGTTGGCACTATTCTCAATTCTGTGATTTACAAGTTTCACGAAAATAACTGTTTGGGAATTTTCGCAAATTGACTATTACTTACTAGCGCGCTGTAACGTATTATGTCTCTCCCTGATTCACTATTTTTTCTTCAATGCATAGGTACGCAGGAACAGGATGTAATTTGCAAGGGTAGTCGGGTATCGAGTTACCTATTAAGGCTATGTTCAAAATTTGAACTTTATTAATTGCGTTAAAACTTTGTACTCCAACTTGTTACCACTGGAGTTGCGCTGTTTTAAAACTACTTCACTTATTTGCACAATTTGTTAATTTCTTTTGCATCAACGCCAATTTACATAAACGTCGAATTGGTTTAAATATTTTACGCAAAACTTATTTTTGTAAAAATCAATTTGTCACCTATTTTGCACAAGTTACAACTCGGGCCCGCGCCTAGCTCTTTTGGCGCCCTTGTGCCCTTTAATATTTCGCCCATGGGTAAAGGTACAGGTAAAAAGTTAGGTATTATCCACCATTGAAAAATAAATTTAAAAAGTAATTGATAAATTTATTTTTTACAACATATACTGAACAGGTACAAGCCGTATAAGTTTTTGAGGCGTTAGAGCGCCCCGGCGCCTAGGCGCCGCGGTGCACCGCTTGCCCTTATGAACGTGGACCTGTACAACTTGATGAGTTCTAAAAACTTTTATTTCGAGCGCAATTGTATTGCGTTGAAAAGTGTTTGCAGTAGTATGTAGACAGTAGTCAGCGAAATTCAATACAAAATGCAACTTACCTCTGCAGACACTTGATGAGCCGCGTTGGTAACTAAGAAGAAGATACACGTGGCGAATATACACAAGTACAAAAGTCTAGGGGTGGCGCTACCGAGTGCACCCATGTTGTAGCAATGTCATTCACGAGTAAAAAAACATCGCACCAAGACTGTTAAGGTACCCAGTGTAGTACGTGCTGGACCAAGAAGCTGACCGATCGCACAAGCCGCGCAACACTGAATGCCGGCGAGCGACTTTTCAAAACTTCAGCACCACATGTGCTGCTGGCGCGATGTTGTTCGTTCGTCGTTCTATTACGTTTGCCACTGCGTCGTCACGCTACAGCCTAACACGTGCTCCGAGAAGAGTTATAATATTGCTTTTCTCTCTGGACGTCCGATGCAAACATCACGTACAAGAAATATCTCGATATTTTACCACACTTTGAGCTGTTACAAGTTCCTATACACGTTGTCCAATCCTCTGTACTAGGCTGGGGTTGCCAGAAATCCTGAAGTATAAAGAGAACAATTCAAATAAAAAAAGAACAAAAAAAGAACATTACGGAATTAATTGAAATAAACACATTTACTAAGGAAAAAATGGCATAATTATAATTATAGAAAAAATATATATATTATTTCTAAACATACATAAATCCATAATATTATTTACTTATATATTCATAAATATAATATAAATCACAAAAAAATAGTTCTTTGGTTGGAGATATCACGTCCTAACAAACTAACAAAGCATAACGTATCCTTCTACCCAATAAAATCGCTTATTTAGTTTCCTTTCCATATTGTTCAGATGAAGAGAAAAATATTTATTAATTGAATAAATTAATTAGAATCTTCTTTTTACTTAAATTATTTCAATAGCTCAAATAAAGAATATAGTATGTCCTGTTTTACGAAAATATTTGTGTATTGTGAACTTAATTAAATACGATTTTAATGAAAAATTCAGAACAAATAATCAAATAATAAAGGAACTACATCAATTGACTTCTAATACTAAGTTTTTAATACAAAATCTCCTTTAAATTTGCACTTTACTTATCGAGCACTGTTTAATACTATTTCAAATAAAAGACGTCTAGCATTATTATTCAAAATTTTGTACTGAACTTTGAAGTCAACCAATATCTGATGAGAACGTAAAATTTTTCTTAGATGGTGTCTTTTATTTTATATGTTTAAGAGTTTACCGATCTTTGTTGAAGATAATTGGACGTCATATTACTTTTCAATTAAATATTAAAAACGTTTTGACTGCTATACATCAATGATGGTCAAAACAATAAAATGCAGTTTATAAAAATGTATTAGATAAATACATACATAAATAATGAATAAATTGTGTTTGCATAGCTTTTTCTTTTGAAAGTAATCACTAAAAAATGAATTAACTTTAATATCTAAAAGATTAAATAGACATCTAGGTATATATTCTTCTTCGCTCATCGCTAAAGACTTCTATTAGCAAATTTTCGATTATAGACAAAAATGTGGAGCCGTAAAAACAACATTTTTAATCGTAATCAAGCAAATGTATTCTTGATGTTTTAAAAGCTTTAAAGTAAAATTTGGGATTAACAGCAATACGAAAAGATAAAACCAAGATGTTATGTTAAATAGTTAAAGAAAAGTTATTAGTTTCAGAATTATAAGTTGTAAAGTGAAAGAACTCAATAGCAAAACGCATGAGATCGACTTTGCCATAAAAATCTATTCGCAATCTATTCTTTTTAAAATATAGGTGGTATATAGATAAAGAACATAGGCACAATATTTAAAGATCCACACTTCACAAGTTGTTATAGATTTCGAGAAAACGTGGAACCTTATACTTTCAACTTTTGTTAATAATAAAACTAAAATTTAAATTTAAATAAACGTATTTCTTTAATCAGGCCGGCATAATAAAATAACGTAAACGAAGAATATATAATATTAATGTTTATGCTAGATTATGTATATTTGACTTTTGTAGATTATACATTTGTAGAACTTTAACCAAAAATGCTACTGTAAGCGTATCATGTTTAAATGTTGCTTCTCAGAAATTAGTCACTGTAACTCATTATAGCTAATGGTAGCTCATTCCCTTGCTAAACGAGTTAAATTCCATGTCATAAAATTAAAATTTTTATGTTTAATGCGAATGAATATCTTTAAGTTTAGGCCTTCTAAAACCATTCAAATTCTAGTTTAAAACAAGGATATATCAAAAACCAATAACTAGAATTTGAAAAGAGAGATGAGATGAAACCTAAGCCAGTTCAAATATGAGCCATTATACCTTACTCCGAAAGCAATAAAAATATATGAATATAATCAATTAGACATAAAAAGCAGATTTTTCAACATTTGTCGAAAAAAAAACTTATGAGCGAAAAAACATTGTATGGCAGTTAACCGTTTTAAAGTATAGTGCTGATAAAGAAATGATGTTTATCGGTGAGTGTTTCCTCAATAGTTGTTGCTTACCATGAAGAGTTTACTAAAAAAGAATTAAAAACCACTTTTATTGCAAAACATTGTTATAGATATATTTTGCATCTACATAATGTTGTATGGGTAACTTTTCCTATTATAAGAGTTACATAATCGGTTAAATTTGCAAAGTTGGGCACAATATCAAGACGAATTTAATGCCATTTTGATTTTCGACCTACACCATCAACTTTTTAAAATATTTTAAAAAAACTAAAAATAATCGATCTTTTCGTTTGTAAAGTTAACAGTCCCATAAGTCGAAACCAAAATGTGAATTGATTCCTGTAGTTAATTTTACGAAGAATTAGAAAAAATATCTAAAAAGTTACGGCACACTGGATTTTTAAGATTAAGCCAAATTTTACTTTTTTTTAATGGCAACCATAGTTGGCTATAGGTTAACTCAAAGAAAAAAATGATCTAAGGTTAAGTAAGAGCGTCATAAGTATAATGTGTCACAAATCTATCACTTATGGGGTCTTTTACATTATTGTTACGTCATCATCAAACGAACTGTGTCCATCAACAAAACTTTTCATATCTTACCACTTTGCAAATTTTGAGACTAAACAATTAAAATCTGTTGAAAGATATTAAAAACGTTAGTTCTGATTACCAAAATATACATTTTAAAACACTTGGTTGTATAAACATAAGATGCCAATAAACTCTATATCCAAATATTTCGGTTTTCTGTTATGCAAAAAGGAAGTTGTTTTTATTTTATTTTTAATAACTTTAACTTTCTTCACATATTTGCTGTATAGGTAAAATTTTTTCAAAAAATTTGTACCATTTTACTTGCAAAGGATGAGCGAATTGGTAAATAGACGAATTTCGATTTTATCTTTGACGGTTTCATGGCCAACGCGATCGCAAAAATTACCTTTACTATTCAACTTTTCAGTTCTTGCCCTATTTTTCCAAAGGAAATGGCTAGTGCACGTATAACTGCAAAACATTTAGTTTTGTTGTTCTTGATGCAATAAACACAGCCCTGATCAGATTCTAGCAACAACATGTCGTGAGCCTCTCTTGTTAGTAAGATACTTCCTGCCTCTATGAAACGAATTTAATTTAATTTTTAGAAATTTAAAAAAAAAATCAAACATTAAAAATAATTGGAATAAAATATAAATGTAACCAACTCATCGGGCTATTGGCTAAAAACTCATACTATATTTCCAAAATAAGCAGGATTTTTTGGAACACCTTGTGTCATACTGTGATTCAACCTAATTTATATATCGATTCAACGATTTTTTGAAAACCTCCAGTTTTTAAACGAGAGGCTTTTTATGTAAAGATGCGAAATGCCCTATTTTTAAAAAAATTTAATTATTTTTATATACATTTTCACGAGCCGTTGCTAAAATAGACCAATTGTTGTAGGTTTTTATGGTGTCGGTAGGTTGTAGTGTAAACTGGGAGCTGTTCCAATTTCTTAGATTGTTCTGATATTACACCGCATTAAAGCGATTTTATAATCTCGCATGTTACATGTTTAACTTCAGAGCCGTCTAATTTCAGCGCTTCTTATGTGTTTATTCATTTCCTGGTTTCTGGTTCAGCGACTTATCCTAAAAATAACATTCCTTTGGCACTTGATTTGATTAATATCGAGTTAATGAATCGAATTTGCCGATTGTGAATTTAATCAGAAACATACTTTACCGCACACGGACACTAGACAGCACAACATTTTTGTGAAAACAAGTATATGATTTATATATTTACGACTGTTAGCAACATCTGAAAGACGTCCTTTCAAAATGAGTCACACATAAACATGTTATAAAATTTTATTCATGTTTAGCGGTAATATTTTTCGGGGCGGTTTTAAAACTTGCCGTCACAATTTAGAGCCTAATTAAAAAAAATTATAAACACTTTCAGAACAGAAATTTAGCTAACTTAGCTGTGATAAAATATTACAACATGGCAACTTGTTACTCTGAAGCTATTATTATTAAATTTGACACTACCTCTTACTGCAGCCACGAGTGAGTCGTTCTCAAAAATAAAATTAATTAAAACATATTTGAGAAACAGTATGATGCAATATTAATTGTCAAACTTTTCACTTTTAAGCATTAAAGCTCCAATTGCTGAGAAAATGGATGTCCAAGAAATGCAGAAATTAAGAGAGACGACAGAAATTTAAATAATTCAGGACTTTTTTTTATTAATAATGATTTTTGGTATCATGGCATATGTATCTTTATATAAAAATTATACAGAGTGTTTCTTAAATATTGCGAAAAAATTCGGGTGGTGGTTCTTTGTTAAAAATTAAGGGGGTCTTTCATATAAAAATGTTTCCTTAGACGTCTCCTTTCGGAGTTACACCCTCCTAATGGGGAGGGGAGCGATAAAATTAGGTTTTTGTTTTATTGTTCAGATTTGGATAAATGTAGGAGAATGATATTTGGTATATGTCTCATACTTATTAAAAGGTTTCCCATAGTAATATTTTGAACCATCTCTCACCTATCAGAAATCTGGCACTTTGTGCATCCCTGGTCTAATATGATCCAAAATAGATGAAACCTCTAATACAAAATCTAAGTAAATCAACAAGTACCTTAAGAAAGTGATTTCAGTGTTTCGATAATTTTAAATAGCTATATAGGAAATTGAGCAATTTTTTTCTTGTTTGCCTGAATAACTAATGAACTAAATGGGCTGTGACTAATATTAGTTAGATTTCAATTAGAATCAAATTTTGCAACTTTGTCCTTACTTAACTGACTTAGTTTTTCTTAAGATAAGTGAGATCACCATATTGAGTCTCGAATTTGGAACACCCTTTATAGCAAGTTACAAATTTAATGTTCCTATTTTTTTTAACGTGATCGTTGTTAGAGTTTGCCAAAAGATAGTGAAAATCAGACAGGGACTAAAATTATTCAGTACACTATATGAACTTCATAAAACGTATGGAACCTCATATTCCATTTCTTAATTTAATGATTTAGTTTAAATTTATGAATAAGACAGCCAACAATTTAATTTATTGCGTCCATAAATTATCAATTTAACGCACAATACACTTTTATGTCCGCTTCTATACTCTATTTAATTTAGCTGAAATAATTCAGCTCATGATTCATTTAATTTAACACTAGAATGCCAAATGACTCATCAAACTTATATTATTAGATGCATGCGTGAGAATTTGGTGTTTTAAATCTTAATAAACGAACAAGTACTGATAATATTTCCTTTAGTATTTAAAAAAAGTTTTTAAAATGGAGTTACATGTTACATTGTAACAGGACTAGATTTATTATCATTTTCGCGAAGGTGGTCTCTTTTCGGACCCCTGCTCTGCGACGTATTGGTCTATTGTACCCTCTGGTGATAGCCCCTTAAAGGAGTCCTGTATTTTTGAAAAACTCCTGGATCTTAAATCTTCTTTGTTGGATATTTTTATCCTCAGAAGTCTACGCCGATAGGGTGTGAATCCTTCACACTGGCATATTACGTGAAGATGAGCTTTTTCTTGTTCACCACATTCTCTGCATATATCGGTGTCTGATAGCCCTATTATGTAGAAGTGTTTGTTTAGCTAACAGTGTCCTGTGAAAAGGCCTGTGCTGTTCTGATGTCTAATCTCCTCAGGGTAACCAGATTTACAAAATTCCTTCGCGGGACATAGCGACAAAAAAAGCTCGTAGCCACAGGGTTTTGACATATTATGCTTAATGTGTAGCCCACAGAACATGTGCAGCCTACTACCCTATATTAAAACACCACATTATTGCGTAAAACTTGGCGGATGTTCATGATTAGGCCAAAAATATCAATATGCTGTTTCACATCAATAACTCATAAAATTGGGTGTGCGGGACATGTTAATTAAAATGCGGGACAGTCCCGCGAAATGCGGGACGTCTGTTAACCCTGTCTCTGCTCATCACGAGCATATCTTGTCTTTTCCTTAGAAACATTCGACATTACAAATTGTAATAGTATGTGTACCTTCTTATGCATAGGTACATAAAATTGGAGTTTTTTTGCATAATATTATTGGCAAGGAAGTGTTATGTGCATATATATTAAAGAAATTGAAGGGGGCGTTATGTTTAAACGGGTTATTTATGTGAGATTATGGCTAAATAGTGTATATTTATTTTTAACAATTTTAGATAAAAAAGTGTGGTTGGGGTACTCAATATTGTTTTGGAAATCTGACAGTTCTAAGTCGCGTTTTATTGGCTCATTGTTTAGCGTGTATATACGACCGGCCAATCATTCGTCGATTTCGTATGTTTTTCACGGTTAAGTGACGGTCAGTAGCTTAAAACACGTAGTGCATATCGGCCGTGTTTCCGAAAATTAGCCGGTAATAAGCGTTTAGCATCATGGATAAATATCCAACATTAATTTTGTATGTGCCTCATTGCTTTAAGCGTAATTGTAACAAATGCGAACGTTGATAGTTTAATTTTTGACATTTTTGCAACAACTTTATTGTTGTAATTGTAATAGTAGTAAACAAAAATGAAACGTCAAGTTAACAATCATAACCTATTTTTGTTGCGTAAAACTCATTGCAACTGGCATTAAATCAAATGTTTTTAATTCGGTTTTTCGAAGGAACTCGACTGATCGTTGCAAAATATGAATACTAAGTAAGCTACTTTAAATAGTAGCTAGTACAGTATTTGTTTTTTGTAATTGTCCTCTGAGTTTGAGCGCTAATAATTTTGGTGTCTGTTAATGAAGAAATAACGACAGATTTTTTCGCAGCGTGGCCGTGGAAATCAAACACGAAAGAAGTTTGTGAAGAATCGGACACTAGAGGCCATGCTGAACTTGTTTCGATTGGTTCGGCAAGGATCCTTCGCAAAGGACATCCATAAAAATTGAGGTGCGTTAAGTATTGTTTACTCTTCAATTTGGTTCCGCTATGACTTCAAATTCTTGTACGATATTGTTACAATTGAGATTTGCTTTTGTGTTAATTAAGTATTGTATAAACTAGATATTACAAATATTGTGTATTGTTCATTTACTTTTAAATTATGCAAATCGCTTAAGTAACAATTCAAACAGGTCAAATCACTCTGCCGTGGTGGCAGTAGAGATTAAAGATCACTATAGTAAGTAACTAAGTTACTTACTTACGTAACCAGGTTACTTATTATATAAATCGTTGATCGCCACCGCCACCGCGCCGGTGTGAGTTGACCTTTATTTATTAAAACTTATGGAAACGATTTAAATTATTTCCTTGCGTTATTTAGTACCGATTTAAGAAAAATTGTTTAACTATTGCATTATTGTTGAACACATCACTTCTGTTGCACAAACGGACTCAATGTTTTTGTTGCAAAATTTATTTTAGGAAGCCACTCACCGGTAGTAATTGTAATTTTTTTTTTTTTAGAGAGGGCTTAAGCTTCTTTCAGCGAGGTTGGTGCAGGATTCGTAGCAGCAGGAGTTGGCATGCAGGATTCGTAGCAGCAGGAGTTGGCGTGCAAGATTCGTAGCAGCAGGAGTTGGCGTGCAGGATTCGTAGCAGCAGGAGTTGGCGTGCAGGATTCGTAGCAGCAGGAGTTGGCGTGCAGGATTCGTAGCAGCAGGAGTTGGCATGCAGTTGTTGCGGTGGAGCTTGGAGCTTGATTGGTAAGAAGACGATTTTCTCCAGTGCAATAAGGTAGGTCCCATTGCGAAGAGTGAAAAAGATGTCTCCAGGTGAGAGTAGGCCGTTCGCGTCTTTCGGCACATTTTTTATGATACCGTTTGCTACTCATAAAATCGCTCGTCCGGAATTTTTATGCCAACAAGGTTTCATTTCCGTTCCGCGATATTCTATGTATTTGTGTAATTGTTTTTTGACGAAAGGGTGCAAAATATGTTAATTTTTGCTTTGTATTTTTGAAAATTTTAAATGTACGTGCATATAACTTTTAATTGCATGTAATTTGCAACTTAAATAATACTTCAGTGATTAAATAGTTCAAGTAAAGTAAAATTTTGATAATTAAATGTGGGTGTGTTGGATTGTTCTCTCCATTTTTAACTGTTCACTTTGCTTATATACGATTAGTAATATTTGATTTTTCCCCCTTGTTTTTTCTAATCTCAAGCTCTTCATCAGAGGTGTAACTAAAATGAGGCAATGAATTTAGCATCTTGGTGTTAAAATTTATTATTCACTTGCATTTAATACACTTGGCAATTTTTGTTAACTTTGATTAGCTGCAAAAATATTTTTAATAGGTTTCTGAACAAATTTGTAGTTGTCATGCATTAAGCAGACAATGCTTAACAATTTTACTAACAGTAAAGCCAAATGCAGAATTTTCCAAATTTAACAACATTAGTTTCAAGGGTACATATACTTGCCTTTATAGAGATTTCAATAAATTCAAAAATACCTTATGATTGTATGACTTAAGTTCTAAAAAAAAAAAAATTATCACAAATTTGATCTCTTTTTTTTATACTATATAAAGAGGTAATTTTTGACCAGCAAAAGTAATGTAATAAAGTCAAAAACATCCTATTTCATTATAATAAAAGTTTTTGAGTACAATTAAAATGTATTAAAGTTCCCTTAAACATTAACGAACTAACTGTTAATTTTTATTTTGTTACTATCAATTTGTTTTACATGTAATATGTAAAATACATCTTTTTCTGTGTTTTGTTGTATTTAAGTATACAATGAAATTGTCTTTTTGAGGGTATCATTTCAATTATAAGTAGCAGTTACACTTCTGCTTTTGAGTTTGTTATTTGGTGAATGTTAAATGTCTGTACGTTGAATGTTTAAGTTGTTTTTGATTGTGAACAATTTGGTTGTACTTCCTGGTACATACTGAGTTCTATAGGTGACCTGGTGCTTTTCACCGGGATACTCACATATCCGGGTGCTTTTAAGTACCATTACGGTGTTGCTGAGTTAAGTTAAGCTAGTTAATTTTTCCCATGGCAATTTCCCTATGCCTTTGATAGAGTGATTTGATTTCGCCTCTGGTTGCGTTTAGCTTCTGAGTTACCGTGTCTTATCACTTAGGGTCTACATGGTTACCACAGTATGTTGTGTGATCCATGTATTTTTGGTTTCACTATTGACTTCCTATGGTACCAGCATAGTTGGGTCATCGTAGGCTTAGAATGGTCTTTAGTACCAAAAAGAACATGGTGTGTGTTTAAGTTCCGTGTACCTGATGGGTACCAACGCAAGTTGTCGAATATTGTGGTGCCATGATATCCAGTTTCGCCCTACCAAGGTTACCGTGCTGGATTAGATTAAGTTTAGGTGTGGAATGCTTGGGTTTACGATCTTGGTAAGGACAATTGGGTTGCTTGGAATCTCAAGTCCACGCCCGATTCTAAATATGCATCAGCGGTGTCATTTAGGGTCCGGATAAATAGGTTACTTTGATGATATCAGAGAACTCGAAAAGCCTTGTCATGATTTGTAAATATGTATGTGTGGAATGCTTGGGCTTACGATCGTGGTAAGGACAAATAAGCTCCTCAGAACTTAACGTCTACGCCCGATTCTAAATGCACACTTCTGGTTCGGTGGGGTACTTGGTTTTATAACTTATAGTACTCTTTCTGGGCCAAATTGTTTATTTTGCGTCCGGATAAACAGGTTACGTGACAGTCCTAGGGAACGAGCACGGCCTTTTCATGGTTTGTAAGCCATTTCCACAATCCCCTGTTCATTTACGTGACTTGGTCTCTCTCAAGTGTGCCTGAGTGTGTCTAATTAGTCATGCTAAGTCACAGGAGAAACGTCCTCACATCCTAGAGTTCATTACAAATTTGTTAACAATTATCACCCGATTGTCATAAAACATCTTGTTTTTTATTTGCCCCAGTGATTACTCGATTAATGAATTTTATAACGTGATTTTCCATAACCTCCTTGTACTAATAATGATTTTTCTTACAGGGTTAGGGACTGTTAGGTTTCATGTTAGGGACTGTTAGGGACCATTGTTTTATGTGTGTATGTCATTGGATAATAATAAACATAAGTCATTTTATGTTTATTATAATCCAACTATAGATTTAAGTTTATTGTTATTGGAAAATCACGTTATAATCCATTTGAATTTAAACCCACGAAATATACTACTCAAAACAATTAAGTGATATCTTAAAGTTTGCAATAATCATCTAAAATTTCCTTTAACTGTTTTGAACAGTGTATCAATATGCATTTAAAGTTATATTACGATCTTATTTTGCTATTGATATTGTTCGGTTTGGTTAAAAATTATTATTTTGTGAATCATCTTAAGTGTATTGAAATAACAATTTTCAGAGAAATATTTTCCCCCATTAATCGAGTAAATTGCTTTTTGTGTGTCTTTTTTACAGGGCGTCTATAACCTTGTTGGCGAAGATAAAGCAAAGTTCATTGAAAATTAAAAACTTTTGTAAAAAACAAGCTTTAATTAAAATGTACCTACTAAAAAGAAGAAAATAAATTTTCCTGAAAGCTTGTCGCCAGAAGTTCACAGGCATTTATTTGGACATTAAAATAATCCTATTTCTGTCGAATTAAATACCTATGAACTTCTTGCGACAACCATAAATGTGAGAATTATTTTTAAAATTGACCAAAAATTCAATAATCTTAACTAAAAGTTGTATGTAAATGTTTATTCTTTTAAATTCACACAAAATTGGAGCCTGGCTTCACCAGGGGTAAGAGGAGGGTTAAAAAAAATTGAAAAGACAAAATATTCGTTCTGTTATATCTTAAGTTTATTCAAATTATTTTTCGTTTACTTCTAGAAATAAATTAAAACTAATTCAAACATTCCATATGCTTCATTAAATTTGAATAGAAATATCTTACACAATGTGATTTGGAAATATATTTTTTAAATTCTCATATTTTTACAGTAAAAGTCAATCACAGATGTGATAAGTTATTTTCAAAATTGACCAAAAATTCAATAATCTTAATTAACATTTATTTGTAAATGTACAATTGTTTTTACATTCACACTAAATTGGAGACTGGCTTCACCAGGGGTAAGAGGTGGGTAAAAAAAAATTGCAAAGGCAAAATAATCGTTCTGATATATCTCAATTTTATTCAACTTATTTTTCATTTACTTCTAGAAATAATTTTAAAAAAAAGCTTGATTGAAATTGAATAGAAATATCTTACACAATGTGCTTTGGAAATATATTTTTTAAATTCTCATACTTTTACAGTATAACAATATAAATTTTAACAATAAAAAAATCTGTGTCAACCACAGATGTGACGAGTTATTTTCAAAATTGACAAAAAAATTTATAATCTTAGCTAAAATTTGTGGGCGAATGTACTTCTGTTTTTAAATTCACACAAAGTTGGAGCCTGGTTTCACCAAGGGTAAGAGGAGGGTTAAAAAAAGTTGCAAAGACAAAATAATCGTTCTGTTATATCTTAATTTTATTCAAATTTTTCGTTTACTTCCCGAAATAAACTAAAACCAATTTAAACATTTCAGAAACTTCATTGAATTTTAATAGAAATATCTTTAACAATGTGTTATAAATATATTTTTTAAATTGTCAGTATAAAAAGATACATTTTTACAATAAGAAAGTTTGCATCAATCATAAATGTGATGATTTATTTTTAAAATTGACCAAAAATTCAATAATCTTGACCAACATTTGTTTGTAAATGTACATTTTTTTAAATTTACACAAGATTGGAGCCTGGCTTCACCAGGAGTAAGAGGTTGGTGCTCTTTTCTGCTCCACAGTGTTTCTATTTTGTAAAAATTTTGGGGTTCCAATACCAACTTTTTCTCGAGACATCGCAAAACCTTTGCGAATGAAAATATCTAGCAGATATTATATTCTAACAGATTTTGTAATGAATATTGCTTGGAACATGGATTTATGGTCTGAAAAACTTGCTTCGATGGTAAAATGGTTGAAGCTGATGAGTAATAGTATGAATAATTGTAAATTTTTAAATATTTTTTGGACTAATTTTCGTTATTTATTGCATTTCATAAAATTATTCCTATTTGACTGATCTAAATGTTTTGTTGGACTTGTAAAGAGATTATTTAAAAAATTGTTCTGAAAAGCACCCTAAAAGAGTTTACATTGTTAATTAAGTACGTTTGTTTTTGCAAATGAATAAATTAACAATTATAATGCGAAATAAAACACTATGTATCTACCACGAACTAATTCATTTTACTATTGCGCCTAACGGAGCAATTTGGTAACTTATATCTAACGTATTAGGAGTATATGTCGGTTTTTTTATTGGATAAAATATGCGCTTTTATAAGTTTTAAAAATTTGTAAATATGGTGTCATCTAGCGATAGTTCCTTAAACCATTTTAGCAGCTGTTGTAAAAAGTACAGGCAGCTAGATAGTCATTTAAGCTTTCTGTAAGTAGTTGTTCGGTTACTCTATAGATGGCCCAAAAATAACCTGTGGGATAATTATTGTCTGTTTTTTAATTTTAAAAGGCATTCGATTGATCAATTCAGTAAATTTATAGTTTTTTCTCGTGGTAGCTCAAATTTGATGTAGCTTTGTCTATTGTCTAACACACTAATTATTAAAGATATTTTAATTTTGACAATGTTAGACCAAGCTTTATGTCTTTGACATAAATATATTATTGTTGCTGTAAATATTTTTAGCAAAAAAAAGGTATATTATATGTGCCACTTATTTTAAGCCATTATGATGATCATTTTGGAGCGATTTTTTAATGTTTTGAAAAATACTGACCAAATAATCGTAATCCATAAAAATTCAGTTTGTTTTAAAAACTCAAAGAGATGAAATAAAAAGCAAAATTTCATTCTTCGCTTATATCAGGTTAACAGGTAACTGTTTACCTACCCATTAACACTTCTCTGGGCCAAAGGGTTTTAAAAATATTAATGACTTGTTTAAGCTTCAGTACTTAAATATTGTTCTCAGAGTTTTACGAGTAAGCAATTTATCATGCACCGTTTTTTTTTTATCTTAAAATTTTGCATTTTTTAACCTTAGACGGATTGCAAACAACCAAAAAACTATTTATAGAAACTTTATTGAAAAGTTAATTGTGCGGTTTAGTTCTTGCACATTCATTTACGTAAGTAATAGATTATATTAAAAACTATTTTTGGATTATCGGAAGCTGGTTACTGAAAATAACAAATATACTGCTAATCACACATCAGAAACAGTTTATTTCCTTTATTACCTTGCATCAAAGAGTTATTTATAGCTGTACGCGTCTAGAGTTTTTTTTTTATATATCTATTTATTTATGCAACATGTAGAGCTGAAATAAATGTAGCTTTTCGTGATTGTAATAATTATATGGAACTGATGACTTACATTGATTGCTGTATTTAAAATTTAATAAAAATAATTCCGAAAATCTATATTTTATATCCGATAGATTTTGTGATGAAAGATCTAAAAAAATTGATGAATATGCGAATTAAAAAAAAGGATCTTGTTTATTATATGAACTTGAGCGTAGGTTTAAATTTGAAAGTATAGTATCGAGCAGATTTCAAATATCTTAAACTGTTTTTATTAAACTCAAAAATTTAGAAAAAATAATAGTCGGGTATTATTTTTCTGAAACCTCTTTATTTATCACAATTCAAAAATGTTATAAGAATTTTCTTACAGCAACTGTTGATTTGTAAAAATATACTCTGTTTACTATTATTATAAGTACATTCAAGTTGGCTATGTTAGGGTGACAGATTCCACTCTGTACATATTTTGACATAGTCACTTTAAGCATTTTAAGTTATAAAATTAATTATTTACAAAATAACGTTGCCAATAGTACAAAATTTGGAAAATATTTAAGAATTTTTATAAAAGTAGTATTTATATCAAAATAAGATTGCAAATACTGTAATGCATTTTGCAATTCGTCTTTTTATGTGTATCTTGTTATGATTTCCTTTTTTTTGTTAACCAGACGATTCCAATTATTCAAAATCTGCTCTCTGTTTAATTTTAAAACCATAAAATGAACCAACTCCTGACCCATAAGAGACCAAAAATATACTACTAATATTCAATATTTTTTGCAAATATGCTGGAATACCGGTATTAATGTCGATTTAAAACAATTGTATAAATTTTGACGACTCAAAATACATGTATTCTGTAGTGTAATACATTAACATATAATACATAATCATAAATCTATACAACAAATATAAAACAACAAATATGAAGATAGTTATATGAATAATACACGCAAGTTTGGTTATTCGCGCATTCTTCTTTTTTTCCCCCTCTAGATTAGATAATACATTTTTGAATTGCTTCGGTATATTAGGGCATTTTTTAAATTTGCTAGCGTTTCGTTAGTACAAGAATTTAAGGAAGTGTTTAATTCTTCAGATACTGGTGAGATTTTTCTTTATCTCAATTTCAACTCAATTTTTTAAATATCAAATTTGAGTATTTTAATAACGCTTCGAATTTTTTAAATTATTGTGTTTAACATTTTCTAAATTGTCTTGTCCTTGACAAAACTTCTTCCAACCAGAAATATAATTTTATAATAATTTATACAGGCAAAATTTTATATTATACTTTACATTAAATATATTCGACAATTTGGAATACTTTTTTAATAAAACGTAAACATTTTAATTTACGAAATGATCTCATGTATTTAAAAAACGAAGGTAAATTATTATACGAAATAAAATATGGTACGTAATCTTTTTAACGAAATTACGCGCTTTTATACAATCTCCCTACTCTTTTTAATATTATTTTAAATTGACTGCACAAGGTTTAGTAAAATGAAATACTAAATAAATGAGAGTTAATATGTGCTCTTTTTGGTATTCATTTCTCTGTATCAAATAAACGTAATTTATTATTTTTATGTAAAAGAAAATATATTTTAGAGACGTAACGTAAATAAAAATATTAAATCAAATATAATTAATAATATCCACCATACGAGTACCGAATATGGCATACATTTGAGAGAACGTTACTAAAGACGTACAAAAGACGTTACACTCATTAGCAGGGCCTTTCAGAGTAAATACATAAAAATATTTAGTTTTAAATAAACTAAAACCACCATCATAATTTATTTAATACAATTTAAACGCAATTCTAAAAAATAAATATTTTTAATGTTAATTAATAAATACGTCAGTCAATTAAAATGAATCTCAACGGATTTTTCTCATGAACATTTCAATAAATAAAACCTCTATTGTGAACCCAAATAAAATTTACTACAAAACATCCACTTGCTCTGAGATATATAAAAACATGAAATTTGTTTTTACAATTATTCTTAAAAAATAACAAGATAAAAATTGGATACCGAAATATGAAATGCGAAAACCAGAACGGTGGATGTCGTAATCAAGAGAGCTTAACAAGTGGAAAGAAGAAAGGTGCGTATCTAGCGTTGACAAGTGAAATTCAAGTAGCATAAAAGCACTGAAGTGGCTGCTCGCCATACAGAACTGCTTTTTAAATTTTTGCAAAACTCACGTTACGATTCACTCAAGGTTTTACATTGCAGAATTATACGAGTGGCAAACCTTAAATATATTTGTTCTTGATTTGATACATATGTCTAACAGTATTGAAAAAATATAGGAGTATCTTTATTGCCCTAAAGGGAGTACTAGTATGAATTTGTTTGGTATAGGTCATTCTGAAACTCCATGCAGAGCTTATGTGTCAATATTATTAACAAAAAATCCCTTAAATCGTTCAGTATAGAAGGGTGATTAAAGTAGCAAAGAAGTGTCCATCCCAAGAAATTATTTTTAATGACGGTATAAACTTTATCTATTAATTTCAATTTAGGTAAACGAACACATACATAATACACTGGCCTTATCAGTAGGGGGGGAGGGGCAAGAGGGGCAGATGCCTCACAGTTTTAGAGGCCTCAATTTTTAATTTGATCTGTTGGAAAAAAATGCATAATATTTATGTACTTGAAATAACAGTTTTATAACATACAGGGATGCGCAAAAGTATGGAAACAGATAAATATCTAGAATACTATTGCAGATATACCAATAAAATTTTGTATCTGAGCGTTATGGTATTTATCGATTTGATGAAATTATTAAGGTTGCAATACGACTTCCGGTTCAACCGGAAACGGACTCAAACTTTGAAATTTTAATTGAAACACCCTGTATATTTTTACATTTTTAGATTCCTCTTAAAACTTACTTTAAAAAATGTATAAGGTTATATGGGTCTAAAGTCAACCTTCTTCGTAAAATTTACATTTTTATGAAATTTTTGAGCGATACAGCACGTTATTTTTTTTTTAAACATTTAAGTTATTTAAAAAGGCAGTAGAATTTCGTTTAAAAATTATGTTAACAATTGATCAATTAACAGTTTGCGCTAGCTACATTTTTAAAATATTATACAGGGTGTTTTTTACGCTTGGTCAAATTCGTGAAACTTTAAACATCGATAACTCATTTTTCTCAAATACAACACCCTTTATGTTTTTACGTAGTCTTGTAGAAAATTTGATTGTCTTTCAAAAACATCCACCTACCTAAAACTAATATTTTTCGAGATATCGCGATTTTAAAAAATACCGTAACGCTTAGACACAAAATTTTATTGTTATATCTGCAATAGTATTCTAGATATTTGTCTGTTTTCATATATTTGCGCAACCCTGTATATCATCGAACGACCATTAACATTTTATAATTTTCTCTTATAGTTTTTAATTTTGAAGGGCCTGTTTGCCCCGGGCCTCGCATTTACTCTGTAAGGCCCTGTACTAATGCATATACTGAGCAAAATTACAAAAAAGTAATAATATAAATACAAATAAACATTAAATCAACATAAATTCTAAAATAGAAGAAAACTATTTCAACCAAAAAGTTTAAAACATCTGCTTTTGCTTGAGATTCATTTATTTTGCTATTATCTCAGAGCCTTAGATTATTTTTGAATGTGCAGAACACTTGTTAATTATTTAATCGATCTGTGTGCTCCAGTTCAACATTTGCCTATTTATAGATCAAGTAGATTTATAATGTGTTAGGCGAACTGAGTTGTTATTAATGGTTTTATACAAATTAAACAACAATTACTAAATCATAAAGCGACGAATATATATTATATACTAAAAAGGTGTTTTTTGTGCATCATTACAGTGTAACACCGGTATAATTTTTATGGTATAAAGTGGAAAACTAGAACCGGTGCCTAGATTGCTAGCCTGTTGAATATACTCAAGAGAAATAAATTTGATTACAGTGTGAACAACGCACGTGTTAAAGGCAAATGTAATAATAATAATTAAATATGTATCTACATAGATCAGTCTTTCGCATTAAGCCACTGATTTAATTTTTCTGAATGTTATCGTTTTTTAAAATACTTAATTGTTCTTTGAACAGACAAAACTATTAAAGAAATTTACAAACAACAAGTTGGCGGTACTGTATTATTT